>WAAD01007163.1:10763-49959 GCA_013389945.1 Fregata magnificens
AAACCAGAACATCTGATGACAACAAAACTACTGAAAGGCAAAGTCAACTCCCACATGGTTAATGAAAATATCTTCTGTCCCGGGCTCTGATTGCCTGTAGACCAGCCACTGAGCAAACTTCTGACTTTTTTTTTTTTTGTGAACATGTGTTTGAGTACCTTAAACACATTAATAAACTTTCTTTAGGTTTTGAGCCCTAACACTGATAAGCTACATAACATTTTGCAGAGAAAAAATGCACTGAGGATCCTGAAAACACCTGGACAAAACATAAAGGAACAAAACATAGCTCTTCATCTTTTTAGGCAATGTGAGCCCACATGGCAAGGAACGGAGAAAAGACACATAACGGCACACAGCTGTTTGAAGTCTGTTGTCTCTGTATGGCTGAAATTTGGTAAGTCAGTGGGAAGAAGTTTTATTAAACCTTTTGCTGCTGACCTCTGCTGCAGCCTCTCCGGAGCTGACAGAGAACCAGGATATTCCACTGGAGCATTAGCATTTCAAAAGGTACCTGCACCTCTTGCCCAGCACAGCACAGAAGCAGAAGAGAGATAGCAGAAGATAAATGTGCATACAAAATGAGAGTCGGGCTCTATCTGATGCTTGGTAACCTTTACCAAAAAGCACCCTCACTTTCATCAGATTAACTCAAGGGAGTATTCTCCCATTTCTACACAATTTAGCTGTACAATGTATGACCCAATTTCATTTTCTGGAACTTGTGATTTAGACAACAACATACTTCAAAGTTTAACAGAAATTCTTTTAAGGTTAGTACTAAGTGCAAAGGTAAAAGGTTGGACTCTAGAGCTCTGAAGGAGCTGGTGGAAAAGTGTTTAATATAGCAGTGGCCCTGTCTTCAGTGGGCTGGAGCATCACTGCTGGGTAAGGCTTCTGCAGCTCACTTCAATCCTTGCCTTAGCATCCATCACCTCCTCACAGTGTCACCACCTCTACAGACTCAAAGTACCAGTATGGATATTTTAGTCAGCAAAGCCAACAGGTTTACAGTTATGAACACACATAAGCAGTTCTCTCTTTCTCAAGTAAGTTTAGAAGTCTTTCAATCAACCATTTTGGTGACCATAGCTGCAAATTAAATGCCTCTGATAAAGCTCTAATTAAAGAGTAAAAACCTCTTTTACTGTTACCTGACATATGGATGAAATTAAGAAACAAAATAAAGCTGCAATTCTCCTGTAAAAATAAATCTATCTTCTGACCACAACCTGATGTACTCAGTTGAAATAGTTTTTCTATCAAGATTTTATTTGAACCATGTTTTTTAAGGGACAAAGACTGATGGATTGACAAAACGTGTTCGACTAATAAAAAGCCATCTCTCTCTTACTGTTTTCTTCTGTAAAATGTTTAAACTGCTAAAATAAACAGATAAATTCAGACCTATGCTCTGCACCTTAACAGACACAAAAGGACGTCTGGTTGACAGTGACTTGCCGGACCTAAATTTTTATTTCTTTCTGCTGTTCATCAGTGAACAAACCTACGTGTAAGGAAACCTAATAACATGTAAGAAAACCTGTGGCAGTGCCACCCTGGCCACTATATGGGCTGTCTGCTTTCCCAAAGACAGCCTCTCCCAAGTGCAAGGAAACATCCTGAACTTGCTGTTAACATCTTCCTTTTGCTTTGTTGCAGTCAGATTCCTCCTCCTGGCAGCCAGCACAGCTTCCAATGCTCCCCAAAGAAAAGGGCTTTTAAGAATTTAGCCATCACCACCACAGGGAAGCTCCCTGCACAGCCTACCTGAAAAGGGGAGAGAGCAATTACACAGCCATGGTATCCAGTGTAAGGGTGGGAAATGTTCCTTAGGAGGAAAAAACCTGAATTTGGCACTGACCAAAGCATCGTGCCAAATCCCAAAGTCCTTCTCGTTTCTCAGAGCTTCCTTCGTCCCCCAAAAGCTCCAGCTGTCACAGATACTCAGAAGGTACAATCTTCTCCTGTCTTCAGCTACTGTCTAACGCTGGAGTAACTCACCAGCAGTTAATCCAACCAAGATAACTTACAGAAGCTGAGATCTAGTTTATATTAATTATTTCATCATTTAGCCCACAGCTGCTAAATATTAAAACCAGGAAGCAGGCCATCTCTTCTCAGATGTATCTCATACCTGCGTATTGGCTACCTAGGCCACACTGTACTCATCTGACCTATCGATATTTCACCTGCAGCTTATTAAACTAATTTTACCAAGGAAATACTGATCCTAAGTGCAACATACAATGGCTATCATAACAATCACAGGAGTCTGCCCCGGCTTTTCTCTCTCGTACAGACTTAGCAGTCCTAACAGCCGGCTGAACATGAGCCAGCAGTGTGCCCAGGTGGCCAAGAAGGCCAACGGCATCCTGGCTTGCATCAGGAATAGCGTGACCAGCAGGACTAGGGAAGCGATCGTGCCCCTGTATTCGGCACTGGTGAGGCCGCACCTCGAGTACTGTGTTCAGTTTTGGGCCCCTCAGTACAAGAAGGACATTGAGGTGCTGGAGCGTGTCCAGAGAAGGGCAACGAGGCTGGTGAGGGGTCTGGAGAACAAGTCTTATGAGAAGCGGCTGAGGGAACTGGGCTTGTTTAGTCTGGAGAAGAGGAGGCTGAGGGGAGACCTTATCGCTCTCTACAACTACCTGAAAGGAGGTTGTAGTGAAGTGGGTGTTGGACTCTTCTCCCAAGTAACGAGTGATAGGATGAGAGGAAATGGCCTCAAGTTGCACCAGGGGAAGTTTAGACTGGATATTAGGAAATATTACTTCACGAAAAGGATTGTCAAGCATTGGAACAGGCTGCCCAGGGAAGTAGCTGAGTCACCATCCCTGGAGGCGTTCAAAAAAAGGTGTAGACGTGGCACTCCAGGGCCTGGTTTAGGAGGCATGGTGGTGTTGGGTTGACGGTTGGACTTGATGATCTTAGAGGTCTTTTCCAACCTTAATGATTCTATGATTCTATGAAAGAACCTACAACAAATGTATCAAGGCAGCAAATTTCTGCAAGAGGTCAAGCTCTGCAAATAACACTTCCTTCAGATCACGTTAGAAGACATCTACCACTGCAAGGTCTTAACTACAGAAATCAGTAACAAGCACCAGGAATCTGCACCCCACATGCTGAAATCCTCACTAGGTCCCAATCCTTCAAACCCGCACAGGTACAGCCTTGCTTAGCACACACGTAACCAGCAGCTCTCCTCCCCGGGGACAGGGAAGCTTTGCATCAGCTCCATCTGAAACCAGCATAGACCCATGCAACACAGCTGGTGAGTCAGAATCCACAAGGAATTCAACAACATACTCATGTTCAGAAGCAAATTTATGCTTATAAGTACACAATTCACACCTTGCAGATGAGAATACGATATAAAATTAATTTCTTATATTTACTAGATTTAAAACTGAGCAATTTTCCAAATAATTTTTGCTAAAAAAAAAAAAAAAACAAAAAACAAAAAAAAAAAACCAAAAGAAAACCACAAAAAACTCAAAATGTAAGCGTGACCAAGAGAAATCAAAGGGGCACTGTCAAGGGTCTCCAAGGCTACATTGAGCATGTGGTTGACTGAAGTGTATATAAATCTGAGCTAGCTCAAAAATAGCTCAGAGACTGGTGGTTACAACGGCAGCGGTTGCTGTGCTGCTGTGTTTGTTTCCCGGACAATACCAGCTTCAGATATAATATTCTTAACTGTGTTCAGGAAACAAACATCCCCCTACCACCACCTCCCCCGATCCATTAGTCGAACTGGGGTGCTATACTGTGTTTTCCATAAAGCGTGTAGGTATGTGCTACTATTGCTATTAATTCTTTAATACCCAGAGTGTGGCTGGGATCCATCTACCGAACTCCTACTGTATGTTGCTTAAGCTGGTTGTTGTCATTAATGTTTCATCAAAAGCAAGGAAATCGTACTGTGGAGGGAAGGTTTTAAGAGAACCTGAGCCAGCCAGCTGCAGTTTGTATCTGCAGCATTCAGTTTATTGTCACCAGTATTTAGAGCACAAATGACAGTGTTTAGATAACTACCTCCCTGACAGATCTCACATCTAGGCAGGTAAACGTATAGATTTAGTACTCGTTCATAAATTGCATTCACATAAGAAACTGCACACACAACTGAGGCATTAGAAACATTACAAACATACACATGATATTATAGAGTTCTCTGTTCCCAACTCTCCCCCTCCCCAATCCTCCTCCTTTCCCCCTTTTTGTCTATGTGGGTTAAAAACACTCTCAGACAGAAAATATCTCATTCTGGATAAGTAGTGCATAGTCCAAAGAGCCTCCACCTTGGGCTTTGTACAAGTAATTTTCTATGAAGTAGAGTAGCTGAAAAAAAAAAAAACTTTTAATGTAAACTCTGATGCTGTTGATGCCCTGCTGACTGTAAGAAATTTTTAACAATACCCCCCCATATCAACTTCACAATTTATTATGATTAAAAAATATTTATAAAATCCTTAACTGCTCTCCTACTGAGTTCTATTATTGTCATTACCACTTCCCTTTAATCTCTTATTAGATTTCAACACACTAATTAACTTTTCTTATAGAATCAGAAAAAGATCTTAAGGACACAGATCTACCTATAAATAATACAAATGCAATGATGAGCTCTTAGTAAAAGCTATTCCCTTTACATGTAGTGATAGTAGTTCTTCCTCAGGGAAGATATTCAGAGGTCTGATATCCCCTCTGTATGAGAAGGGAGTGGAGAACTCTGAGAGGATGCAGCATTGGAAATGCTTTGGAAATGACTGGACACAGATGAGTTGAGAGTCAAACACTGAATTAGTGTGTATTGAGATGCTCTAGGAGTAGCCCAAAGATCACCACAGGTGACATGATGTAATGTAACTGTCATTAGAGATGTCATGTAATAGAAGAGTGAGGTTATGGATGACAGTGGCCCATTCCTTCAGTGTAAAATTCACTACTAGATAATTTTTTCCACACTGTTTAATACTGGCAGGTTATTAGTTCAGAGGTTTATAAGTTTTTGAAAAGCATGTAAAGTTGGGAGACCCATCTGCCTGATAACGAGATAAGAGGCCCATATTTTACTGGAATGACAGAAAAACTCTCACCGAAGTGACTTTTTAAATTGTCATCAGAGAGAAACAGAAAGTCCCCCTGAAGATTAACAGATAATTGTATTTCATTGTAAGCAAAACCATCACCTAAATCCTAGGTTGTTAAGTATCTATTTAAGCTCACATGCAAAACAAGCCTGCACCAGCCAGTTAAAGTCAGCCAGCTAGCAACAAACAGAAATTTGTACTTAGATGCTGATAAAAAGGCGCAAAGATTTTGGACCATTCCCACCTTCAAATTCAGCTCTGTGTGCCCTAGGTGCGGCACACCCACTCTCTCTCTAAGGTAGCAATGGCCGGTGGGGTTCACACCTGTCATGGTTTAACCCCATTTGGCAACTGAGCACCACACAGCCCCTCACTCACTCCCCCCTGGTGAGATGGGGGAGAGAATCAGAAGAGTAAAAGTGAGAAAACTCATGGGTTGAGACAAAGACAGTTTAATAGGTAAAGCAAAAGCCGCGCACACAAGCAAAGCAAAACAAGGAGTTCATTCACTGCTTCCCATCGGCAGGCAGGTGTTCAGCCACCTCTAGGAAAGCAGGGCTCCATCACACACAACCGTTACTTGGGAAGACCAACGCCATCACTACGAACGTCTCCCCCTCTCTTCTTCTTCCCCCAGCTTTATATGCTGAGCATGACGTCATATGGTGTGGAATATCCCTTTGGTCAGCTGGGGTCAGCTGTCCCAGCTGTGTCCCCTCCCAGCTTCTTGTGCACCCCCAGCCTACTCACTGGTGGGGTGGTGTGAGAAGCAGTAAAGGCCTTGGCTCTGTGTAAGCACTGCTCAGCAATAATGAAGACACCCCTGTATTATCAACACTGCTTTCAGCACAAATCCAAACCAGCCCCATACTAGCTACTAGGAACAAAATTAACTCTATCCCAGACCAAACCAGCAGAACACCGCCGCAGGTTTTGGGGATCCCATCAGCAGTATCTTTGGCTACGTGGCTGTCTAACTTTCTAAAACACCACCTCCTTTACCTAGGTCCATGACAGAGAGGGAGGTGGCGAACACAAACTCCCCTCTCAGAGCCGTGGGACCACAGCCGGGTCCAAGGCCCAAGAAGAGCAGGCTGCAGCATCAATGAGGCAATGCAGCCTTTCCAGAGGCCAGGCTGTGGAATCGAAGAGCAGTTTCTTTTCTGCTGTACTCCTGGCTGATGTCGGTACATGGAAGGGCTGATGTAAGTTAGAAGGATTCTCAACTTTTACAGAATTTTACAAAATGCAGGTTCCTAGATTCATGCCTATGCTTTGCCTAGCCCATGAATGAGTAGGTACGAGCAGTTTTCCCCATCCCTTTGTTTCACAAGGTGGGAAAAACAGTTTACAAATGCAGCTTTCAGATTACACAAAAAATTAAAATAATTAAAATTACTTTTAAAAGACAGAAGTAAGGAACTAAAGCGACAACCTACTGGTAACCCATGCTTTTGTTCTCTCGATTCCTATAATATGTTCAATCACTAAAATCATTCACACAGACATAACAGAGTGGAGCAAGCCAGTGTATGAATGTCTTTATCAGCTGATTTACAANATTGACAACTTGTCTGTGGCCCTATGCCAAGACCCTGCCTAATACACTTGAAAATGCTGAAATATTAAACCCCAGAAGCGCAAGAACCAAAAGGAAAATTTTGATGAGCTCTTAAACAGGGTCACGAACATGATTGTATTTCTGCTGGCACTACTGAAAGAAGTCAGAACTTGCCATGGCTTTTCCAGTGTGAACATGGCAAAGAAAGCACTTTCCACTCTGATTAAAAATGAGATCCTGCAGAACAGGGAAGGCATCACCCTCCTGATGAAAGCCCTCTTCAGCATGTCAGGAATGCTATTAGAGTTCTCGAAACCACTCCTGAGGTGTATTATGACCACATATATGCATGACAGCACTGACCACTTAATCCCCCTTCTGTCACGGGCAAGTTGAAGAATAAAAATTACACTGACACTCAAGGGTATTTTATAATAGAATACAAAATAAAATAATAAATTTGCAGATGCTTTTGGCTCTGCCTCGTGTATTGCATTATACACCAAATATTCCCAGCCTCTCATTCATTACTATTTAATTACAACAGAAAACCTTTCTTTCAGACTTAATTAACCTCTGGAAGGAGTTTGTGACCTTGGGACTCCCCTGCACACTTGCAACGTGCTGTTAGAATATTGTTCTGCCAGGAAACACTTCCTTTAATGCTGAGACTTAATGAAATGCACAGATTTTTATGGGCAACACACGAAATATGAGAACCCTGCATGTGGTCACTTAATGAACAAGAGCTAGAGCACATCAATTAGAATCATAAATTGATACTAGATTAATGTTAAAAGATGCACAAGAGTTTCCCCAGAGGACAGGCTCATTCCAGTAAACATAATCATGGACCATCTTCCTCATCACTTCCACTGTGGGGCAGAGAAGAGGGAATAAGGAAATGAGGGATTTGCCCATGTAACTCCTATTTGTTTAAGCCAGCAGAAGCCTAAGCGTCCCACCAAGCCCAATGACAGTGTAGCACAGTTCCAGCTCCCGTCTTTGTCAGAAATTGCTGTTCAATTTGAAACGCTTTGACTCTAAAAGGAAATCAGAGAGCATAACCTTTTCACAAGATGAGAGGCAGAACCACAGCCCGTGCAGTCGCTTTCATTGCTTTTGCTGCAAAGCTTCAAATGATGGATCAATGTTGGCCCCTTGGTGCCAATCAGAGCAGATGCTTGCAGAGTGGGCGCGGGTTCAGTAACTCACTTGCTGGCAATGTTAACTCTTCAAAACGGATTCTTCATCATCCTGAGAATTCCCTCTGAGAGCTAACACCCCCATCAATCCATGCATGCTCCTCACACGATTCCCTCCTGTACAAAAACACCCCCAAAATCACGTTATGCAGAGTTTTCTTCTTTCCTAAAATTAAAAGCATCAGAAAGAAGAGATATTGACACCCACATCTGTCACTTTCTTAATTAAAAGTATTTGTTGTCAAACCTTGTAGATGATGTCTTAACAAAAAAATGGCACCGAATTGTTTACTGACTCTTTCAGTTGTATTTTTGGGACAGTCTGTCTTTCTCTCACCACTCAAAATACCCTAACGCACACGATTCCAATCTGATCTGTCACCGACATTTAACATGCCTGCTGCAGCTTATAAAATTAGAAAACATCAATCCTCCCACAGATACTGCTGGAACTTGCAGAGGCAAATCACATTTTTGTCTTTACTACTACAGAGCCTCCCTTTCTTTCTTTCTTGTGACAGAATAATGGCTGCTCCACTGGAGTTATTAGCCTGGTTTATTCCAGAGACTTCTCCTTTTCAGCTTTAGCATCAAAAAAATTTTCACTCCCTTCCACCCTTTTCCTTGCACCTTGTTTTTCTCCCTCCCTTCCAATTTTTGCCCTTTTTAAATTATGTCTGTGCCAAATGTCACCTCACTGTTTAGCTCTCCTAAACACTGAGGCAAAAGCCCTGCTGACAAAGAAACAAAGATATTCAGAGTTCTGTTGCATCAGTGTGTAAAGACCATAGGATTTCAAGCCCTTGCAGAGTAACTCCACTTCTGCACAGAGGAGATGACAACCACAGGCACCGCTCTCAACACTCTGGCCCAGAGCTGGCTGACCAGCACGCTGAACAATGTCATTGGACTTTAACACACACCAACTGCAGGGGTGGGGGGAGTGGGGTGGGGAATCACTCTACTACCCACACACATGCTTAATTAAAAAAAAAAACACCTACAACCTAAAAAACCTACTACCCTCATACTAAATATTTTGAGCTAATACCTGAATACCTGATACCAGTCTCTCTTTTATGCCAAAGAAAAAGACAGAGGAAGTCCAAAGGCGCAGCGTTTTATCCACTGCCATTGCTACCCACTGTGTCATTGTTTCGTACACCAGGCACTCTAAAAATATACCTTTTCTAACCCGCTGATCCTTATCAATCTTCTTCACTGGCATCCTATTAGCTCTCTGCACAGTAATGGGATAATCCAGTCTCAAGCTGCAAATCCCTAATACTGCCTTCAGTCAGTCGCTCACTCTTCTTTATCCATAATGCTTATAATGAATAAATGAAGGGGAACAGCTGTAAGATTATTTCCTGCTTCTATTCTTTTCTACATGCCAGACACCTTTTACACAGAGATCAAGGTGCTTAAAGACACAATGAAGAAAATATGGAGCAAACTGCATGCACACGTGTTCTCTGCCTGATGCAAAACATCTTATCTACACACTCCCATTAGCCACATGGCATGGATACCTTGAATGGGCCACTCAGCTTTATGTCGAAATAAACCTATTCTGGATGGAATTTCTTAACAACCAGGGAAAGCCAGGCAGTTTGAGAGTCAAACAGCTTGTGTAGATGGGGTATCCCTCAAGATTTAGTAGTCCAAGAACAATTTATTGCTATAGGATGAATGTCATTCCCGGTGTTACTGCTTCCAAAGATTATGCTAAGTATTTTGATCACTGTGTGGGCACCACAAAGTAATTCTGAATACAATAAGCAGTAACAATTTCCAACTATTACCAATGCTTCCTTTGAATCTGAAATCAGAGTAATAGACGCTCAAACGCTATTTACACAGCTAAAAGTTGGGGATTTGTTTTTTTGGGGGTTGTTTTTCTGGTTTTGTTTGTTTTGGGTTTTTTTTAAAGCACAAGGGATAAAAATGGATTATGTCCCAGTCTCTGGAGGATCTGGTTACTGACAAAGTAGCAGGAAGAGTCTCGCTCTTGCTCCAACCATTTCACGGGCTGTTGGAACAGTACCAAGTTGCTGAAAACATTAGATCCAGCTGTGGCAGTTTCCCCTGCTTGCTATCACCATGGAGAAGTGATGCATCACATAAAACATTAATTACATTGCAAGAATCCAAGGCAATGTATGGAGAGGGTGTAATTGCTTAGACATCTAGAGCTTAATCCCTTCCCAATTAAGTCAATAGAAGATCCTGAATCTGTACAAAAGGTGATCTGGGTCCCTATTTGGAAAGCACAGGCCTTATCTATTCCTGCGTTGTGACATTAAAGAAGAAAAACTAAGTAACACTAAAAAGAAAAAAAAAAAAAAAAACAACAAAACAAAAAAACTGTGTTTAAAAACTCTGCCAAAGTTGCATGGGATCTTAGTTTTCCTTCATTCACCAAGTGCATTTCAAAATCCCAGACAAAACCAAAATCTAATTTCTAGTAGAATCTGCATGTAGTGTGCCCACAGAAACAGTCACTGGTCAGTTTTTGTCTGTTTTTTCTCTCTCTAGAATAAAACATAAATTTCAACCATGAGGAGCTGTATTCATTCTCAAGTATTATTTATTTGACCTTTTTTATTTTGCAGTCAATTTAGTTCAATATTCATTGCTACTCAGAGGAATAAGCCAGGACATCAGTCCAAACCCAATAAAAGCTGTTAGCTTTTTACTTGAATGCATCTCTTCCTGAGTCCATTTCAGTACTTTCTTTATACAATACATGCATATGTACCAATTTGAGCTAAAAAGAATTACTGTAGGACAGATGTATGTTTCTTCTGAATGTGCTCATGATCAGACTGTCTCACACCAGACAGGTATATTGGTGGTATTCTGAAGTTGTCATCTAGTCCTTCATCTACTGCTCTCTTCTCTCACCCCTCTAAAGTTCAGTCTTCTAGGCATATCTTTGCAGTGCTAATCTGTTCTTGAGGTGCTTATATGTACATAAGTGCTTACAAAAAGATAAGTGAGATGGGAAATATTCGCAAGTAAAGGCATTCCATACAGCATACAGAACAAGCTCACTCTGGTATCAGAAACCATCCTACTACCTTAGCGTGTGTTTTACCCAAAACTCTCTCAATTTCTTAGTTGGCCTAATGAGCCAGAGCTGAATGATGTGCTGATACTGGTTCAGA
Organism: Fregata magnificens; assembly: GCA_013389945.1. NCBI lineage: Eukaryota > Metazoa > Chordata > Aves > Suliformes > Fregatidae > Fregata > Fregata magnificens. The sequence continues at coordinate 21,799 of WAAD01007163.1, forward strand.
GTTCTGCAGAGACACCAAAACCAGTTTGCAGATAGACTCTATACTTGCTCGTACGGAACGTCCCACACAGGTAGAAAAGCATCATAAGACAACCCCAGTGGACCTTCATACATCTCCATTTATTTTAAGACACTCTGTAACCTTGGATCTAATCTACCTTACCAGTTTCACATCCTGACACATGATCAGGCATCATTCTGCTCAATTATTTGGGATTGGTAGCCAAGATACTTCTGTACAGCTTGTGCCACTTCCAGCTGCCTTTTGACTCTCTTTTAACATCACTGCCCCCTGTATTTTCACTTGTTATCCAAAAAGATCTCTCTTCCCTTGCTCAAAACTCAGAACTCTCTAAATTTCTCTATAATTGACATTCACTATGGTTTTCAGGTACATTGCCTAAAACTTTTTAAAAATAAAGTCTGCATGCAAGACAGAGACAGCAAATTACCTCTTCTTTTAAAACACAACTAAATCAAGGTATTAGAAGACTTTTTCTCCCCCATTTCGCAAAAATAAAGCCCAGACCGGTACCTAAATAAGGCAGATAGTATGTTGCTTGCAGAGGAGTGTGCACACCCAGAAGTATGATTCTTATATGAACTAGGAGTTGAAGGAGAAGATTGGAGTTTCTCTGAATATAAATGCATCCAAGAGCAGCTTTGGAGGTACCACTGTACACATTACCCATATGCTTGAGCAAATTATTTCCGGTAACAGAACAAAACTGGCTCTATGATGTCTCAGGGCTCTAACTTTTTACCAGGGATTAACCCTCGTGTCTTCAATTATGGAATTTGTAGAACTGCCTGGCAACCTTACCTAGTCCAACTGATTAATCAATGCTCAACCTTTCATGTGGATGGCTTTGCAACCGGTTCTGCAGTTTTTGCTCCATGCCTTGTCCTTGTCAGAAGAGGCACAGAGTACTCATCACTTGGCCCTAAGTAGTTAATTTATTAACTATTCTCATTTATCAACTGTAATAAGTAGCCTTGATCATAATTTGAGAACACAGTTCCTTGTTCTTGACAGCATTTTCCGTGAAAACAACTGTGGCACAAAACATTTTAAAATGAAAAGCTGAAAGAGTCCATTTGTAAAACTGAAACACTCTTGGAATAAAATTAGATTTTAAAACAAATCTTAGCAGAAGAACTAGGAAAAATAGTTTAAAGATAAATGGATTTATATTTTAAAAGTTTTACTTCTCATTATATTCTGTAATGCATAAAGTCACCCATTCGCAACCTATCGGCTTCACTAACACTAAATTTAAACAGATTTGAAGTATACAATAATCTGTTCTCAAAATAAAGGTGTCCATTTGAACGCAAATTGTTAAAAGTCAGAACTTTTCACATATTTATAAAAAGAGAGCAGAGTCTAATGAAGAACAAGAATAGGAAACAAAACCAAGAAATAAACATCCAGAGTATGTTTGTGCTCCAACAATCACTAATAAGTTTACTAAAAAAGTGTTTTAGAGACAGCAAAAACTAATCTGAATAATTTATCTATGAGTGTTATTTGTGTTCAGTCCATTATGTCATATTCTGTAATTTGAAGAATTCCACCTGGAACAGACTATATCAGCAGTCTCCAGAAATCTTCTAGGCTATGAAAAAAAAATAGCCAAAAAAGTGAACAGGTGCTATAGCACTAGTAATCCTTCCCTAAGTCTCTGAAGGGCAACAGTGCAGATCAGTCAACTTTAAGGTCATTTATTAACACTCATTTTAAGGCATTGATAGCACATGTATTTCTGTGCTCCCAGACTGAACGCTGATCTTGGCATTCCTCTCAGTCTTAACAGAGCTTCTTTCAAATCTAAGATCACTCTTGCCATGTTCAATATAAAGTTTGTATTTTAAATTTTAAATGACAAGTACTATTGCAGCAAAGACCCATCCTAGTTTGAGGCTTGCAAGAACTTTCTAGTTTTGCTTTGTTTCAAACACAGGAAAACTCCCACCCCCCAGCCCACCCCGAACACTTGTAAAAAGTATTGCTCCATAAAAGAAAGCATTGCCTGCCTAATCCTTCATTTCTATTGATATTCAGAGATCCAAAAGAAACACAGGCATACATTTCACCCTAATGCTACACACAAAGGCAGCTTTCCCTGGATCCTGAGAATCACTCCTTAGGCACAACGAACTGAAACACTATAAAGTGCAGAGTGCTCTTAGGCCAGCTCAGGACTCTTTTCTGAGCTGCTTTTTCCAGCGGTGACTCAATGCACAGATATTTTATCACTACAGAGTCCTAACTTCTAGCATCAGGGTGGCCGTAAATGATTTTTACCATGTCATAAAGCCAGAAATCACCCAGATGGAGATGACATTCCTCTACTTACAGTACACTAGGGGCACAGATACAGCTATTTGACAAAGAAGCTGAAGCAATACAAACCCTCTGATTGAGAGACCTGGGATTAACTGAAAGTGCCCCTATATTCTCCTGTCCTCAGCCACTTTTTTTCCTGTTTTTTCCAGAATTACTGTTCTGGACAAATCGTGACCCTCTCTTTTCCTGGTTAGCAATTATATCTTGGCTTATGGTGCTCATACTGGGACAGCACAGTTTTATGGGCAGAGCACCTCACTGGCAGCCAGTGTCAAACTGTCCATCTGTTTTGTATTTGCTCATCACTCCATCTCCCTGGACTTTTGTCCTGGCCCTTCCCATCTACTCCTTAACAAGATTAGGATCATTCCAGAAAAGCGGAGTCTCACACTTAAGTCTGTTGATGTGGCTAAAACAACAGGGTCCTAAGACCATCTTTGAATATCTTGAGGTATCAAAAAAAAAAAAAAAAAAAAAAAAACACCTGTGGATTTATGCCAAAATGTGCGGGTGCCTGGAGCGCTAATGGAGATCAAGTCTGCCTCCACCTAGGACCTACTATTCCTTATTAAATACTTATTTCAGGAGGAATGATATCTGGTCCTTTTATAGGCTCAGCTTTTAACAAGGAAATATCAGAAACTCTGATGAGACCGCGTAACCAAGGACAGCATTTTAGCCCTTCTTAAGGGCTATTCAACCACATATTAAAGGTGACTGACTGAGAATCTAAAATGATTTGGCAACTCACTGACTTTGAACAAACTGGGAACAAAACAAAGGTCTTGTTTCCCAGTTCTCCATTTTAACCAGCAGACAATACTCTCATTCTTACTCTAGATGAAACTTGGTACATCTACCCCTGCCACTTGTGAATCATATCCAGAAGTTCTACGTAAGAGCACTTTTCTTTTTTATTCTTCTCCTGTAAAGAAAGCATGGTCCTGTACTAAGGCAGTAACTTACTTTCAGTGTCTCCTGAAATAAAAGAAAGAAGGGACACATGCATCCATGTACACACATGTACATCAGGGAAGAAAAGCTAGCCATTTCATAGCTTCTGTAAGAGTATGATGAGACTAAGCCTTCTTGCTAACGGAGGTCTAACTTTCAAGACTCACAACAACGGGCAACACTGTCACCTCCCATCATTATTAGTTATAAATATTACTATTATTCTATAATTTCCATCTTGACTAGCAAAGGCAACAAATTCAACAAAGATTAACTTAATCTCAACTAAATTCTGCTAATATTTATAGGCCCATGTCCCTTTTTTTCCTTTTTTTNTGATTGATTTTCAGATTGAGGGGATGGTGGAAAAGCCCTTGTCTGTTTTCTGTTATGGTTCATGGAATATAGTAGTAACTACAATTAGAAGCACCTCCAAGTAAACCTATCTCTAAAACAGCTTTTACATCTGGTTGCTGGTGTCTCCCTCAAAATATATCTCCACTTTGTGTAATCTGCAAAACACAGTATTTCTGCCCCTCCTAAAATTCTCAAGTGAATCTGAACTATGGCTATGTAACTCCCAGATTTTTCCTTTATAGCATCTGATGACTAATGGAATAGAAATAAGGCACTATAGTGACTTAGTCAATAACTCCAGAAGAATACATCCACCTGGTCTGGCTTTACACTGCTGTTTAATATGAAGAGGAACCCAGCAGTAAAAAAAAGCACAAATGATTTTCACCTCTCATCATTTCTGTGAGCATTTGATTCAGAGACCCAATAAGCCTGATATGCCTAGTGATGTTATTGCCCTAGTATTTTCAGGAAACACTTCCCAAAACAGGAAGCTAATCGTGGTTTAAATTGAGGACTGAATCTATGAGTATCTCTTGATATTCAACTCTTGATATCTCAACTCTTCACTGTTTCTGAAACAAACTTTGAATTATATTTACAGTGCATGGCTACTGGAATAAAAAAGTATTTGAAAATGTAATCAAGTGAAAGTAATTAAATTGAAGATATAAATGAAAAAAGCCAAAAACTAGATGATCTTAATGTATCTTGAGAATTTCTCATCTGCACTACCTGAAACACACACATTATGTAACTCCAAATGGACTCATCTTTCCAAACACTGAGAGATAAGTTGTTTTGTTTTTTTTTTAAATTTGTTGATGCCTGGCAGTTTTCTAAAGTAAGCTAGGATTTTAAAATGGATCCCAAATCAGGTATTTCCTAAAGGAGCAGACTGTGGATAGGGATGGGTTTTCTGAATACTCCTGCAGAATTTATTAGGATAAACTCAAGATCCTGATTTTGATCTTGAAACACTGCTACAGTTTTTAGGTCAGGCAAAAATGTATGATGTAAAAGATTTCCTTAAGCCATCTGACAAATAAAGCACTGCCTCAGCTTTCAACTTTCTTGGCTTTCAGACTGTAATCCCTCAATTCAAAGAACTCTTCCCCACCAGCAGCAATGGGAAAGCCATTTCAAATAGCTTTGGCCTCACAGTTTCACAGGCCAATTTTTTTTTAAACATTACTGAAACATATCCTTATAACAACATTAATAAAGCAAAAGCTTCACATGTATAACCATCTCACATCCTCCCCAAAACATACAATGAATAGATTTTAAAGCCAAGAAAAGACCATTGTAGTCTTCTAGTATAACTCTACACTTAGAAAATCTCAATGTTTCTTGCATCAGTGCCCTAAATTTTGCCTGAATATAAGATAGCTTAAAAACAACATCCAGTTTAATCTGAAGAGTGCAAGCAAAGAATTCCTCTCAACCCTACATTAAGCTACATCAATGGCTAATTACCTTCGTAAGTACCCTATTTCTAATCCAATATGGAACACAGTGAAGTATATATGAATTTCTCACTCTATAATCCTATTAGGGACCCACTTTTCCATGAGTAGAAGGTTATTTAGGAAACAAGACAAAAAGATCTCATTTTACATAAGGGTATTGCTAGCTGCTGCCCTGCTGTTTCTTTTTTTATGGTCTTGACAATGGAGACAGTGGTTTCTAAGATTAGGCAAATTCAGTGTAAGTTATAAATAGTCAATTGAACTAGCCAACAAAAGGAAGACAGGATGGCTGGTGAATTGGCACTACTAACCCTCACTAACTGCCAGAATGCACACATGAAGCCATCAAAATATACAGACAATTCCACTATGAGTTATCTTTCTACCTTTCACGCAAGCAAATATGCGACTACTGTTCCTTATGGAAGTTACACTAGCTTAGTCTTCCTATTCAAAGGCTAAGCCTATTGCTTCCTTTTCAAACTTTTGAGGCAAAATAAAGCCCTGGAGAATACATGCAGCATGATGAGTTAGAGATCCATGTGCAGTTGCAGAGCTACAATCTTGTTGGGATCACGGAAACATGGATGAAGCGTTGCAATGAGGGGATGCAGGCTCTTTAGGAAAGACAGGATGGGAAGATGAGGAGGACGAGTGGCTCTTTATGCAAGAGAGCAGCTGGAGTGCATGGAGCACTGCCTGGGGGTGGATGAAGTTGGGCAAGCTAAAGCCCAAATGGAATTGAATCTGGCCAGGGATGTCAAAGACAATGTGAAGGGCTTCTATAAGTACATAGGTGACAAAAGGAAGACTAGCAAAAATGTGGGCCCATTGCTTAAAGAGACAGGGAACCTGGTTATACAGAATATGGAAAAGGCTGAGTACTGAACGCCGCCTTTGCCTCGGTCTTTACTAGCAAGACCAGCCTTCAGGAATCACAGGCATCAGAGACCAGGGGGAAAGACTGGAGCAAGGAAGATGTACCCTCGGTGGAAGAGGATCAGGTCAGGGAATACTTAAGCAAAATGGACATATTAAGTCCATGCGCCCAGATGGGATGCACACATGACTGCTGAAGGAGCTGGCTGATGTCATTGCAAGGCCACTCTTGATAATCTTTGATCAATCATGGCGACTGGCAGAAGTGCCCAAATACTGGAGGAAAGCAAATGTCACTCCTGTCTTCAAGAAGGGCAAGGAAGACTCAAACAACTACAGGCTGCTCAGCCTCATCTCAATCCCTGGAAAGGTGACGGAGCAGCTAATCCTGGAAACCATTTCCAGGCACGTGAAGGACAAGAAACTCCTCAGGAGTAGTCAGCATTGAAAAGTTTGTGATATGTCTAAATTTATTCATTGATACTTGCAAGTACAAAACTCAGTAAGAGTAAGCTGTAAACGCTGTGCAATTAAGACTTCTATTTTACACTTTAGCGTTCAAACACAAAGCCTAGGACATAGAAGAGTTTGTTAAATCCAAGTTAAAGAAGTAACATCACCTGGTACAACCAGTACCCTTGATTCATTCTGACTAAATGGCTTATTTAAATCCTTGGTGGGTGGGAGGGGTGTCACCAAAAGACAAGCTTTATGTAGCAATCTGTATTCCTGAATATAAGTTGCTTCTAAAAAGATTTTTTGAGGTCCATGCTTGAAATTTATCAGCTACATCAACTGGAAATGTTTACAAAATTTGTTCCTAATGTTCAAACACACATGTAGAGCTGCTTGGAGCAGCCTCCCTGCGTGCACAGTTCAGACAAGAATTATATAGTAGCAACTGCATTTTCGTGCACCACCTAAGTTCACCTCATATATGTTTTATATGTAGAAAATGCTACATCAAAATACAAATCATTTTTCAGTTTCACTGCTACTCTCATGCTTTATGCAGTTCACAGAAAGAAACTGGATGTGTAGCAAAAGTGATGTTCTTATTGATTGTAGGCAACCCACCTCATGTCATACAGTAAGTCTGATATACTGAAATACTAAACAGAACCCCAGAAAGACAGTATTTTTTTATGATAGGATTATCCTTCCTCTTACAGAGCCCACTGCTCCCCTCTTTGACCTGAAGCTCTTAATGTTGCAAAACCTGAGTACACAATGGATTTGACATCTCTGGAAAATAACATCTGAGACACAAGTACTAATGATTGTTTTTACAGGTGCCAATACGATGACAGTTTTCGATGCTTCTTCACCTTCATACACCCCAAAGCCAGTGACACACAGGTTAATCAATGCCTTAAGATTTAATCAGAAAGTGTTGAGAGAGAAGTTGCTGTAATGTGATACAGATAAGCAACAACCTAACACTGAAGTGGAAAACAGTGCTTCATAGTCATTCAATGAACACACAACAGGATAGGCAAGGCAGACAGAATAAGGCAGAGCAAAAAACCCATAAAGATCAGTAACTCACCTTTAACTCTGATTAGCTGCAAATGTTTAGCAATCAAGAACAGTTTAGCAACAATCCTTATTTCTAAGTGGGAACTGATGTTAACAAAGAAAAAATGTAATCTAAGGAAAATAACCTTTCTGGGCTGTAGAGCCAGAGAAAAAAAAGCAACAGAGCACACGAGTCCATCCCTTCTTCCCTCCTGCCTTTCCTCTGTCCCCAACACTGACAGCTCCCAAGGACAGGCCTCTCTAAGGAAAAGTTATCCTGCCCTTTTGGTTACTCTTCCTACCCCTCCTGCTCTAGAAGGTAATTTGTTTTAACACATCATTGAAAACACCAGCATGATTTCTCCTCATTAGTAGTTACAAAAACGAAGGTTTTCTGGGTTGGTTGGTTGGTTGGTTTGTTTTTAAACAAGAATAATTGCAATTCAGATTTGTCGAGCTAGTTTTTACAGAAACTTATGGGAAAGCCAACCAAACACATCATAAAAATGACACCACAAACACAGATGAAGACATGTAACATTTTACATACATTAATCTCATGACCTGAAGTCATATTGCTAAGCCAGCCTGTGCAGTGCTATAGAGAGGAAGGTGAGAGCTTCCTTTGCTTGACGAGAATAGGTGACCCACTCCAGCACAGAAACAAGTCAAGACACCGACGGAGAAAACAGGAAACCGATGGAGGTAGGAAATGGGGGGCCCTTCAATCTGCTCTTGCTTCTTTTCATTAAACAGCATAGGCTGACTTAACATGAGAAGCAAGTTAAAGAATTGTTCAGCACTAAATAAGTCTCCTGTAGAGCATCTGATTCTGACACGTCTTGAACACAGAGTGCAATGCATAGTGTTGACATACACACAGAGTGCATGCATGTGATCAGAGGATGGAACGCCTCTGCTATGAAGGAAGGCCGAGAGTTGGGGTTGTTCANTAACAACCAGCTAACATGGTATGCATCAGAAATGGAATGGATAGGTTTGTCTTCACCTTAAAGCAGAGGGAAAGAAGGATGGATCTCTTGAGGTCATTTCTAGTCCTGTATTTTTCTAGGATTGGAAATGGACCCTTCAAAATAGCAACCGCTATTTCACTTATCTCCAGCGGAAGACACCCCTATAACAGCCCCATATTGCAAGCTGTCCTTTTTCTAGAATGTTATAATTTGTTCCCATTCTAAAAAATTCTTCACACTGCCAGAGCAGCAGAAAGACACTTTGGTGTCACTGAGAATCAAGCCCAAAATACCAATCAAGTTCTTTATTTATACCTCTTGGATATAATAGTCTCTCTAGAATTAAAGGACTATAGTTTTTAGGTTTTGATACAACACAATTAGATAGCACGGCTCTGAATAAAATAGAGTTTTAAACAGAAGGTTAAGACAGCATTAAAAAAAATGATTAGCATGTCAGTAAAGTCTGAGCAGACAGCTCTTTAATAACACTGGACAGAGAATTTAAGGGAAAATACTTCAGAGAAGTAAATGAATATTCTTTCCAGCAGAATGATTTCTTTAAAGACAAAAATCAACATTATGCAGGTCTTTTTTTGTTTCAAAAGAATCACTCTGAAGGTAAAATATACCTACCCAAAGCAATTAAGATGAGAAGAAGAAAGATAGAGAAAAAGAATACTCCAAGGGCCAAGTATGTAAGACTGAAAGAACTATTCAGTCAAGGTATAATCATCCATTTTCCCCTGAATTATGTTTATTTAATATGAACATAAAGGTGTGCAGAAGAGATAAACGGGTTACAGGCAAAGGTAAAATAAAAGCTCTAAAATGTTGTTCTTTGGAAATCATCACCATTATCAAAAAGAACTGCCTGCTGCAAGTCAAACACACTTGTGTTTGAATTCAAGATTAAGTTGTGCATGGCTCTGTGAGCAACTACTAGGAGAAGAGAAATAGAAGGTTACAGACGGAATACTTCTACAACACTTAGGAGTGCTTGACAGTCTCCAGTCTGGGTTTTAGCAGTTGTAGATCTCAGCCATCAAACTTCTCACAGGTGACAAAGGAAGAAATTTTAAGTTAACTTTTACCTTAAGACTACAGTGTTCCTCTCCAACTCTGGTCTTTACTTTGAAGGACAGGAGGAAACCGAGCTTCCCCCAGCCTCCACCATACACTTGCCATGAGATGAAAAACAAAGTATGTATCAGATTTTGCTATATGAACAAAACTGTTCATAAGTTTGTAAGTTCTACCAAATACCTGTTTCACTTCTTTGCCCTGAGATCCAGCTTTATTCATTTATTTGCTTTTATTAAACTATTCATTTATGAATTCTTGCTCAAAACAACTGAAAATCCTGAAGACAAGCACCTCAGATTACAGAGCATTCCATGGTTCCACTACAAAAATGAGAAACCACTTGAATGCAGTATTTTACATCAGAACCCCAGCTCAACACTTCCGGGCCAGAAACTTGGGATACAATTTTAAATGCCATTACAGAAAACAAGAACATAGTCTCCTTTCAGTCATATTTCCTCACCTAGCATATACATTTATAGATAACTTCTTTACTTGTCTTTGGTTATGTATGATGCCCTGACGTTAATTTAGAAATAACTCAGAAAGAGAAGTAGACTTCCTATTTTATTACCCATCTCACTTCACAAAACAAACAGATTTCCTCTAAGGCCTCACAAGAAGAATGAAGAGGACATACTTTGTTTCAGCTCCTGGTCAGAGGCATCAGATGTTCCTCTAGCCAACTCTCGCTAGGGGCACAGCAAGTTTTTTCAGAGCCTGCATCAAAGGCCTAGCTCTGAGGGATGCAAAAAATAAGACAGACTGAGAGCAGAGCTTTCAAGAGAAAAAAAGACCAGTGGGCTTAAGGAAAAAAAGGTATTTCAGGTTACCTGTGTATTTTTAAAAATTGTAGTTGGGAATAAAAATTAAAGATAATGTGGAGAAAATATTATACTACCTGCCACAGTTTGTTAAAGTACCATGCACAGAGCAGGCAGCTATTTCAGTAACTGAACAGATCCTGTTTCTCCACGTTTTACTTTCATGGAGAAGACGTGACTTCAATGACTTCAAGTTTGTTGTTAACATACCTGTCCTGGCTTCCTTCTGTGATGTAATAGAGACGATTGGCACCTCCATCAGCACAAGCTCTCAGTGCAGCTGCAAGTGAAGAAACAGAACATCAATGTATTGGCATTATAAACAAACCACCACAACCAGTTATGCTATTACTGATATTTCTGTGTAAACTCAGGTGTTCATTGCAGCGTAGGAAATAAACTTGAGATCTCCTATGGCTTTTAGCTTCCTGTACTTGACTATTTCCCTTGTTTCTCTAAATAGACATTTGAACTCATTTTATCAGACTAGTGCCAATCTTCATCTGACTGTGCCACGGTACTTTCCAAATAGCTTATGTCTATCTATCCTAACCTACTGCCCAGTCAGCTTAAACTACATGGGGGGGGGGCACATATTCAAAACCTGAAAAGGGCCCATCCACCATGTATGGGCATGTACTTGCCTGAACAAGTGGGAACTTGCACCTTAAACCTAACAATCTTCTCACACAGGCAAAAAGTTCACAATGGTGGTTCTATAATGACCTGCATAAAAACCGGGGGGAAAAAAATGGTTAGGCATGACAATACCTGTTTTCTCTTTTTTTCCTCTCCTATGACACAAAAACAATAACTCTGCTACAGTTCCTATACTGTTCCACAGACTGTTTGAATCAGCTGATATAAAGCAGGTGCGTTAGGTCTTGGCTTTAAATCTTGAACAATCCAGGTACAAAAGGAACAAAACCACAATAATTTTCAGTGCTTCCACATAACTTGGGGACTGCAAAGGGCACATCCCACTAATTCCAACTCTTTTAAACAAGCACACACATGCTGTTCTGGTTTGATACTTTTGTTTACATAGAATTCAGTCAGAGAAAAGAGAAAAGTCTAACACTATTATTACAAAATCAGACATAAATTGGTATATTTTATTCACAAGCATCCCTATTAATCATCATTTAACTAACACACCGTTCTTTCATGAGATTTTTCAAATATGATAAGCTATTAAAGATTGAAAATGACCATCTTGTCTCAGCAGTCTTTATCAGTTTTGCTCTGAGATGCACAAGTCAGATAACCACAGCATGCAAGATAAAAGAAGCTGTCGCTTCTACACTAGAGCAGAGCGTTCCTTCCAGGTCTGTGAGCAAAGTGAGACCGACTGGTAGCCCTGAGAGGGCTGAAAGTCAGAGGATCGGGGGGGAGGAGGGGAAAGGGAAAAAGAGGAGAGAAAAAGAAAAGGAACAGCCTGCCCAAGTTTTGGAAAAAAAGGTATAAACAATCAGATCAGGCACTTCCTGCTGCTGAGAATCCAATTTTCAACTAAAGTCGCTTTGCTTTGGTGTTTGTTTCTCAGTCAGAACCATCTCTCAGCAGTGATACAAACCTACATTTTTCGTTCTGGCACTCATTAGGTGGGCAATCCGCCTCGCCCCCTAGCCTAGCCATCAACTTAGCCAGCCTATACAAATTGGGACGGCAAAGTTCCTATCTGTATCTGCTCTCATCTTTCAGCCATTCTTTCTTATTTCGCTGCTGAACTCCCACCACAGGGAATGTTCTGTATGTGTATATCCACCATGCAGTACCATGCGACCACGGCTGTGGCTTTTTGGGGGAAAAAAAAAAAAAAAAAAAANTAGCTTTGGTACAGCAGTTTTTTTCCTGCAGGCTGCAAGAATGTGCAGGGCAGGAGAACTAGTACTGCACTCCTCAGTATCTCTTCTAGCACTGCTCCTGCTCCAGTGACCCCTGTTCACTCTTGTCCATTGTATTACAGTACCCACTACGGTAAGCACCACCTCTGTCAGCCTTCTTGTACAGACCGTGCTCTTCTCTGTCTCCTTATCCTACTTCGCCCACTCCATCCAGCCACCATCCAAACATATATTAACAAGGCAAGGTCAAGCAGACTTGATCCTGACAAACCTTATTAGCCGAGATAATTTCTAAATTATGGTAGCTGGCCAGCCACTTACATGGTGATTCACTGCTTCAGGCTCTTGCCAGGTTACTCATCCATCCTGATGAATATAAACATCACAAGACGAGAAGAACCACCTTTTTTTGCCCACTGTGTTTGACTGGAAGCTTTTAACTTCTCCTCTCACTTGAGGTTACAATTGAAACTGGACTAATGTAATTGCTTTCACCTGGGCATATTTGTTAAGTTCTCTCAGGGAGTTCAGCTCACACAGAATTTAGTAATGTCCCATCGCAAGAAGACTGTGCACTACCTGTTCTTAAATTAGCTATCCTGTCCATCGGTTTATTTAGCAGACGTAAGGCACCTAAGCAAGGCCTAGGACCTAAGCAATTACAGAATTTCAGCTGAGACACTCTGTTTAACCAAAACTGTAAGAAGGCTGCAGAAAAATTATTTTCTAACTTCGGGTACAGAACCTGTCTAAAAGATGCTTCCCAGGCCAAAGACAGGCCCAGCTTTTTCCCTCTGAGAACAGTGATTTTTACATCTATTCTCCCATGTTTTAAACAAATAAGTGGCTTACGACTTCTGGGGAAAAAAAGAAGGGATGAGATACAGAAAAAGAGAGATGAAAGATTCTATTATCTGTCTCATTTATTTTAAGACAGCCAGAGCCTTAACTATTGTAAATTATCTCAATGGACTTACCACAAGCAAAGCCTGCCTAAGATCTCTTCACCTGATCCTATTATTTTAAAACAACATCACTAAAAAACCAAAACAAACTAAGTATTACAAAACAAATCAGTCTTCAATCAGTCTGGTACCTGTGAAAGTACTGAGGTTCTCCCAAAGACCTGAAGGTGCCTAAGTGACAGGTCTATGACACTTGTATGCTGTTCACATGGATATGGGGCTACTATTTGATATCTCAAATCAAAATAGTTGCCTTATATAACTGCAATTTAAAGCTGTCCCCCACATCTTTATTCTTATAAATAAGAATAAAAAATTTTTTTTAAATGACATTTTGGCAGCATTATAAAGTTATTTAGAGAAACTAGGTATGAGGTACTGATCCTTTACCAGCAAGCTAATAACTTACACTGGAATGAACCAAAGCCCCAGGTGCTTTAAGTAACTAGCAGGTAATTAACTGATTGGCTGGAGGCCAGTAAATCATATTATTTCTACAGCTACGAACCAAGCCTTGCTTGATAAAAAGTAATGATATATATTAGCTGGAAGAACATGTATCATTATTATCTACAAGTGTTTAAGGAGATAGTCAGCAATTCTAAGACTACAGTTCAGAGGGAAAATTCTCTACGAAAAGGTAATAGGAACTGATTTTATACAGTGCCTTTTATATTAGAGACAAAATTGCTTTACAAACAACAATTTGGCCAAAGTGCAGCACGGCAAGCATGTAGGCAAATCTAGCGGTCTCTAGGCACTTTGCAACAGCTCACACAAAACCTCATTAATTATTTCAGCAGAAATTGAAGGACCTGCACAAAATCGGGGCTTTGTTTTGCTTGGCNAACAAATGAAAAGGTGGAAGGTGACAAGGAGGGATGCAGTGCTAATGGTTACACATGGGTCAAAGACAAGTTATCTTCCAGGGCGACCAAAATGGATGGCGGAGTTTGTAGAGGGCAGAATAACTTAAATGGTCAGCCAGAACACAGAAGGTCTTGCACACACCTTCTCTTCTGACCCAAAGGTTACTATCCCATTATTGGAGACCCCTCAAATTTGCCAGGTGTGCTGCACATGGAAGTAACTCTCTAGCTTATGCATGTCGGAAAGAACTAGGTCAGTAAAGCCATCATCTAAAGGCTTTTAGTTAATCCTGCCTCTGTGAACTGAGCCAGACTAAGGAATGGTCATCCAAGTAGCTCACTGAGCTTGGATGGGTCAGGAGGACCAACACCTCCAGCAAAGATGCTGTGATATGCAATTGGGAGCAGTAGCTTTTTCAACCAGCACAACTGTAAGCAGAGGAGACCCATGCCTTGACCACCCTTGCTCAACTGGAGAGCCCCAAGGTACTGTTTCATGCTTTTGTTGTTAGAAGAGACGACACTAGGAGCACAAGGGGGCAAGTGCACTGCAGCGCTAGCTCAGTGTGCAAATCCGCACTCCTTAGCATTACCACAAATTACAACCTTTCCAACCTGAATATTCTGTGTTAAGCTCCACTCCTCAGAAATAGCTCTGTCTGTCAAATTACCACCTTTTCTGTCAAATTCCTTTCTCATTTAACTACAGTGTCATTCAGTGAACTAGGGAATAGAGACATAACCAAAAAATCAACTGTTTCATTGTGCTGCTTAGTGGAAGAGGTCACAAGGGGGAAGGTCAAGGCCACTGGCAATAATTGCTACCCAAGTTATTGGGAGCAGCATATGTTCAGTCCAGTAGTGTTTGAAATTAAGGCAAGAGTAAATACCCTTCAGCTCCACCTATGCTGAGGAAGAGTTAGGTCAAGAGCATATTATCAGCCCATGATATCCCTGAAAGAGTTTCTCATAGGCAATGTGAACGAAGAAACCAAAGCCTTTCTGAGCAATGTCCTTCATTTTAAATGGTGTCTCTTCTGCTAGGAACCAGTGAACTATTTCCCTTTAGTGACTGAAGTTGAGAGGTCAATTTTAGGGTTAATTATTAGTGAATATGTTTTTACAAAAATTATTCTAACACAACAAAAATAATGGAAACAATTTATATAGTATTTATATCTATGCTCTTGGTAAATATAAATAACTTCCTTTCACTGTGAGACAGGATATGAACAGCATATCAAACACAAAAAGGAAGGTCTTGGCTCTGAGGTAACTAGCCCTGCAGCTTTTCGCAGAAAAGAAGCAAGTATTTTATCACACCTTCAATAGCCCTGAAAATTCAGGCGGGGTAAAAGACTCTACAGAACAGATGCACCTCTTGCAGACTGAGTAAAATGAGGACATAAAAAGGGAATACATTTATACACAGTACCAACACCTGGGGAAGAAAAGCGTAACTTTATTATTCCTATTATTATTCCTATTCTATTATCCCTTGCAATTAGCATTTCAAATATTTTTTCTTTTTTCAAACAGATCTTGAAATTAATCCATGTTTTTGCCTAAATTCAAATTTATTACATCTCCCCTTAAACTGCCTTAGTATATCCCCTGTGTTCCTTTTCTAATTTTACACAACTTCTTCTAGGTATGCAATCTGTTTCCCTCACTCATTTATTGATTTAGTAACCTGGTAAGCATAATTAACCTGCCAGCATAATCTACACATAAGAGAACCCTGCTTAATTAATGACTTGGAGCACTGGTAGTAATATATATGTGATAATATATGGTAGATATGCACAGAATTGCTTGGTTTGCTTGATACATTTGGCTAACGCATTTTTGTCTCAGCATTAATAAAAAATACCAGTTACCAGCAACAAAATGCATAATCTGTATTTATGTGCTTTCTCTTTTTCTCCTTTGTCCTGCAGAAACTGCAAAAACATATTTAACAAAATCCATTGCTTTGTATGGCTGCAGATTGCTAGCTAGGGGACGTATTTGCATCTCAACCTATTCCCAGCCACCCATGTGCTTCTACCTGTGTTATCAGGACTGTATGCAACCTGCTATTATATACCAAGTACAGTGCACCGCAGACATGTCTCTTCTGGTCATCTGCAGCTAGCAAATCACCTGTCAGTCCATAATAGTTTTCTGCTTTGCAGTTGGACACTGGTCTTGCTAAGAGGCTTATTAACTATTTAAAATAGGTCTATCCTTAATTTGTCTAAAACTGAAAAGGCTTATCTCCTGTCACCGGCATTTTAAATTTGCAGCAGTGCACAGGGCTTTAAATAAGCACGATGACGAATGTCACCTGCTGTCAGGATATTCTGTGGTTCCAAATGGAATTAAAGAGATATACAGGTGCTTTCTAAGCTGCTGCTATAGGTGCATATTCATGCTGCCATAATTAGCAGTAGCAAGAGCAGTCAGCCTTCTGTAGTACTACTCAGCACTTTCTAGGATTGAGCCCGTTCTTAGGAATTTCAGCCAAAATTCCTCTTTTTTTGCTCTTTTTTTCTGCCATTGGCAAGTCACAATTTTTCATGCATACTTCCAGGAACAAATTTAAGTTTTACAAATGCTGCGAAGAAAACAATGGTTGCTATTCTTAAATTGTCTGTGTACCCAAGAAAGGCCCATCAGCTACAGATGTCTCATACCTGACTTTTATGCCACCTGTATCACACAAAGAACATAGAACCCTCAAGTAAACTAAAGTACTAGTCCTCAAGTAAATGGATCACCAACACCAGCGCTGGCTGCCTGCTTCCATACAGACTGGATTATAGATCTCAGACGAAAAACTACTGTACATCTAGTAAGGTAATTATATGTTTCCTACAAAACTGCTGCGCTTCTTTAATCACTCTGCTTTGAGCTGTAAACGTCATAGAGATCTCAGCTAAGCAGGGGCAGGATTCATTAAGCAATTAAATATGAGAATACAAGGAAGGAACCAATGTGCTGATGGATTAGGAAACACTATTCTCTTCTCAGCGCATTGATTCAATATTGAGCAAAAGCCACACCGATAACACATCTCTCTCAAAAGTTCACACAGAAATGAAGTACAGAGAAAATTAAACAATTTCTCCCACAGACAAAAACCTCCCCTGAATTTTAGCCAAAAACTAAGTTACACAGTCATCAAAACAAAATCTTACTTAAAAAAAAATTCCTAAAAAATTTAAAATCTTAATGCTCACTTTGGGGAAAAAAAAGGAATAAAAGAATAAATCAACCCTTTTAAAAACAAATTCCTAAGTACCAAAAACCACAACCGCAAGCAAAAAAACCTGAGTATCAGTAAATATGGTAGGAGTAATGTGCTGTCACAGACAGAGGCAGGAGAGCAACTGTGTTTTCACTAGACTGAGTTTCTGGACTGTCTTCAGGTACACTTCCACACAGAGTTCATTACAATGATTCATATTCAAGGCTGCTGGGTTTGGAGTAATCTCTTGTCAGGTGTTAGATTTATTATTCTTATAACCCTCACTTAGGATATGATTTTCTCTTCTCTTTCCTGTCATTCTTCTCCCATTCTGTCAAACCCAGGAGCTCTAGTACTCACTGCGCTGCCTTACGCCCGTTGCTGTAACAGGCTCCGCAAGTGGGAACAGCCCTGTGCTGTGTCACAGTGAAAATCTGGAGGAAAGAGCCCAAACATAAAACAAAGTACTTGCTGCCACCATTTCAACTAAGATCTAAGTGACCTTTTCATGACAAGGCTACATGGCTTGATGCCACTGGGGGAAGAATCAGGAAGAAGTTTATTCTTTTCATTTTCTCCTTTTTTTTGCTCTCTGTTTGAAAAATGACAGCTAAAGCAATAATGTGACATTTAATCAGCTTTTTTTTTTTTGCCCTGAGCACACATCTATTACTACCACGTAACAGTAAAAAAACCCCACTGATTAGGGCACACACCAAAAAAAAAAAGGGGGGGGGGAGGAGAAATGCACTAAAGTGCATAATGTTAATCCTGACTTTTTTTCCTGATAAACTATTTGGTTTTAATGTCTTTAAAGAATAATTTGTCAAATCAAACAAGCTGCTGAAACATAGGCGGGAGATCCTACTTGTGTCTTAAATCCTGTCTTTTCCAGAGAGAGAAGGAATCCAAGCTCTCTGCAATAATATATTTGCATCTTATTGACAGCTTGTTTCTGACACCAGGAATTCCCCAGATTCGCAAGCCCTTCCTGCAGTGCCATGAGCCAGCCCCAGGGCTGAGTTGGATCCTGATTTGCAGACTATCATGCAAGTGCGCTGGAGCTTGTTCTGGACTGCAGTTCTTCCCCAGAGAACGTACAATCGGTAACTGAAATCTCTCAGCCAAACATTGCCCATGTAACCCCCGATTGTTGACGAAGGATCTGCTGAGTCTCAACTGTGAAACCCCTACAGACAGCACGCCGGCTATCCTTTGTAATAGATCCCATCAAGTTGCCCTTCAAATACCATCTTCTTTCATTGCTTCATAACTACAACGCGCATCACTAACAAAACTTTACTATAACCTGTCTACTGGTGTCCTATACCTAAACCAAACATATACCTCAAAATATAATTGAAGCTAAAGTAACTGAAAGTGTGCAGCTAGCTTTTTTCTGCATCCATTACCTGATTATCAAGTGAAATGGAGAGGCTTCAACATGAATTTTATTTCTGAAGTTTTTAAATTATATTGTTTAAAAATTCAGTGTAACGTGCACTGACTTCAAGGTCTGAATGCAACTTTTTATTTCTTCATTTCTTATTTTCCATTGCTGCAACATTGATTTCTGACACAAGGAAGATAAACAGCTACAAACATGATGAAATACCCCAACTGCCTGCAATTTTAATTGCCAGTCAGCATTGTTACCAGGCAAAGTTTAGTAGCAAGCTGATTCTACTCCTACATGGAAAAAACTGGGGGTAGGGGGGGAATTGCCTTTATTAGCATCAAAACATACACATTTGCACAAAGGATCAGACTGTATAGAGAAAAAAAAAAAGCTCTTTTTTTGATCTGGCATTGCTGATTCAATGCCAGCAGCAGCAGCCTGCGTGCAATCACCGCTGCCTACCCCACAGTAAGCAGGATGTGGGGCAGGCGGGGAGGCAATATGCAGAAAAGGGTGGTCAGCTGTGCCAAGATAGCAAAGAAGGAGAAATATCTCCTACTGCTACTAGCCACCAGCAAGACTATGTTCCTCATCACAGCCAGAGTCAGTGCTGTTGTCTCTTCTGCTTCCACTAAACAATATGCATTAATAATTCAAGCCAACCTGCAAGTGTAAAGCAATGAGCATGATAAGTTCATATTCATGTCTATGATTAAATAATTTCAGCTAACACATTTATATTTCAAATTTTGTTCGCCTAAATTGGATTTGCAGTAGCCTGCAACTCATCAAAAAATTAATCACACACTTATTTTAAATAGCACAAAATATATTAATTCTCATGCTACTAAAACACACTCTGTTCCTTAGCAGCCCAGAATAGATTTCCACACAACCGTTTTATATCAGTCTAACAAAAACTTTTGTGTGTCAGGGAAATTTCAGAACTCATAAAAGTCAGAAACTCCAATTTTGTTAAAAGACAACTAGAATATTACAATGCATAAATTTCTGAACCAAACTTGCATCAACACCCTCTTGAAAAATTATTTAAACTACGCAAAAGAATAATCTTGGTCTAAAAGTTGTTTGGAAGTAAGCATCAAAAAGAGGGACAAACAAGAAACTAGACAAGGAAAAATTAAGATGGTAAATACAATTTCCTAATGCATGCGGAACTGCTCTTTATAATGTACTTTCTAATGTCTTGATAATATACAGCTACCCTCAGTTCATGCTACATAGTCTTGTGTATAGATCATTTCCCCTACTCTTAACAGATAAACTGTTCAATAGATTTTTCAAGCAAACAATAATAGTAGTAAACTATTAAAAACAGCATCAGGAGAAATGGTAAAAAAAAAAAGGAAGTATTCCATCTGAACAAAAGAAAAAGGTTTTATGGGGCATTCTTTAAAGGCATCATAAGCCAATTTATTTTGAGAAATGGGCACATCTTCTGTAACTAGACCAAATTAAGTGAATACTTTAAAACACTGAAATTAAGCCAGTATCTTGGAATTACTTGTCTAAAACACTGGGAGTAGATATCATTACTTCATTTATGACAGTTTCACCCCTTTGTATCTGACTGACCCCCATGTCTTTTCCGTTCTCTTAACTCTCAGATTTGGGCAGTGGTAGGCTACAGGGGAAGCTTCCCCAAGAAACTGGAAATACAACATTAGCTATGAAGTAGACTTGATGTTAGCTGCTTTATTTCATATTTGGAATAGCTACAAGTACATACATACTGGCATTTGTACCAATTTAAACCAGAATGGTTTCATGGAAGCAGTGGATTTGCATCACTACTCTCTGGTACTGCCACCTAAATACCGTTCTAAGGACGAACCTGAACACAATTTTGATATTACGATGTATTGCTCCTTTCAGGAGAAGAGTTTTATCTACTTGCACCAAGACTAATCTCGGATCCCAAAAATCTTGCTACTCAAAATAAATCTAAAATTGAAATAATATTCTTGCTAGGGCACTTTTTGCTAAATTTTCCAATGGTCAAGAAAGAAGGTCAGCTAATACAAGTTAGCACACAGACAGAACAGATCAGATCAGATCTACAGTATACTTTTGTCAAACATATGTTTCTTTTGTTATTCATATTTGAAATAAAGAGTAGAAAAATCCATAATGAAGGACAAAATATGATATTTGCATTTTTAAAATAATATAAAAGGTGTGAGTTGACAATTTCAAAAGAAATAATGACCAATGGCAATCATTTTTTGAAAGTTTTTACTTATCTTGATAAAATGATACATTAAATCATCACAGGACACAAAGAAAGTACATTGATTTCAAAACCTCCTTTTAAGGAGGCTATAAGAGAACCTTAAGATAAAATTCCAAATAAAAGTATTTCTAGGCAGCAATCTAGAGTTTACTGAACAAAACTGAGTGTATGTTCTCAAGGGGAATAAGCTTCTGTCTGACAACTCTCCTCGTAGCAAGGCTGCAAAGAGAATCAGAGGCTGAACTTATAATACGCAACCTGTGTATCATCCGCGACATGCCTGTGGGAAAAACACTGGGCTGTATCAGTGTTCAAGAGTCCTCTATTCCTCCCTCTGAGATAAGAAAAAATCCACCACCATCTGCCTTTTGCTGAGAATTTTCACTGAAAATTTTAGATTCAGGTTCTCCTGAGGATACGCACTTATGACACAGCTTTCCAGATGACAGTGCAGCTGAGAAATATAATGCCATTAGTTCACCAAATTCCTGAGATGATCCATATCTAAGTCATCCCTAAAATAGGAAAAGTAGATGCAAAACCAAAAGCTTTATGTGCATGCTATATGAGGACCCAATTCAATGCCTAAATGAATTGGCAGTTTTATGCAAAGGTAATGAGGACCTGAAAACCCAAAGGGTAGCAGCAAAACACAAGACTGAAACTGTAAAATTATAAATTTACTGGAGCCTTTCAGAAGATTTTTAATACAGGGAAGTCCATAATTTAATACTATGTTTTGGGGAATACTATGTCTGGATATTATTTAGAGAGCCACCCAATTAGTAACCCATGTAATATCAGTAAAACATCAGATCTCTCTAGCCAGTCTGCTCTCCCATGGAAAATGCTGAAGTGCTAAAACTTTAGTTTTGATGTTCTTCCACAAGAAGGCGTGATGGGAAAGGCAATTGAGAGGATGCTGTTCACCTGTTGGCCTCAGGTAACTCATCTAAGGTAATCTGTTTATAGATCTTCATGTTAAGTACACACAGCTCTTGTCCTCTACCTCTGAAACAGCATCATGGGCAATTCCCTAAGGCCTCCTAGAGGGGGCAAGGCTTAAAGTGAATGGAAAAGTAAAGTCTCAGCGGGGACTTCCGTCCCCAAATTTTGGACTGTTTTAGGAAAATTTGCCAGCTTCTGGATTTTTCAAAAACTATTTTTACTAACAGATTTGTACATAGCTCATTTCCAGTTACAAAGATGATCAGTACATTGCAGGTGATTTTTATCAAAATGCTACAAAATTACTGCTGCAGGCAGTTCAGGTTCAATGTGTTACAAAGATAAATAGCCCTAGAAGTGCAAAACAAAAGAACTTTTTCCTCTCATTTGGGTCCATATTTTTCGTTTTGAAGAAGAGAGACTGGATTTAAGCATATATTAAAGTCTGAAGTTCAGAACGGAATTAATGGAAACTGGGTAGGAATCCTTTGTTTTGTTTAAATTGCCTCCTATCTAACTGCATTATTTCCCCTTTTAAATTAATGCTAACATGGAAGCATTTTGCCATCCCTTGACCATAAGCCAAACCGTTTAAACTCCACTGAACAAAAATATAGGCCACTTCTTCGGGGCCATTCTCTTTGTAGTTAAAACCTGTGCATTCAATAAATAAAACCTTAGATTTAGCACACCTGAGCTTATTCTGAAAGTCTGCTTTAAGAACACATTCCCAATGAAACAAACAAGCAAAACCTCAAGACACAGTCCTGTTCAAATGGTAATACATTACCCCTTGTATAGTGTTGCTCTTTGTTCTCAAACTGGTTCAGTGAAAAAAACCCCAAAGAACTATACAGTAGCTGGGAAACTTACTATAGCAAGTGTTCCTTTTCAGTGTTGCTACTTAATTGGAAATTATCACCCTTTTAAATTTTCCATTGAAACATGGCTTATGAGTGTGGGAGAAAAAAATTATTCTAAGTATATCTAATACATCTTTATCTAAATCAGCCAAGTGTTAGCCAAAAAGAATATCAATATTCTATTTAATTTACAAGCTCTGTGCATGTAAACACTTCATTATCAGCAACAGAAAATATTAGAACACAGAATGTTTGAATGTGATTTGAGTCATTGCACCAATCCCATGCTACCCTATCTACCAGATGGGCTGGAGATTCCTGATTAGTACACATGACATTTTCATTTGAAGTAGTGTGTTACTGCACTCGGCCTGGTTTAAATCAGTATTGCTAGTGAAGAGTTGGTAAAATGTTAAAAAACCCCTTTTACCTGTTAATCTGAATTTCATCTTTCATAAGCCCTTGGAGCCTACAGTATTAATTGGGCTTTGAAGCACAAGAATTATATGGAAGTCAGTCTTTTCACCTGGCTTTTATCTCCCTGTTGTAAAAGAAGAAAAATCCTGTCTTCCCCAGATACTCAGTTCTCTCTCCTTCTGCTCATCCGTTCTTGTGTTCTTGACCAGGTCCTCTGCTAGTTCCCCTTGGTCCATATAGGGGAATTCCCAGACTGGAACCTTAGAAGTTTTAAAAAAAAAACCCCACCAAACAAAATCAAAACAACCAGCAGAACAAGCACAAATTAGTGTATAAGGAAGGACTTTTCTCAATTCACCTAAAAGATTTATTTCCTCAATACGCTTTACTAGTTTACTTCCAAATGTCTGTGTTAGTCATGCATTAGCTAAGACACCCGAGGTCAAGTTCAATCAGCCCACTTCAGCAACAGGTATTTAGAGCAGGATCCTCCCTCTTAAGTGAAAGGAAAACAATTTCTCTTACTCTTTACTTGATAATACATGACTAAGCCGCTAAGGCAGACAGTTGTCCTTCTGCAGTGTGAAACACCCAAGACCGGGTGACTGTTTTCCTTAGCAATGAACAGGAATAGCAATGCCCTAATTTCAAACATGACACTGTCATGCAGACCTGGAAAGACACTACATGGCACATCTGTACCATAAAGACAACAAGCATAGTTTCGCCAGCGAAGAAAAAGATCTGCTGTTGCTGTGCTTAACCTACACAAGGCCTTGACACCTGCTTGACACAGTCACTGAGCTTCTAATGGCTTTTGTAATTTGAGGGTTTTTCGCTTAAAGATGTAATGATTTCTCTGAGAAAGATGAAAAGCTGATCAAACTGCCATCTTTATAAACTAAACTAAGCTTTAAAAAAAAAAAAAAAAAAAAAAGACAGAATGAGAGAGACCCCGGTGCTTTCATTTATCTTGTGCACAAGTAAAACTGAGTATTACCAAGTCACAGTTCAACCTATCAATAGTCCCCTGGCAGAGAAAAAGAGTTTCAGAAATTTGGTTTAACAGCTAGCTTTCCTCTCTCAAACATTTGATGTTGTTGCTCTTTTAGCAAACCAAAATCAATAGCCATGAACAACAGAAGTAGGTTAAACTTTCCTTTACATGATTATTTCTTCCCGTAGCCAACCCTACTCTTAACTTCTACAGTTTTAAAAGGCTTATCTGAAGGGGCATAGAATAGTATTTGCTTTAAGCCGTATTTTGAGAGGCTTCTGTACACAGCTGGTCCTCACCCCCTGAGAAGGTCTCTGAATTCAGTGAAGCCACCTGTGCTGAGCAGAGCTCTAGTCTTCAAGTATCAGGATCCAACCATACTTATCACTCTGTCCAAATACAAGGTACCCATAACAGTTTGAGCCCTAATGCTATATATCTTTGCTCTTTCTCTCTTCGCTGTCTGTCTTGATCCCTAATCACTCCCTCTTTGCCGTTTCATCTATTCCAGCTTCCAGATGCACACATCATCTCATCAACTCATGGTGACACACAAATACCCTCTGTCAGCCTCACTCTTCCTCCCACAGGCACCAAAAAAACTCATCTCCTCTTCTTCACCTACTGTCTCCGTTCTCCCCCACTACTGCTCCCCAGCCCAGTTCCCTCCTATTTCAGGGTTTGCTTTATGGACCACACAATTATTTTACTTCACTTAAAATTTAGCAATTGTGAGAGCAAAGTAGAAAGCATAACCAGAAGAGCATGGACTTTCTGGGGTTTTGTACAAACACATTCAGAAAACAGAAAATGAGGACAGGTTCTCATTAAATAAGCAAGAATAAAAAAGGGGAGCGATCATGCTATTTCTCTCAATACACAATAACCTCATGCACTGTCCTGTCACTTTACCAAGGATGAGATGGCCGGGCCGAGCCATTCCCATAACAGCAGTTTCTCAAAGTCCACATCACACTCCGGGCAGGCGCAAGATGGAGGCAAGCAGGCCTTTGGGGAGGGTGGTCTGTGCCCAGGGAGCTGCAGAGACAGCACTACCATTGCTCTCTTGGTCTGAAGGGCTTTCAAGGCACTGGAGAGCAGGGAACTGTGTGCTTCCTTCCGCCTGGTGCAACGATGCTGCCTCCTTCCAGCAGCAGACCAGGGTCACAGTGAGAAGTCACTGCTGACCCTACACCCCCCCACCACCACAAACCAAAGAGAAAGCCTTTGCAGGGGGAAGAGACACCCACCTGCCCCCAAGGAGGTATCCATCTGGTTTTGAGATTAAAGAATGGGGACAGATAGGAAATTGAATTATACCTTTTTTTCTTCCCAGGCATGAGTGGCACATTTCCTCACACATAATGAAAACAACAAGCAGTGTTTAAAGAAACATTTACTTCCTAAGACAGCTTATATCACCAGGGCATTCCCAGTCTCTCCTCTTCTAAAGAGGAACAACACCACCCATTCAACAATAAAATGATGCAATATGCATTTGGAAAAAAATAAAAACAGAAAAGAGAACGACCAAACCACTGTTCTGTTAAAAATAAGGATGCTAAGAAAGAAATGCTTGTATAAGAGGAGATAATTAAAAGTAGCTGTACAGAAAAATAAAAAAACCTACAAATAATTAAAGCTAACCTTTAAATTATTGTTGCAGTCTGTAAGAGACCTGCTGCAAACTTTAATAATACTGTTTGGAACATCAGTCATTTTGCTCTTGCTTAAATTCATTTTTGATAATGCAATAGTAACATCTCAGGAATTATATTAAATTTCTACTTTGTATTAAAGTAGAATTGTATTAGCATGGTACAGTCTGTGTGTCCCTGCTGGGATTACTTTCATGCTGGAAAAAACAATGTTATTTTTCTATTACCAAAATAAGTTATCTATTCTGACAGTGGAAAATATATTTCACCGAACTATAAACTAACAAAATCTGTCATCTAAGAGGATATCACTAAAGTTTCTCTTCTGGTATACTTTCAGTTCCTAGCCAGCAGCAATTCTGCTAATTTTTTTGCACAAACTCATTTGATTTGTGGCATACCTGTGAGCCCATATACTAAAGTTAGCACGTCCAGTCCAATTACTCTCCCTCAATCCTTGACCAAACTACTGGGAAATCTGCCTGAGGAAAGAACAAAAGATTGTGACTAACAGATCTATGTCTTTCTGAACAAAACTCAAGCGTCCCCCTTCCAGGATCTCTCTTGATCCAGTCTCTGCCTTTGACTACCTGCACCCCAAGAGAGGGAGCCCCAAAGCAGCTTGGGGCGAGGGAGAAATGGGGTATCAGAGTTAGTTTACATTCAAACACATCTGTACTTTACTGATATCATTTTCCAAAGTGCTCAGTCTCATCCTATCTTTTGTTTTTCAGTTTAAGCAGTGGGATCACTGGTCTCCATTCACCTTTCACACTGGTGAGTTACCTTGAACCTTCTCCAGCTGGCCCTAACCCATCAATTTCTTATCGGGGCATGGAAGAAATGAGCTCTAACAGGGATTTAAAAAGGGGAGAGTTGAAGAGGGAGGAGTCACCTTACCCAATAAAATCTGCCTCTGGTACAAGCTGCAAACAGTTCCAGATATGAATTAGGGAGGTTAGCAGAGACAGACCGGGAATCAAGCCCCCCACTAATGGATCAAGACCATGGTTAGCAAATACTGGTATTTCAGCAAAGTCCAGATTTTAGCCACATAATTACTTCAATTCAAACCAAAGTATACCTTTCCAAATATACATCCTAATTTCCCATTGCTGAATGATGCCTAATTTACAGTGCATTTCATATCAGTTCTGAAGCTAACCAGCAGACGTCCTCACACTGAAGCCACACATCACACTGCACCTGCAGGGTAAAGGGGCTTTAATAAAAAGAGATTAAATTATCATAAAGGTAGTGCAAAAAGCAGCGTGGGTATCAAGTTTGGGACTGGCTCATTTACACTATATGGGTTCCAACTGCTGGCCTGAGGGGCGTTTTCTTTCTCTAGAAATAACACCAGCTCCAGGAGGAAGATAGGGAACTTGAATATATTCTAGAAAAGCTACTAGCAATCAATTGTGGTGCAGAAGATTACACCTTTGAGCCAAGAACTAGCTTTCTGTCACGTCTGCCCGTGGCAGCAGGTGTCGCTGTAAGGCAGAGATATGGCAATTAGTAAATTACTGGGATGCAGACAAGAACAGAAGCAGGCAAAGATGCTTTGTGGTACGTGGTAAGAACATGGAAATTCTTGACAGCTGGTAGCTATACACACTTTTTGTGCTAAGTGTTTTGGTTGCAAACATGATCAAACAGCAGATTGCTAGTATACACCTGCTTAAAAAAAAGTATGGAAACTCTTACTATTGAGGTAACAGCTTGCGTAACGGCATTCATTATGTGTAGTTTTCCATTTATTTACTGAGTCCTCAGTCCTCTTCCACACATTAAGGAGTTTACTGCTATTCAATGCAAACAGAATTCCATGCAGCACCTAGTCAAGCACCTCTGGAGCAAGGCTCATCATTGATTTCTCTGAGAACAGTTAGGAACTACACAAATGGTGCCTTTAAATTCTTGCAGTGGGCCTTTCAGGGCTAAATTCACACATAAATTTCTGTCACTCTAGTGTCCAGTCATCCCAGGTTATGGATATTGCATCTTCTAGGGAGCAGTGTCACCTGGGTTACACCCAGCACAAAATAAGGGCCTGAAAGCCTCTTTGTTCTGCTCTTCACTTGTGTGCCATTTCAGCCAGCGGCTGATATTAAGGAGCATCACTTTTGACCTGCTTCAGGTTCTTTAGGATTCTGTAACATGCTTCCTTCCACACTGCCTGGAAATTGCAAAGGCTGATGTCTCCCTGAGAGGAGAAGGGTTTTTTTCAGGAGGGTTTTCCGCCTGCTGCCAAGGATTTTATGATGTTTACGAATAGAGAGGGACTGGTGGGAGATGT
>WAAD01007165.1:0-10070 GCA_013389945.1 Fregata magnificens
TTGCCCAGGTGACTATAGTCTGCAATGCACTGAAAATCAATGCTGGGAGAACCGATTAAGCTTACTAAAGGAAGGGGCTGGGAAATCGGGGAAAAATCATAACAAGAAAAGGGAGAGAGATTGCATCAATAACATGTTTCCTCTCACTTTAGGACTCCTTCTCAGCTGCTAATTTTTACTTGTCAGCAGCACATCTATTATATCTAAATACCATTAGCTCTGAGGTTTCTCTTTGGTATTGCCCCCTCAAGTGCAAGCCGAACCCTTGGGTTTGCTGCATTAATACGTTTGCTTGAAGAATCACCTCAAAGTGCCCGGCAGGATTAGTGTTTATTACTCAAAGCACTGAGAAATCAAAGGGAAGGGATTATCACTAATAAAGCTATTTGGCCTAGCATGAGCAGCCTTCATAAACAGTAACTTTCTCAAATATAAAGAAGATAGCACCTTGTGCAACAGCAAGCTTAAAAGTGGATTGCTTACAGAAAAGTCTTGCTTTGTTGTGAGCATTACAGACCACTTCCCCTCCACATGCTCTGATGGTGGATAACAAGCTACACCTATGCTTAACCGATAGACTTTCTGCATTTTCTCTTCCCTGTGTCTCTGGTTAGCTAATGCAGAAGCAGAAAGGCTACCTGTTTTCATGTCAACCCAAGCTCTAAAACCAGCTTTTCCCTGACCTTGGACAAACATCTGTGCAAGGCCCAGTTTGACACAGGCACAGCTGTTTGCACTGCATTGTCCCAGACAAGGGCTCTCACTCTGAAACCAGAAGTTTGCTACAGAATCATTAATAATTTTAAGGTGAGGATTTTCAGCCCTGCTTTTTGCTGTAATCAAACCATCCTATCACAGTGTCAAAGCAAAACTTATCGAAGGAAGCCAGCTCCTTTCTTCCCATCCATTTTCAAAAGAAAACCCTGTGCAGTGTCCTATGCGCTTTACATTGTTAATTACAGGTAGACTGACATGTGCAGCTTCCTTTCCATAGCATATTCCATTTCTCTACTTAAAGCACAATCTGACCGAATATAACAAACGTGGCTGCAGAAGTGAACACTGAATAGCTATGGTTTTGATTAGCCTTACAGGAGACAGCCTTCACAGCTTTCAGAAATTTTCTGTTTCACACAAAACTAATCCAGATTTGCCTCATTAAACAAAGCCATTTATATTCATCTGTTAAATGTCTACAAGTCTTGAATATCTTTTAATAATTTTTATGTGTAAAAATTAACAAGCCCTGGATAATCAAACTTTGTAGTCAATAAAGAGCTACAGAATGAAGGCCAATTAAACCATTAACAGTCCCCAAAAAAACAAGGAACATCAAGTCACAGGCAGTAAGGGGGAGAAGACATGCATGACCTCATTCAACATCGTTAGATGTTATAGATCGCAGTCATACGATATCAACATTTTTTATTTTTACCCATTTGGAAACATTTTGAATGGGATGTTTCTGCAAAACTACATACACATGGAGTTTATAGGAAAAAGAAAAAAAAAAAAAAAAGAATTTAAATAAAAGTTTTGAGTTAACTTATCCAAAAAGTTCATTGAACTGCATTCAGTCCAACACTTTTAATCAGGTGAACTTTACCATTTTTTATCACCACTACTATACCACCAGCAGGATAGTTACTGTAAGTATTGCCCTATTCAATGCTCAATGCTTTCTTTTTGCTATGAGAGGAAAAAGTGAAATTTAAAGTTGTTACTTTTCTACCAGAAGTGTAAAATCAATAAGGCAGGTTGCTGAACATCCTGCACTTGTTACTTTAACAACATAAAGAAATCCATAAGCTTCTTTCAAATCCAGACATCTGTAAGAGAGACATAAAACCTGAGGTGATCACTAAGGTCATCTCTCTCCTCGAAGTCAATTTACCCAGTACAAGGGTAAAATAAACTATTATAATGAGGGATAGTGTCAGCAGTGTACTCTGACATGCCATTCCCTCTTGCCCTGAAACACATATTCACGTCGATTCCATTTAAAGCCTTAAACGCTGCACACAAGCCCCAGCTTACACAATTTTTTCTCTCCGATTTTTAGCTTCAGAGGCTAAAACTATGTCAGCTCAATTTCACAGCTTCTCCACACATGGCACTATTAGGGACCAAATATTGAAAAATAGTTCCATGTATAGATACCTGGCATAAAAGTACATTATTCAACTTTATCATAACTTACTTTGAAGCTGAGCAGAACAAGATAATATTACTCAAAAAAAAAAGTATCCCTCCATTAAGTTATTTTAGAATATCCAGCTGCTTTAAATTCAGATTCCAACTTAATTCAAATTGACTTTCAATTGGAGCCTACCTGTTATGTTTTGCTATGGTTTAAGTGCCTTGTTCAAAAGAGTTTCATAACTCCTGCTAGTGCCCTCCTTTGGTTCAGGTGTGCTAACTGTAGCTGTGCTACATATATTTGTTAATATATGTATAAATAATATCTAGGGTGTGATTATAACTTTATTCAGCACCACACAGAGCATCTGATTCATCAATATGAATCAATATGAATATTGCAGATTGAGGGTTTTTTTCCTCCTCTCTGCTGCACCACACAAGGTGCAGAAAAGGGGGTGTTATCTGGAAAATATCTGCAGAGGAAGGAAAGTAGGTAAGCCAGTATTACCTTCTGCACTTAAGTGTTTTGAAGCTTGCTATAGCTTCCTTGTCTTGTTCTGTCTGATAGTCCAAATGCTACCTTCTAACTGAAGGTACCTCTTCTGCTGACAGCTACAGAGAGTCTGTATTGTCATATTGCAGCAACTCACCAATACAACATAATGAGTTTGAATATTCTATATTGTTCTGAAATAGAAGTGGCCAAGGCTTCTAGAAAGAACCTTCTGTAATTTATCATAAACAAATGCACAAAGCAAGTCAATAAAATTAAACAAAACTCCACATATGCTTTGTAGGAGTCTCCGATGTCATGTCTGATCTTTATCCTATCTCTAATTTGCAGAACTTTATAGCACACAGTTATTTTACACAGATTGAAAACCATTAATACAAGCATTTCAAATTCATCAGTAATGCAATCATTATAATCAAGTGAGGCTGATGTTTGGTATAAATTCTTTTTCTAAATCAATGTAAAATAGGGTAGAATCCTACATATTACACATAGCTCTCTTCTTTTCCATTTTAAAATCTAAGATTTACCATCCAAACAATAAATCCTCATCAGTACAGCGGAAACAGCATCCTTTACCCCATATACTTCATATTTCACCCTTAATAACATACATACATCTATATGTGCACGTCTGCCAAGATAACTCTTTCCAAGCTTAGAAAAATCGCCTTGCTGAGAAAAATTGACTAGGTTCAATATGGATTTCCTTTCCATATTAACTCAGTGTCTTAAAGCCAAGCAGGCCTCTGATATTGCCTTAATACAGACAAAGGTACCTCTGTCAAATGTACTTACTCAGTTTTAGCTGGTTTTACATTTTACATTCACATTTTTCTTCTGTATGTCTTCCATGCTACAGAGGATTTTCTTTGGTAATCTTAACGATTAGAGAATCTCCTGGCTCTGCAGGGACTCTGGTAATGAACCTGGCTCTCACACCAAGGACTTTACAGCACTGCTGCGCTTTAAGAACTTGATACTGAAAAAGTGTGAAGATGGCCCAGAGTTTGAGTGTCATGAAAGAGCCAAGGAAAACAGCAGCTGGGTTTTTATAGAAGGTTACAGATTCTGGCTGTTCCAGAAAACAGCAAGAGGACAGTGTGGGCACTCAAATATCAATAGAGAGAAAAGATTCTTTGTGCTTATATCTGATGATGCTGTTCTTTATGTTACAACAAAACCCGAAACTTTGAGTTAACACCTGAATGAGTACTTCATTAAGAACAAGCTAGTACTGCCATTTAATGGACAGCAATCACAGCTTATGTCCATGTTACTCATTTCCTTCACTGCAAACATCAGAGAAACAATGCAAAGTATACTCAGAAAGTAAATTAGATATTAGTGTAAGACATACAAAACACCTGCTGTATTTTGCTTCTAGATCTGTACAATTTAGAGGCATAATACTGCTAAAGACTGCACTGAGGTCTTTTTAAAGAAAAACTGTGAGACATTTCCTAAATTTCCTTATTTGTTTTGCCTGCCTTTCAAAGTCAAGAGCAGCAACATCCTTTTCCTTTTGGAAGATCTCAAGTCACTCTCATTCCCTACGATACCACCCTTTGATTTGAATTATAAGTTTTATATCCATAGACAAAATACTTATCGAAATCAGGCCTGTCTCACCCACAAGACCTAAAATTGAGCCCCAGGATTTCTCATCATTAAAAGACTCCTTTAGAAACAATAGGAACTTTCAATATCAATGTCCTGGTTAAAATCAAGCTCAGGTAGGTATATTGTCTCCACTAAAAAATTTTCCTACAGTTTAAATTACACAACAAAATACAACAATTAAGTTCAGAAACAAAGTTGAGTAGTGCTCCTCTTAAATAACTGCTATATTTTTACACCATATATTCGGTTCTCGATAGACTTTTTGAATCTTTCAAATTGAAAAATGTTATACAAATTCGATCTATTGTAACTAGAAAAGAACTTTAAGGGATCTACAGTTGTGCTTTTTTCATAATATTGATTCTTATATATTTTAATACGTTTTATGCTTTATTGAAGGCTATCACTTTTCCCTCATATTGCAAAGAAGGAGGGTTGGTTTAGGAATATAAAAAATATTTCTGGGT
The DNA here is from genome assembly GCA_013389945.1 of Fregata magnificens. Taxonomy (NCBI): domain Eukaryota; kingdom Metazoa; phylum Chordata; class Aves; order Suliformes; family Fregatidae; genus Fregata; species Fregata magnificens. The sequence goes on from WAAD01007165.1 coordinate 4,747, forward strand.
TCATACCTTCTGTGTGTCTGAAGCTTTAAAACTAGTTCAGGATTTTATTGAGCAGAATCAGCAGAAATAATAAATCAGTGATACTCCACTGTGCAAGGCCCCATTGGCATCAGGGACCGAAGGAGGGGTGCCAAGAGGCAGAATAGCTGTAGCACTGGACCACGGAGAGAAATCCCACTATTTAGCTATACACTGGGTTGCACTTCTTTAATAGCTGTAATTAGCACAATGTCCTGTGAATAATGGATTTTATTCACACCTGGCGTTTGACCCTGTAAGGTTAGAAGAAAAGTGCCAGCAGCCACCTCCTCCTACCTCCTTTCTTGAAGGAGATCCTACAGCTGAGATTGTGTGGTCAAAATAACACAGCTGTATACATCCTAGAGATTGCCTCTTTCTGCAGAATTGTGACAATGATGACTTTCAGGTGGTGTTCTCCAGGAAAATATACAGCGAAGAAAAGCAATGCAAAACTATAAACTGCAGAAAATGTCCCCTTTGGACCACAGCAATAGTCACTGCAGCAGAGAAATACTTTTTGCACTTTTCTATGCCAGCAACTAGAACTCAAAAGATAGGGACCTCCAAACATGAATTCAGTCACTTTTTAACTCAAGCCCTTTTTTTTCCCTCTTTTTTTCCAAAAACATTCTTTTTATAAATCATGAAAAAAAGAGATAAAAAGACAAATAAATGCCAGCTTTTAAAATATCAAATGTACAAAAACTCTTCAAAGAATACCTTAGCTATAACCTCCTCAGCTCAGTAAAGAATCTAATTCTACACAATTGAACAGTCTTAACAGGTGAATTTCTGACTGTGCACTTACTCAAATTGAGTTGAATCCATGTTTCATGTTATTTTAAAATTTATGAGCCAATAAAAGCAGCGCAATTAAAACTCCTCTTATTCTGAAGACTGCTGGAGCTAGCAATCCTCATTTGTCCTATAATTTCAGGGCAGCATTCCCTACACACTATTGGAAGGTCTACATACAAGTCAGTCCCAAGAGGTACCATAATTTCATCATGTACTAGAAAAGGAAGCATTAATGAACAACACTTTATTCAATGTCTTCTCCTGCAAAAGAAATGTGGATGCAGATTTGCCAGAACACCACAGAAAACAAGGGAAGTTACTTCCTTGTTTGTTTCCTTTAGTTCCTTTTAAATTTCCTGTTTTCTTTTCCTTCGTGGTCAAAATATAATTGAAATACTGGCAGACAGTACATAAAAAACCCCATGAGCGATACAATTTTTCCAGCTACTACTTAGGCAGCCTGACCATTAATGCCCAGACATACAAGAACTAATAGGGTTGTCCAGCATTCAGAAGAATTGACAAACCAAAAGGCCCCAAGGTCCAAATTCATTTGACCTGTCTTTGGGGACCCCCTCTCAGCTACCGAAGTTCTGCACATTAGGAGCTCCAATGTGCTCTGCAGACAGCGTCTGGCATTTTCAGTGGATGAATAAACATCTGCCTCCTGGACATTCCTGTCTTGCCATCACCAAACAGAGAGCCAGGGGCAGCCAGACTCCTAACTTACAGCTTAATTTAAGTTCTTAAAGATAGCTGGGACAAATATAAACCTAAATTTCCAGAACCAGATCGCCTGAAAAATTACCATGATTATTTCTTAACTGCGTAAGATTGATCTGACCTGAGCAAGAAGACTTCTGCCGGAATAGAACTGGCAAACTCCGAGGAAGACCCAAAGATTTTAAAATTGTGAGCATCTCACCAGGAACTGCCCATGATCATCACTGTCCTTGGCTTCCTTGATTAAGAGACAGGACTTTTCATCCCTTCTCACTTTCAGAGACACATTTTACAGAGCAAAGAGCATCTACACAACATTCAGTTACTCCTTATATCTGAGCATAATGCCATTGCCATGCTTTTGGCTGGGATAGAGTTAATTTTCTTCCTAGAAGCTGGTATAGTGCTGTGTTTTGTATTTAGGATGAGAATAATGTTGATGATAACACACTGATGTTTTAGTTGTTGCTGAGCAGTACTTATACAAAGTCAAAGACTTCTCAGCTTCTCGTACTGCCCTGCCAGTGAGAAGGCTGGAGGTGCACAAGAAGCTGGGAGGGGACACAACCAGGGCAGCTGACCCAAACTGGCCAAAGGGATATTCCATACCATATGACATCATGCTGAACAAAAAACTGAGGGGAGCTGGCTGGGGGCGGGGCTGCTGCTTGGGAACTGGCTGGGCATCAGTCAGCCGGTGGTGAGCAATTGCATTGTGCATCACTTGTTTTGTATATTCTTTTATCATTATTATTATTTCCCTTCCTTTTCTGTCCTATTAAATTGTCTTTACCTCAAGCCCACAAGTTTTACTTTTTTACTGATTCTCTCCCCCATGCCGCTGGGGAGGCAGTGAGCAAACAGCTGTGTGGTATTTAGCTTCCTGCCGGGTTAAACCACAACAGCCATGAAAGACAGGAATTTAATAGCAGCAGCTCTCTCTTTTGGGAGACACTGCTGAAGATGACAACAATGTGGCAGTTATACTGGTAAAGGTCTCTTCATCTTGCTTGAGACCGACTCAATCTTTCTTTCATTTCCAGGACAACAGCTAAAGCAATGAAGGAAAATTACTGTCTTTTCTCATCCTACGATCTTCCAACCACATAGCTGCCTGTGCACTTTGTGACAGTAGAAAAAAGTAATTGCACCCACTGGAAATTTTTCAGGACAAAATGTTGCACAGCATTTTCCAAGACAGGCACAAATGCTGACCCTCCCTTCACAGACACATAAGTATACAGCACTGTTTACCCTGAACGCCAGAAATGCTATCAAATTACTGGAATTAAAGCTCTGCATTATGTAGTAAACAACTAACCCTAAAATATGTAGTGATAATGTATTATTTCATCAGATTCTTCTGCAAAATGTCTTGTTTGCCAGGTTCCTTTAGTAGCATGAGCAGTGATAAGATCCAGTCTTTTGCCTTATGCACCAGGCAGATACAATTGCCATATACCCCTTCCACAGCGGGATTAGCCTACCTTGAGAATTCTTTCACACCACTTCAGTGCTGATCATAAGACTTTTCTTTCAGAAGTAATTTTTAAAGGCCATCAACGCTTTATTTTTTTAAAAAGAAAAGCCCTTTTCCCCTCACTTTTGGGGGGACTATGAGATCTTTTAAAACAAAAGCTTTTCCACACTTTTTGTTCCCTAACAATAAGCTTTTAGTTTTGACATGGGAAAGTCAGAAGCATATTAATTTTCAAGCTAACACTTCTATGAGACCTTTACCAGTATAACTTAGCATATGCTCAGCCTTATCCTAATAGAGCACAGTCCAGAGAGTTTAAGCTTTTGCTAATAATGATAATGATCTAATTTTTTGTCCAAATATTTGTATGGGGCCTACCTGAACACCTGGGCACATCCTATGGATCTCTAGTGATTTTAATTCAAATAATTCCCGTGGTACTGTTTATATTTTTACTTTTGTCTCATACTGCATACACACGGAAGTCTGTTAAAATCCGAGCAGCCCATCAACACATCAAATTAAAGGAATGTGGGTTAAGATGATAACTGATACTTTAGGAAAATCAGCTGAGATTTGTAAAAGCTCCAAGGCTGTGGAAGTGCCTCCCACTCAGAATATGTCAGCGTAATCTGGCCAACTTTATATTCCTTATGCTTTTTTTTTTTTTAAATCTGAAAGTTTAATGAAATCAGAGTATATTCAGTGATTAGCAAATTGTGAAGAAGATGATATTTTTATGGGAAACATCTATATAAAGATATGCTGATTATTCAAATCACTGGTTTTAAAGAGGAACAGATTAAAGTCACAATATAATGATAAGTACCAAAAGATATTCCTCAAATGAATAACCGTTGTTTGGTATAAATTGTCCTGCCTTCACAACATGCTCTTAAAATTCAATGTGTAAATTACATAATTATAATCTTTGTTAGGTATTAAGGTCACTTGTACTAGCAATCACTTAGCTGAATAAACAAACCAGAACTTGTATTACACACAAAACTGGTTTTAGTTTTAATCTCCGTAAAGTCAAGGAAACTATTTGGAGGGGCATGGAGGGGGAGAAGGGGTGGATTCATTGCAGAACACCATTTTATCCATTTTAACTTTATTTAACCTAACTACCTAAATATATAGGGATCAACATACAGCCCAATACAATGCAATTAGCATTAAAATTCTTAGCAGTAAAAAAATAATATTAACTGTACTTTTCATTAAGAACTTACACATTTTAATTGCACTTAGTACACTTGCTATTTGGAAACATTGTGTTGTAACACCTTCATAAACCATTTGCAAAATGTAAAAAAAAAGTAATCAAATATAAACATTAATTTAAAAACTACCGGATGGCTATGCTCCTTCATTGTTATAAGAAATAGACAGGAAATCCTGGGCCTACAATACATACATGGTACATTTCCAATTTAAAAAAAAAATTAATGAAACCATCTGCTTGTTTTGTGCTAATGCACCGACAATACAAGAAATCCCAGTTAACTCCAAGATGGGCACTAAGAGAATGGCTATTAGCTTTCATTACTAGAGGTACATTTCCCAAAGACTTCAAAAAGCCTTTCCTTAGAGTGAGGACTGCTAAATAGGGCAGCAAATGGATACTCAAACCATTTCTGTGACCCAGCCAGAAAACGTCCCAGTGACTTCAGCAGACTTTGAATCAAGCCTTCAGATCTCAGCTATTATACATTTTCTGCATCTTTTCAACAAACAATGATGGGTCTCTGTTCTGAAAGCTAAATGTGTCTTTCTATTTTCTCTCACAAAAGATCAGAACCCCATAAGTACCATCTGGACTCCTGCTTTGTGCGTCTGTACTTTATGCAGATATGGTCTGCAAACACAGACTGCAAAAATCCTATTGTAGCAGCAGACAGTGACTGGGATCCTTATCCAGGAGTCCTTTGAAGTCAAAAGGAGATGGATCAGGCCCTCCCTATGCTTTGCATAATAAAATGATTGAACCTATTGTGCCAATTTATAGATGCCATAATTGCACAGCTATTACCTTATATCAGCTTTCTCACATAAACTCTTACCTCCAAGGCATGCACCCATGGCTAATGAGAAGATCAATGGTTTCATAGGCAAGTTAACATCAGGATCTTTACTAAGGTTGAGAAGCACAGGAATCTGTGGTTTAAGAAGAAAAGAGGGAGAGATTCAGGAGACATTAGCCAACCATCAACACGATATAAATAAAATTCATTCAAGTAAACAACTTAAAACACCAGCAAGTCCGAATAATAACTTGGGTTATTTTTTTTTTTTTTTT
>WAAD01007165.1:10087-59185 GCA_013389945.1 Fregata magnificens
TTTTTTTTTTTTTTTTTTTTTTTTTTTTTTTTTTTAGTATCTTTGCGTCACATTCTTGTTCTGTGCTCACTTTTCCCCACTGACTGTGCTAGTCCCACAAGCTAAAGAGAAGGTATCATCAGCAACGTTAGGCCAAGCCTGACACAGGTACTGCTGACAAAAGTGAGGATCTCTTAAGGTTATGAGTGTTTCCCATTAGATCCTTCTAGTTCAACAGTGAACTGACAGTGACTATAAATCAATTCCACCCCTTACCCCCACCCCTGCTTTTCTTGAAGCCTAAAGGACAGAGCTGTATCCCCTCTTCTTGCTAGACACAGCTGTAAGAGATCAATCAAGACAGCTGTAGATCACATGTCAGTAACTAAAAAAATCCTGAATCCTTGTTATAATCAAAATTGTCTGATCTGTTAGGGAAAAATTGGGAAAGATCAATGTGGCAGGCTTCTGAATTAATAAGCAGAGCTGAGTTATTTTACTTTTTAGTCTAACATTATATTTACCAGATAATATAGGTTTAGTTCACTGGGAAATATTTGCAAGTTTTATGAATTTCATTTAATCATTTTAGCGAATAAAATAAACCAAAACCCCTGAAAAGTCAAAGGGGGCTTGTAAGGAGACACAATTGACTTTATTAGGCAATTGGCATAGAGCCCAAAAACACAGCAGGCAGGCTTTCTAGTAGCACCAGATCTCAGTCAGTAACATCCTTCAAAGCTAAACAACTTTCGCCTTAGTTAGGAAAAACTGGTCTGAGTTCAACTTAATTGTGTAACCACTTGGTTTGAAAGAAAGGTGTAGTCAGTACTTGTAGAGAGAAGGTCATTAGCAAGGGGAGAGGTGATAATATTATTAACCTGTTTTTAATATGCACAGAGGTTTATGGGACCAAAAGGGAGAGAGAAAGAATAAGCAAACGTGGAACAGCAAGAGATCAAGCAGGAAGGGATTTGTGGAAACAGCTGTGATATGCCTTAAAATTAGTGCTTTCTCAGAGTCCAGGATTTTCAGTAGTGAATAGAGTTATGACTTTTAATCCTCCAATTTGTCATTTGAATGTATTTCACAGGTCCCCCTCAAGGGGTATAATCTCAGAGATGGAGCAGCTGCTTCCTGAAAAATGTTTTCACTTTGATGGCTCAGTGATGCTCACCTTTACTGACTGTGTGTGTTCTTTTGGTATGGTGCAATATATGGGCTCTATGGAGAATTAGAACCCTTTCCCCCTCCCTCCTGCCAGTGGTGCTAATCATCTAATCCTCTAACTGATTAACCTAGATAGGTTAATGTCTAAACAATTATTCTTGAATTATACATTGCCTGAAGATGTCCATTTCTATTTTAAGGCCTAATGAAGACTCAGCATGCCCAACATCTTGTCTTTTTTTTTTTTCCATGAAACTGTCACAAAAGATTTCATTTCTCCCCACAAACTTTGTTTCTCTCAAACCTTCACTGCCAGAACATGATATGCAATTCAAATTGGAGAAAAGGAGGCTGAGGGGAGACCTTATCGCTCTCTACGACTACCTGAAAGGAGGCTGTAGCGAAGTGGATGTCGGTCTCTTCTCCCAAGTAACAAGTGATAGGACAAGAGGAAATGGCCTCAAGTTGTGCCAGGGGAGATTTAGATTGGATATTAGGAAAAAATTCTTCACCAAAAGGGTTGTCAAGCACTGGAACAGGCTGCCCAGGGAAGGGGGTGAGGGACCATCCNGGCTGCCCAGGGAAGTGGTTGAGGCACCATCCCTGGGGGTATTTAAAAGATGTGTAGATGTGGTGCTTAGGGACATGGTTTAGTGGTGGACTTGGAAGTGCTATGTTAATGGTTGGACTCGATGATATTAAAGGTCTTTTCCAACCTAAACGATTCTATGATTCTATGACTCTATGATCTGCAATTAGCCCATCCCTGGTGTCAAAACTACAGCAAGCACTAACATATGCAGGAAAAGAAACAACTCATGCATCTAAAAGGACATTTTGGAAGCAGGATCTCTAAAAATGAAGTAGCAAAGATCCACTGATAATGGTGATGATGATAGCTATTTTTATGGGCCTGGATCTTCCCAGGCAATTTAAGTGTAGACGTGGTGCTTAGGGTCATGGTTTAGTGGTGGACTTGGTAGTGTTAGGTTTGTGGTCGGACTCGGTGATCTTAAAGGTCTTTTCCAACCTAAATGATTCTATGATTCTATTCTATATTTATTTCAAAGGAATGTTATGTTTCAACATAAAACAAAATTTAAATACAAATACTGAAATCACAGGATAAGTCATCTTGCTCAACCTAAATAAAGCATTTTTTCCTACTATATAATTTTGACCAGAGAACCAAAAATGATTATTTAGTTCCTCACAATTATTTGCAAGTATCCTGATGTACTACAGAAACCAGCTTGTTGCAGGACACAGTCCTGAACTATGCAGACTAGCAACACCTTTTTAAATTAGACTCCTCTTTGTGCATGCCCTGCTCAGCACAGAGAAGGTGGGTAGGTAGAGTGGATTAAAATGATTATCTTATTTTCTTGCTGTTGAGGTCAGTCCTAAAGCTGTGGCCAGCCACCTCCCAAGTGCAGAGCAACTAATGCCATTTTCATACCCCACTGGTGGGAACTGTGCGGAAAGCAGAGCCCAGCCCTCCAGGACCCCCCTCTCTAATTACAGCACTGTGAAGGACAGGGAAAGCGAGAAACAAAACAGATCCCAGACAGAAAGTCCATGAGGTAACTCTCTGCTAGGTATTTGCAGCCACATACACATAATACTCCCTTCAGAAAATTTGGTTCTCTGTTTAGTGAAGGAGCTCAGTGTCAGGAGCTCTGTGTCCTGTAAATCTTTACTGATTGAAGACACAGACACCCCCTAGAAGAAAGTCACTGAACAAAGGTTTCAACTCACTGTGTCTTCTTTTAAACACAAAGGTACGTTGCAATGTATCAAAAGAAGGTGCAATTCTGTAATGTGCTTGAATGTCCGTTTCTTAATTTTTTAAACCCAAGTGTGTTGGTTTTGGCTGGGATAGAGTACATTTTCTTTCTAGGAGCTGGTATAGTGCTGTGTTTTGGATTTAGTATGAGAATAATGTTGATAACACACTGAGCGTTTAGTTGTTGCTAAGTAGTGCTTACACTAGTCAAGGACTTTTCCAGCCTCCCATGCTCTGCCAGGTGCACAAGCAGCTGGGAGGGGAGGGGACACAGCTAAAACAGTTGATCCCAACTGGCCAAAGGGCTATTCCATACCATATAACGTCAGCCTCAGTATATTAATGGTGGGGAGCTGGCCAGGGGGAGCGATCGCTGCTCAGGGTCTGGCTGGGCATTGGTCGGCGGGTGGTGAGCGGATGCATCACCTGGGTTTTTTGTTTTGTTTTCTTTCCCTCTCTCTCATTGTTTTCCTTTTCATTGCAATAGTATTATTACTATCAATATTATTATTATTATTAATTATTATTATTATTTTATTTCAGTTATTAAACTGTTTTTATCTCAAGTTTTCTTACTTTTGCCCTTCCTATTCCCTCCCCCATCCCACTGGGGGGCATGGGGGTGAGTGAGCGGCTGTGTGGTGTTTAGCTGGCAATAGTATTATTACTATCAATATTATTATTATTATTAATTATTATTATTATTTTATTTCAGTTATTAAACTGTTTTTATCTCAAGTTTTCTTACTTTTGCCCTTCCTATTCCCTCCCCCATCCCACTGGGGGGCATGGGGGTGAGTGAGCGGCTGTGTGGTGTTTAGCTGCCTGCCAGGTTAAACCACAACACCAAGAAAGTATTTTAGGAGCCCAAATACGCACTTGACCCCTGTGTTGTTATTGTTATCTCCTTGGCATAAGATTGCTTTTCTTTCACTTAGAAATACTGGGAATTGTTTTTAAACAATTCATAATAATTAGTTCTCTATGTTAAAATTATCGTCAGTGATGTCATGCTCCTAAGTGCATTAACAGGCATTAGGGCTAGATCAGGAATATCTGTTCCCATAAATGCCTGGTTTTGCAGCAAGGGACAAACATTGAAACATGCCTTAGCAATACATGTTTGTGTACACTCAAATGCGTGTGTTTTCCCTATTTAAAGGAATTCACCTCTGCCAAAGAATAAAGGTTATAAGCTGGAAAGGGAATGGAAGTCCTACGGACCTCTGGCACATGTTTGAAGTTAGATTTAAGTGCTTATATCCCTTGTAAAGAAGAGGTATTTCTAACAGGGAATGCTGCACTATAAGTTTCAGTTTTGAATAACCACAGGAAAGGTGTATGCAAAACATTAAGTTAAATTTCTAGTGTTTCAGATAGAAATACTTAGTTGATCTGTAAAGTACACCAAATTTTTTGCAAACATTATGTGCTATCCTGTGTGGCAACTGCATGCCACATAGTCTCCAAAAGTCACCAGCATCTAATTCTTTTGATCTAAAAGTAAGCAAGAGACAAAAACATTGTTCTAATTTCTGTCCTAAGAACTTTCCTGCTCCAAAAAAAATGAAGAATTAAGAAACTTGATCATAAGCAAGAACTCTTGAAGAGATGTTGCAAATCAGTTAAAGCAAATGGACATTTCTCAGTGCTTGAGCATTTGCGTTTTAAATAGATAAGGATCATGTACAGGGTCAGTTACGAAGGAACCTGCCTCTTTGTTTCCCCCCCAAAATCACCTTTAACACTTTTTGCCACATTCTTTTATGAAATTATGTGTGAGGCAACATTTTTGCACTATCAATGCCTCAAACATCAGCTTTATCTACTGTTATAGTTAACCTGAGCACTAAGAACAGAGATGCGAAACATAAAAGGGTTAGAAGGAAACTTTTCACTGTAGTTTTCAATGTTTTTGAAAAACTGAATTGGTTCTACAACTCTTTCTGTTTCAAGCCATAGGCAGCTACAATAGCATCAAAAGCACTCCAAGTTAGGATACTTTGCAAACAGGTATAATTGCCTGCGATACATATTGTACAAATACCTTTGTCATATTGATTTAACATATTTGGAATACAGATTTTTTCATAGTTTTATGAAGTGCTGCCCCTCCACAGAGAAAAAAGCAAAAGTTAAAGCTTATGAAACTTCATGTTTCCTTCATTATTCCCTCTTCAGATTATGTAAACAGCACTCTTATCAATATTAGAAGGAGCATAATAATGTCTTATCAGGAAAACAGCTTTCATTTCTTATACGCTTTATTTCAATTATCTTACCAGGATAAATCTCTGCTTCACTAGCTTCTAGAAAACTTACTAATTTTGCTGGAAAGTTCGATATTGAACCAGCCCACATTGCTGCTTGCCTGGCAGGATTCAGGTACAATTAGTGATGTATCTCAACAGAGCAAAGCCAAATCCCTCTCACCTACCACCATTGTAAGACTGTCTGCCTCCAGTAAAACAGAAACGTGCAACTGTAGAAAATAATGATTGTACCTGGAAGAAGGAGAATGTACTCAAAGACTTGATACAGAAAGGAGCTAGTCATTAATCTTGATTCTATATAGGGTGTTACATGAATTATATATATAGGATGTAAGCTGATGCACAAAGAACAACGTAAGTGTCTACAGATGTTGGCACATTTGTCTATATAACTATCCTAATCAAAATCAATCCTTGTGAAGAAAATACCGTATACTGCGGAAGTACATAGGATGTGTTATAAATATAAAAAGAACAAAAATGGAAATGTATATGTTTTCATCTTTCACACTGTTTTTAATCTTGAATCAGTTTTGCAAGCTTTTAAAAATGGAATAGGATTTTATTACAGTTATAAATTATCCACCTTCCCTAGAAAACATCATTTATTAACAATTAATATTATAAGAAATTAATTCAGACTCAAAAAATATGATTCTGCAGGACAGCATATTTCTTCTCATCCCCCTTAGCTCACTAACATCCTCAAAATTTAAGCCAGATGAAATAATCAAAAAGAAAGGAAGCTCAATTTTTACTTTAAATGAAGGCTTTGAAAAAGAGAAAATTGAGAGATTTTAGACTAGAATTATATACAGCAATTACTACTAAGCTAAATTTCATAAAATACTGTTAGTTTTCTCATAACAATCCTTGAATTTATGTTGAGGTCTGCAATCCCTTTTTGTTAAAAGAGACTGGTGGTGATGTTTGCATATCTCAAATCTGTTGTCTACTTGACAGAGGGTGTCTACTTGACACCTCCCAAGCCCTGTTCCTTCCAGTCCTGTTTGTATGAAGGTGGAATGGAGAGCCTTGAACATTTTGCTTTCACATTTATTTATTTTATTTTATATACATAAACTGCATTGTTTGTAAGCAAAACCATGACCAAAGAGTTAACATTTTCACACCTTGCTGTCACAGCCTCTTTTCCAAGACTCCAAATTACCCAAGAACAAGTTGAATCAAGACATTTATCCTATTCATCTATTTTTATGACAAAACCTTCTCATGAGCATGGCATTCCACCAGTCAAGGAGATGAAGAAGGAAGACCTCTTTCAAAACTATCAAGACCTTCTTCTGAAATACAAGCAGAAATGATGATTTAGCTTTACTAGCTGGACCCTGAGAGAGAGGAGACCAAATTGGAGGGGCACTGGTCCTGCTCTATCAGTGACCGTCTCCTCCTGGGATGGCAGGAAACTCGTAAGAGCAAGCAGGGTGAAGCCATCTCAGCTACTTCTGCTTCCCAAAGATAACACTTGTACAAATAATGACACTCCCCCATTGTGCAAGAAGGGTAACTTGGACAACTTGATCCTATACCTATGCAGTGCAGTGGAAGGCAACAAGTCACATTGCCCATTTTGTCTCTGTGCAAAATGACGACAAAACAGCAATTCCTGTCTTTATTTTAGGGATTCATTGCTGCTCTACAACATGAGATTTCACCGCACACACTTTGCTAAGAACTGCATGTGGTAAAGATGTGAAAAGTGCAGAGAATATGCATTAATACTAAAAAACTCTTTGTAGTTTCCCAAATTGTTGATGATTGGTCTGTCTCTGCAGACAGCTACAGCCCAGTCTTTCTTACACATTTATCAAGCACTGAAATGCAGGGCATAGAAAATTCTGGTAGGGCAGAAGGCAAAGAAGATCCAAAAATGAAACTGGCACTGAGAACATGAGATGATACACACAAAATATTCAGTACTGCGAATGAAAAGCCTCTGATAGTTTTAGAGGCAATAAATAATAGTGGGCCAAAAATTATCTGGTTTCTGACAAAGACCTGTCAGAGACTAAGTCACCTTGCCAACCAGGTGGTTAATGGAAATTGTTTGTTACTCTATATTGAGGAAATAGTATTTAAACTCAGCTAAAATGAGGATTTAGTATAGCTATATTTTTAGTTCTGGTAATAAAAGAAAAATATAAACAGATGGCTCCAGCATATGTGGCTGATAAAACATGTCAATTAAACTAAAGAGCATACTGGTAAGAAAATCATGTCACTTAACATTCTAAGGGCAGAAATCTGTGGCTATTTAAATGACAATGCTAGTAAAATGCAGGCCTTAAAAACAAATAAGTCTGCCTGTCAAGGAATGTCATTGTGAGTTTAGCCTGTTGAACAAAGAGGAAAAATACCAGAGGATTAATAGAATGACACATAGAGCATCACTATATTATTCACCACATTTATTCTTCAGACAAAGCAAGCTTCATATCCAACATGAAAAAAACCCTTGCCATTCAAGAATTAAAATGTGTGAGACTTAATAACTAAGCACCTAGTGTATTAATTTTTTATGCACAGAACATTTTGTGGGTGTTTTTTCAGCAACTCCCAGATATATCTATATATATTAGATTTGCCGCTGGCAACATAGTCTTTTGCATACAGTCAGAGTTCATGGAGTTTCCCACAAAGTATATCTCAAACTCCAAATATTTTGCTACATTATATTTTTACATATTGGCAAAAATTATTGATTTTCCTATCACAGTTGCTAGGCATGCTTATGCAATAAAGTGCAATAAACACTCACTTATATAAACATCTAGTTAATTAGGGAGCTGGACCTTCACTCTCCAATGTTTAGAGAGAAGGGAAAAGTCTTGGGATTACAGTTCATCAAGGAAGTTCTAATCTCATCTTGTTTTGGGGCAGTTCATGACCTTTGCATTCAAGACAAATTATGTGAAAGAAACAATTGGAAGATACTCTGAAGACTCTTTTGTCTCTGTGCGGCTCCAACGCTTTAGTTTAGTTTAACACAAACAGAATTTCTCTAAGACAGAAACAGTAAAAGTAATCAACCTACGATGAGCTAAGTGCCCTCAGAAACTCATTCCACTGTTTCATGTACGCAATTTTCTTTCTACAGCATCCTCTGTAGGATAAAATACTTCCTGTGTTCTGAGCTTTTTGCAGAGATTTCAGTTTAGCAACCTCTGTACATGAATTCCATATGGTACTGACATTTTTGATGGTGGGGTTATACCAGATTTACCCTTGTCTACAGCAAAGAAGAATTCGACCAACAACAGTGTTGCACTGAAAAGGTATTTTCAGAGTAAGATGCTTCAAATACTAAACCAATCTGATTTTTGTAATTTCAGAATTTTTTAGTAAGGGAGAATTCTTCTCCACAATGCTGGTGCTGAAGGCTGCCGAAAAGCATCAATGTGTTCAAAATGTTTAAACACATGAATATTTTGCACCTTAAAACATTTCCATCTTAAAATAACTGAAAATATTTAGGTTTTGTTCTTAAGACTGCAGATAATGTGTTGTGTTTATGTTTTAGGATAAACAAGAATCCTAACTTGTCCATGTAGATACATAGCAATTCTTGAAAATGTTTAGATCTTCTTCTAGGAAACTATTTTCCTTATCTGTTTTCATTACTTCAATTCTTAAACAGCATGTTTCTCAGAATTCTTTGTAATCCTGGCTCAGATATATTTATATTCTAATTACCTTTTTTAAGTATTGATCTACAGCTTCCACTTTCACATCCTGTTAAAGTAAGAATCAGTCAGCTATAAATTTTAATGCTGTCAAATCTGAAACATAAAATAGACCAGTCAACTTTATCCAAATACAGATAAAGTGAAATTTTTAGTCTCAAGATCCATTAATTAGGCATTCACCTTTTTTTCTTTTTTTTTTTTTTAATATGCAAAGCAAGTCATTATGAATCTGATTATCCCACTAGTACAAACAAAGAATCTGAAACAAAAATTTGGACAACCATCCTTCAACTTGATTTTTTTTTAAAGGAAACACAGTAACACAGTTACAGTGCTATCTGCAGGTTTTTCACTTTTTCTTCCCTCCAGCTATACGCCTCCTAAGTCAAGCCTCAGGCCTTCTTACATGCTATAGTGGAATTCCATATTTCTTCCATTTCTGAGGCAGGTCCTGGGTCAAAATACTCTAGATATCAATTGTATGGACTACTTCTACATTAGCAAGTAAAGTATTGTAATAGGAGATTGAGCGTTGGAGCTGAGTCTCGTCTTATCTACGGTGTCTTCAGCCCAGAATCACAGAATCACAGAATGGTTGGGGTTGGAAGGAACCTCTGAAGATCATCTTGTCCAACCCCCCTGCTTGAGCAGGTTCACAAGTCCAGGGAGGTCTGTCACCTCACAGTGGAGACCCTTACTTCTGCCCACTCTCACGTCATTTCTGAGTTACTATACTGAGTGTGTGTAGCCCATCCCATCTCCTTGCTTCAAGTCTGGACAACACACACTGCACGGTGTTGTGGGGATCAACGAAGACCTTATCCAGCAACACAGAGGCAGTGCTGGGGACATCCCATGAATGAACTGATGCCTGTCGTCTTGCACCTTCCCACCCCTGAAGGAATGGAGTGATATGACTTTCTAGGCACCCTTGCCATCACAGTAGTTTTGCCTGCAGTCAGCTGGAGACTTAAAACCAGAAGAGTTGAGATTGGCAGGACTGTCTCATCCCTGGACTGTGGGACAAAAAGCACTGGATATTCACCTTTCTAATGCAGAAGAGACTCTGTTGGTGCCCTTGACTGTAAGCTGCCACCAAGCCTTTCAGCATCTTTGCACGATATTTCAGGAATCCCTATCCATGTACAAGTCAAATAGACTGTCACCCTGTGAGCCTGGTTTCCCCTAACTGGTCAGTGGCTCACCACCTTGGGGTGAGCATATTCACTATTGGCAGAGGTCTCTGATGCCGTCCTCCAATTACTCTTTGCTCAGTCAGACCGTACAGCTGACATCTACAAAACCACGCAGAGTTTTTGTATCTGTAGGTTCAAAAAATGGGAGGAACTTGATGGGTCCCATATCCTTACCCAGTACTTGGTCCATCAAGACTATGACTGCAAAAATCACAAGAGCTATTGCCCCATTGTCCTACACACATTTGTGAAGCTCTTGGAGGGCTTCAGTGGAGGGAGTCAGTACATCTGCATCTTCCATAGCTATAAGCGCAGGCACCTTTTTCCAAGAAAGGACAGGATCATTCATGGCTACACCATAGCAGGTGCCCTATACTCCAATATCACTGAGGCATATGAAACCAAACTCATATATAGAAGCATGTCAGCCAGGTAACTGTGTGAATGTGTGAGTGAGCTATGTGGCTGAATAAGTGACTTTGCTGTGTGGATGGTTTCCTGCTATTAATAATTACAGCTTCATTCTGTAAATAGCAAGTCAATAAATAAACAGAGATCTGAGAAATACCTGTTGCACTGTGTGTTTATTAGACACATGCACACTAAGTCCCCGATTAGAGAAAAGCTATTCTACAAAAGATCTGCATTCAATATATGTAATACTCCTCATCAGGAGTTCATAGCTTTGACATATGTAGTGATAAATAGCCTTCGAAAACCAAATACTGCTTGTTTTGACAGTAGGAAGCCAGTGCCAAAGAAACAAAAATAATTTTAAATGAAAGATTATACAATTTTACATAAGAACTTGGGACTTAGTTACTTAGGAATTTTCTGTAAGTATTTGCTAAGCTAGAATGACAAAGACCAAAGTCCAAGCCCATTCATTGAGATAGATGATGCTAGGTCTCGACTTTAGTCTGCTGTATAACACATTAATGTCTTAACACCTCAGCTAATGACTACTCTTGCACAGGTGAGAATATGCCTGCATTTTTCTTTCTTCCTCCCTCCTCTCTCCACCTATTTTTAAAGAAAAAAAAAATTGTAGCAGTCTCTTAGGTTCAGCCCAGAACAGGATGAAAAAGATATACATTTGAAATGTCTAAAACCTTGGCAGGAATCCTTTCCTATCCATCTGTATTTCACTTCCTGAAAGATACAAAAGAAGTGGTCTTCAGGGTTCCCAAAAGATTCCTGTGTTTCAGTCCCATTCCCCAAAACATACTCTTTTAAAAGAGGGTTCCTTTCAAAACCTATAAAAGAGACCCTTTGGTTAATGTGCATGCAGGTGTCTTTTGGTATTGCTCCAGACCAATTTTCATAGACTAGCTGGATGTGAGGCAAAACCTTTGAAGCTAAGATTTTTGCATTATTGCTTAACAGTCCTCAAGTGTTTGCTGGGAGGTGACTTATCCTGAACCAATCTTTCCCTTCATGCCTATTGCTTGCAGTCTGTTGTTGTTAAATCAATGTAATTCCACAGGAAACACCATGGTAATCAAACCAAAACACCACATTAACATGTAATTATAAAGCAGTTGCAAATTTGTCCAACCTGTCATATGCCCTATAAGAAGTGTCTTAGACCCTGACACAGGTTATGGGTGGACATGACCATCCAATAACAATGGAAGAAAGAATTATACTTAGCTGAGAACAAGCTGTAACAATGAATCATTCCTACAGTATAATGAAGGGATTATTGCACTTTAAACAGAGAACTTGATTGAATAAACCTATCTGATCATGCCCTAATTTGTTATAATTTGATACTTTTCTGATATTAAAACTCAGCTGCTGATAAGCATTTGTTATGATTAACGTTATTTGCTGGTTTTAAAATAATTACATAGGTAAGGTAGCAATAAAGGGTTCAGGTGTTAAAAAAGCATTAGCGTAACTATGAAGTGCATAGAGGGAAAATATTGATAGCAGTGGATGGTTAGTGACGGTTTCCATCAAAAAGACAATTTTACTTTTCATCTACGGATGTGCATATAACAGGGAAAGTGCAAAAATACAGTTAAAACAGTGAATCTAGTTCCACAGCGAACGGCGACTGCTGGCAGTAGATGCCTAAACGGTATGAATAAGCCTGTAATAATGATTCAACCTTAGGGGATAAAGTAAACTATAACACAGCAGAGGTGAAAAAAAAAAAGCAAATCATAATCAACAAGCTCAGCTCCCTTGCCAGCACCAGGAGGAGGATGTGCAAGTGCTGCGCAGACCCCTACCATAGTAGCCGTGAAGGGGATGTTGTCGATCACGGAGGAGGCCAAAGCAGACACCCAGACCACTAAAATGATGGCCACCGCCAAGCGCTGGTCCTCAGGAACCGCCTGGAATTGAGAGAGGTCAAATTACAACTTTGATGAGATCGGTGTTGCTCTGTCCCACTCATGGCATAATTGCACATTCTCCACACTTTTATCAACATTTATTACTCCTTCAGGCTCTGAGATAGGAAAAGCATCTTAAAGAAAACAGCTTGACTTTTAGTAACACAATATTGTTCTTTTTCCGAGAAAATTTGAACAAATAGAAATACAAAGACTGCTATTTCTGATAGTCATACTTACAAATAAACTGTGCAACTCTAAATTTTCCCCTTTTACTCTTTATATTTTCTTGGGTTTTTTAGAGTACAGAAAAGGCTTCCCTTCTGTGTTTACGGCTATGTTTATTCTGGCTGTGGACAGATATACACATATTAAATATCACCCACACCAAAGTATAACACGCTTTCTTGATATTGCTGATGCAGGAATGCAATCATTAACATTAAATTAAAAATGAAAGTATTATTCATTAATCTATTGGACAAAAAACTAATTTCCTTACCTGTTAAAAAACTGTAAATATTTTAAACATACCTTTATTAACAAAGCTGTCTGCTCTCCTATATAGTCTATTAAGTGCAGATGAGCTAAAGCCTAAAAAAAAGACATTGATATTAACTGGTGAAGTACCTGATGCAGTTACTTTTTTTTTCAGTGGATGTAAGCAAATACAACAATTCCTTCCTATTCGCAAGATATTGATATTCATCTCATGTAGCTTCTACAGTAACTTTGCAATTGGTAGAAAGAAAAGACATGGCAGGAGTTGGTAGCTGTATTCGCAGAAGTGGGTTGGATGTGCTGGAATGACTGGTGGGATTACTTAAGAGCGTGAGGCACAGGCCGCAGAGAACGGCTGAAATTTAAAGACGACATTCTTCAGTGGATACATGTTTTCTGAAAAGCTGAACACAACTGCTTTTAAACCAGCTTCCCCAAAACCACCATATAGATAGAAGTGTATCCTGTGTTTAAAAGGTCAGATGAAATCAGGCATCTTGTGCTCAGTCTCAGATGAAGAAAAGAGAAAGCAAAATACATGTTTCTGTTTGTTAAACAGCTTTCTTAGACCCATAAAAACCCAACAGTACCCATCTGCTAAAACCAGGCCAGAGATCTTCGGTGAACAGAAATTAGCACAGAGTCGGCAGCACCTGAAAGGCAGGAAAACCAGCTCTCCAATCCCCATGTCAGGCACCCGGGCTGAGGAGGCGAGCCCTGTAAGCATTGGGCCCAGGACAGCCTGGATCAGAGTGCTCTGTCCTCCCCATGAGAGCCATTGCCATTTGTACAGCATACTCAGAGAGCATCCCATACAACCATGGTTACTACCACGGATGAAAAGACACAGCAAGGCTCCAGCCTAGTGGTGATGGCTCTGATCTCTCCTTGGGCAGACGGGAGAATATAAATTGAGTATTCACATCGCAGGAGAATGATCTATTCCCTCAAACTACAAGGTAAAAGGGGAATTTTAAATCATGAGAGCTACCCTCTAATTCACTTTCATTTTGTTTTCTTTTCTTACAAGTGTCCAGAATGAAGCACTATTTTCAGGTTGAATGGGGTATATCTATTTTACGACTTTTCAGTTTCTCAGTGGAGAATATCACTGTTTTAGGTTCAGCCCAGACCAACCTGGTTGGTTTGCTTTAATGTTTTTCTGCCGTGACAAAGAATCAGTCAGCTGCGATGCCTCACTTACTGACTCCATTCCCACACAGAACCGCAGAAGTCAGTATTCACATGACACAACTCCGTTGAACCTGCACACCCGGCAGTCAGGCAGAGCTCTTCAGAGATAAGGTTGGAAAAATACGATTCAACTCTCACGCTGTCAAATTCCATGACAGAGATGGACAAATATCCTAATAGGCACCGAGTGATGTGGTATAAGACACGGTAATGTCAGAGGGACAAAGGGGCTGTCATTCAGACCAGCAGTTCCTGTACCTGCAGCTCGTTCAGGCAGCAACTGAACACTAGTGGTTTGGGTATCACCACATCTTAAATTTGGCCCAGAAACCATATTTCCTTTTAACAATGCGTTGCACAAGAAAAGGTATATCTACATTTAAAGACGCAGCATGCAGAAAACAAATGATAAGACTTTTAAATACATACACATACCCCTTATGCTAAAAAAAAATGGACATTTTTTCATTACTTTAACTTCCCAGGAGAAAGTTTCCTAAGAAATTAATTCTTGTTGGTAATTTTACGTCACTATTTTCATTCTAAGCTATCTGCATTACTTTGTCAACTCAAAGGTTATGAAAGTGACTATTAAAATGTATGTAAAAGCAGTATTTTTAATGAACTGTAGTAATTTTTCTGCAATTGCTTTGCATTCACACTTTAAGAAAAACTTTTTAACACATAGCTGTCAGCAATCAGAGCTCAGATTATATTCATTTAACACTGCTGCCTTATTACTTAATTATCTACTAACACAGCATATTACTTTTCAGTAACACTCAAAATTTGTTCTGGAATCCAGACATGGTACTACAAAAGAGATGTTTGGGAAAGAGGGAAAGGAGTGAAGGACTCACATGTCACTCCTGCAAGACAGTCAGTCTGCAGGTAGCCCATCACGTTAGAGGTGATGACAGTACTAATAACATAACCAGCTTCCAGACGTCTCTACAATATCCAGGCCAATTGCCTGCAAGCACCTAAGTGAAAGTCAGCAGTTAGCACCCTGCCACTGGCCTCCCCTGGCTGTAAACCCTCTGTGCAGAGGGTCTCCTGGATCTTCCTGTGTCTTCTAAGAGGAATAAGTATTACTGCACTAACTGGTGCCTTCAAGCGTACTAGCTCCTGTCTGACAGCTCAAAATAGAGTTTTATTGCAGAAAAAATCATCTACCACTGCAGATCAAAGTTTAATTTATGCACAAATATTTGCTTGAAACCCTCTTGTGGACAGCATGTCATGGTGACTGTTGTAAATGAACTCTGCCTGAAGGGATTAAGGTAAAATGTCAATTTTGACTACAAAATTGAGCAAAATACCGTATCCCTAAGAGGCACAGGAACTTATGTCATGAAGAAACAGAAGAAGCAGAAAGATTTTATAGCCTGTGACAGCCCGTTGTGAACAAGGACTAAAGAGGCAGTTGTAAAGATAAATTACCTGAAGGACACAACAGAAAACAAGAGAGCTCCAAAGGACTTCCAAATTTTCATTGCAAAAGATCTATCAGACTGGACCAATGAGCAGCCAAAGGCAGAACCTTCAAGATTTCCCCCACGGCTCTGGAACTTAATTCACATTTTCCAAAATGACTTGCAGCCTAAGTCCCACACAGGTTTTTAAATGTGCCTTGTGATAGGAAAGGTAACATTTATAGGAGCAGGAAATAGCTTCAGACTGGGAACCTTCTAAGAATCACCAAGGGTAATCCACAAGAATATGAGCTGACAACTGCTGAGTGTCTAGCTCACGGAAAGATTTCTTATACTTCAATGCATATCTTTGTTTTGATTTGTTTCTTCTTGACATTGTTAACCTAAAGGAAAGAAAAATGCCTTGGCAAGGACTGTCATCTCCTGCTAATCCAAAGGGTGATAGATTCAGATCAAAATTAACAGCAATGATGCTTAGAACATTTTTCTCGCTCGTTTATGGGGAAGAATTTAGTGTCTCTCACTTTTTTTCTTGGTTGTGTGTACAAGTTTCTTTCAAGACCTTAAACTGCTGTTATTCTATAGAGCCAGGAAAAATATTCTTTTGTTAGCCAACTATTCACTGGTGACCTGAGAAACCATAAAAATGAAGTTCAGTGAATTACAACAGTCGTATCTGAAGTCTGGCAGTAAATGCCAAATAACTTCCTGCATGTTTTACTATGTTATTGTGCAGTCACACAGTGCTCAAATCAAAACCACTCAATCCAAGCTAAAACAGTAAACACATCAGGGAATGCAACTAATAAACTGTTAAAGCAGCAGCAGACAAAATAAACACGGTTTCAGTATGGATTCCCTATAAGAACTAGAAAATGCAAGGATGTAGAGAACTAAAAATTGCCTGTACTAATGGGTGTACAATAAATCAACATTCCCTCATGAATTTTAGACCTACTAGCTCACAAACAAGCCTCCTAATGATAATCAGAGTTTCCGTTCATGTTCTCAGAGGTTACCAGATTTTGACTTCCAGTTTGGCATTAATTAAAGTGAGTTGAATTGTTTGCTGTTTGTATTTGCTTCAAGTTTAGTCCATTTTACTGTTGGTGATTTTTTTTAATAGATCCCAATTTACAAATTCTTGAGCTCTTTGCAATTACTGGGGGGGTGGGGGGTGGAGAAAGGAGGCTGTGTGAGCAACTTTGTTATTACAGGCTTTTCCCAGGCTGCTCACTCAGACAATTCACTAGCAATGGCAGTGCCAGTGGTCATTTGGGTTTTGTCAGTCATGTTTCTACAACATTTAAACCCAACAAATAACAACTGAAAAATACCAAGCATCCTGGTGAACGCACAGAAGCCTAATTGACAAGTAAATGTGAGTATTCATAGGAAGAATTATCCAAATATTTGGGGTAAAAATAAATCTTCTCAGGCTATACAAAAGCATCAAACAGTAAATAAAATGGGATACAAACACGGCTGGACTGTTTCTAATAGTCAAGCAGACAAACACAAAGAAACTACACAGCAAGATATCCAGGCATTTCAAGTACTGAATATCTTTTTAAATTACAATTGCAAACTGACAGTCAGTGATATTATCCTTTCAAACCATATTCCCATGAAATTTCTTAGGCCATTTGGTAGTCAGCATGTAGCAGACAGCATTAGGAGCATTTTTCAGCTCTGGTTTCTTCTTCTTCTTTTATTTTTCCTATCACTTGTCTAAATAATTGCAAAACAAACACGTAAATGCAGATAAACTACCTGCACACACAGAACCACTGACAAACCTGGAAACTAAAATTCCACTTATATGAAAATGATTGTGTCAGATACCTTCAGCAAATGCAGCAGAAAGAGAGAGAGTGAGACCAAGCTTACAGTGAAAAATTAAATCTCAAAGAGGTCCAGCCAAGTTCGACCACTCTGCAATTTCTCTCTGTACTACCATGACTACACTCAATCTTCAATATTCCAGTGGGATTGAATCTGCAGGAGGCCTCTGCCCAGGAACATAATTCACATTTTAAGTCACTTGTAACTCTTCAGGCTTTACAAATCAGAGAATCTTACCTCCATGAGAATAAACAATGCTGCAAAGAAAAGGAGGGTTGCCCACTCAACTCTGTTCAATATCATCTCAAAATCATGGATGTCTGCTAGCACTAGCAGCCAAATGGCTCCCAACATGGCAATCCAGCCTGCATTAGAAAAAGAGAGAACACACTTTACACTTCAGACTTGTTACGTGCCACCAATGTAAAGCTTACAGTATCGCGTTTTTCAGGGCCTTGAAGGCTCACTGGCTATGTGCTCTAGAAGGTAAACAGAAGAAGGGAAAAACTCTTTAAAACAAAAGAGGGACTGACTTTAAATAGAAAAACAGGCTCTTTCCAGACAGGATCCCTCTATACATCCTGAAGTGTTTTAAGACACATATTTTGGTAACTGATTGAGAGAAAATGCAAATCAAATGCACAATCAGCCAGAGAATGTAATCAGTGAATCTCCTGTCCGAGCAAGGCTCACTTTCTCTCTGCACAGTTAAAATGCTTTCTGGAGCTGTTTGATTCCTCTGACATGTTTATCTTAGACAATGGAATGGAATTTCAGACATGAAACAAAAGGGGGTTGGATGGTTTTTTTCCTCAGAATGGTGCTCCTCTTTCTGTCTGTCTTCTTTTTTTTTTTTCCTAAATAGCAGAAGATTTTTTTTTTAATACAAAAAACTAAGATACATAATTTAAGGGGTTTTTTAATGGCATGGAAATAAAGTCTTCCAACTCTTCAAGTTATTTCTCGCTTTACTGCGACTATTTCATACAACTTATGTTATCTCAAATATTCACAGTCGGAAAGTGATGAATTCACAAAATTGCAGAAAAAGTGAGGAAGAAAGAAGAATAACAATCTTTGCTAGCAAAAAAACTTTGAGTCACAAACTTGTAATCAAATAACAAATGTAACTTTGGAAGAATAGGCCCCTGCTACAAAGCAGATAGACGAATAAAGTGAGCCCTCTCCAAAACTCTTCAAGAACTGCAGCTGTAAGAAAATTGGAAGATAGAAGACTGATTTATAAAAGTTTAGGCCATTCAATTTACAGCTTCTGCACAAATGTTTTTCTGGTAGGTTAAAAGAAGAAAGAGATCTAAAAACATCCAACAATTTAAAACCAAGCTATATCCCATTTAAATCCTGTTTAAATAGAAAAGAAATAAAGAGACCAAAGGTTCTCCCTGTTCATGAAGCTGTAAACATTAACTATTTTTTTTTAAAAAACCCTGTACAGTGTCACATAAATATTCCCTAATCGAAGACTGCATTTTGGTCTCTCAAGTACATTTTAGGAGCTTTCAGTGACATACTGTACTCTCTAAATGAGAATTTCAGGTTAACTGTGATCAGTAAGGAACACCTGCTGAAAATATTGCAGTGGGACAACCAGACCTGCCTGAAAGCCGAAACCAGCAGCTCAGGAGTTTGGCTGGTCTGTTTGGTAAGGAGAACTAAACCAGCTACCTTGACACTAGCTCTGGCTTTCATGCTTTGAGGTGGTTTTATTTTCTGCTACTGTATTTGTGCAGTGGTGAAATCATACTTCTCGCATTTTTTTGGCTTCAAAATCAAAATGTTCTCTGTGACACAAGCTCTTCAGCTGATGACCTATTTCTTTCCTCTCAAGCATCTCCAAGTGCCATCTCCCCAATTAAGCTCTATTCTTGATGCCCCTAACCTGGCTTCTGTCCTCTCCGCTTGGCTGAAACCACATTTTCCAGCACTACAAATGACTTCTCCCTCGCCCAGGCCTCTCCCCATGATCCTTGTTCTTGAAAAGCTCTGACACGGGTGATCACTCTGGTATTGCTGTTTCCTTGATAAGTGGCTCTCACAAGATTTTTTCTTTAGCCTGGTGCAAACATAATCTATAGGGTGAGGCAGGGAAATCCTTGTAAGGAAACAGGTATGAAGGTCTAGGAAATGTAGTGGTTTGTCAGCAGAAATACCACCATATAGGAGGAAACAAAGCCAAAGCCAAGCGGAGAGCTGAAAACTGAAGGAATTTTGTATCCCAAATTTCATAGCTTCAGGTCCTACCTTACTCCCGATACAGATTTTGATTAAAATATGTTCTGAGTGCCTCACCGGATCAAAAAACCATGTCTCACAGCCAGCTCTGCTCACCTCCAAAGACAGAAACACTGCCATGCTGCAAGCTGAGCAAGTCTGTTCCCTGCTTTGGTCACAGTGATCTAGTCAGAGTGCGTGGTCAAAAATAGCTTACGCACGAGCATCATACTGCAGGGGAGGAGGAGAGCAAAAACAACCGCAAAAGAGAGCAGGGTGGGAATAGCTGGTCCCAACTATTCTTGTGAAGAATGACATTTTTACCACCCACTGGAAGAAGACTCCAGAACTGGTCTAAGAGTGGGAATACTCTGTACTGCTCAGGATGAATGAGGGATCCTGGCATAAACTGAAAACTTATGATTTTTTCTTGTGTACTGGACTCTGAGTATGAGTATAGACTTTCCAAAAACAGTTACAAACCACAGGGACAGGAGTGCTCCCAGAGTTCCCAAAGTAGCAAGAGAAAGTGAGGAGAGAACTGTCAATTCCTGTCTACCACGCCTTTTTGCTGGCATAGTCGATTTACTGTCTTTCCAAAACCAAAGCGAATCTGTCCATGCAAATTAAATAGCTATTTTCTCCGAACACAAAGAAAGGGGTTATGAAAATACACTGTCTAATTTTCTTCTGACTGTCATCTTGGCGGTTCTTTGAATTCCAGTAAAGAACAGTGGGCCCAACTCTGCCTTAAATAAATAAAGATGATGGCAATTCCTGTTAGTGGAATACTGCAAGGAGACATAGATGTGGGCAGATCAGGAGCTTAGTAGCAGAATTTCACTGCTATTTTCTACAAATGTGAGTGATGTTACATTTTGTCACATACATTTTGTATGTAAGTACAACGGAGTGAAAAATTAAAGAACAGCAACTTCTCAATAGTTCTGGAAAGATCTGTGATAATATCTTGGCATTATTTCTACCCCCCTGCCTCCAACGAAAACAAATCAACTTGAACATGCTATATGGAGATAACAATTATTGGCTAAAGCTAATGAAATGTAATTGAATTGCACAAGAGGTGGATAGAGCCAGGCATTTTCTAGCACCACAAGTGTTCTCAGCAGACATTAACTCCATGTACGCAGCTTTGGATGAAAGAACAGTGCCCTGCCTTACAATATTGTTCCCTGGGAATACGGACAGGCAAAGGATGTCCCCCTCTGCAGTGCTCCAGCAAGTACAGCTCTCCAGAGGCTCAAACACGTCAGCTGCCAGTTCTGGCTGCAGAGAGCTGATTTCAGTCTACACACACAGTCTGTTCAGAGTGTATTTGTTTTCCTTGCTATGCCTGCAAAGAGGAGATACAGTTACCCATCTCGCAGAGGAAGGGCACAGGATGGGAGTGCAGAGAAGGGGAGAGGAAGGAGGAAGTCTCTCAAGGAATTTGGAGGACTTCATGCAAGATCTCTGTTCAAGGTGTCTTCTAGTACTGCGGTTTGACTTCAAGCACCCTGCAGCTGGATGAGAGTAATGTCTTCCTCTGAAGGCTGAAGGCCACAGTAGTTAGTGTGTGCCATAACTGCTTGACTGGCTGATCTCTGCTGAACTGTTCATCAGACTCAACTACAAAGTTAACAAACACGTGGCAGCCTGCCTTTCTAAGCCAGCAGGTTTTCTAAGGCTTTTCCAAGGCCTTTCTAAGTGCGTTCATGACCATGAACATACTATATCAGTGTTTTATATATTTGGGTAGCTTTGCATTTGCCCTGCATTCATCTGAAGCTATTCCTTCCTTTTTGAAGAATTTAAAGTACTAGGATACATTAAAGACTGGCTTTTTTGTTCATTTATTTTCTAGCTTACTGGGCCACAAAAGAGAGCCAGGAGGAAGATAAATAAAAGCAATTTCAAAAAATAACTTCTCATTACTATTGTGAAAGCAAAGCCCATTTATAGTTCCATAGACCACTTCCTTTAACTGCCTTTTAGTGCCTCTGTTCCACAATTGATTTCTGGAAATATAACATGGAGAGAAACTGAATCTAAATACCATTTTTGCACTGATATGGTACCTGTTGAAGACAGTGACAGTTTCTATTTATTTTAGGGAAAATAAAATGAAATTTTGTTATAAAATGCACTTGGCAAATTTATAATGCTTTCTTCGTAGAAAAGATCCCCATTTCTTCTGCTTGGGACCAGAAAAAAGGTACAGTAGAAATAGCTTGAGTGCTTTGCGTTTCTCATGCACTTTACCCAGTAGGGAAAACCACCTTTGGAACAATAAATAGCTCATGATGAGCAGAATACAATTGCAATCCTACTCAAAAAATCCCTTATTTTGAAATAATCAAACAGAAGAACTTGAAAATAGAAAACAATCTAATAGAATCAAATAGGAGTCTAGAATATGTGGGAGGAAGGTAGGTGAAAGAGAAAGAAATGAAAGAAAAAAATTACTGTGTAATCGGTAGGCCTTTCAAATGCTCATTAAGAAAAATTTGTATTCCTTAGTAAAAGTAATTTTGTCTGACCTACTACCAGCTGAAAAGCATAAAAAGCTTCCTCCTAACAATGTGAACATGTAGACACTGTATGTTCACTTTACGTCCACAGAATTTGAAATAATGTACTTATGAATACTGAGGGTGCACAGAATTTTCAGTTTTGTGGAAACTGAAATGGTACTTGAGACATTTGCACAGAAAACCAAAGCCAGGATAACATTGCACAATCTCAGTGCTGGCCTGGGCAAAAGAGCCTGCTGCTCAAGAAAGACAGGTACAGGGTACTGCATTTAGGTAAGAAGAGTTAAAACTGCACAAATCCAGTGTGGGAAGCAACTGGATGCCTAACAGTCCTGCAGAAAAACCTCAAGAAATACAGTGGATCACAACCGAACCTAATGGCCCACTGAAATACAGAACCAGGACAATAAATGGTAAATCCTGTGAAGCAACCTCTGCTCTCTTCATCCCTGGTAAACCCTGAGAAGAGATACTTTAAGTAAGATGCGTACCCTTTAGGAAATCCAAGGCAGAGAAGTAAGCACAATCAACAGTCTGAAAAGTTGACTTTTGAGGAAAAATTTACAGAATCCAGGATATTTAGCTCAACGATAAGAAGATTAAAGGGGTCCTGGCAAGTCTTGGGGTACGTACGAGGCTGCTCCAGACGGCAGAGGGCAACCTGTTTGTGGTGGCAGTAGTGTGTAGGACAAGAGGGATTGAGGAGGAGGTGTAATAGCAGTGAGGAAGATTCAGGCTACACAATATTCAGGGTCACATATTTATAGTGGCTGTGAAATAAGTAGAGGGTTTTTTTAAATCAGCTAGACCAGCTTCTTCCAGATGAAAATATAATACTCCTATTTGCAGACAATGGGATGGATGCACTGATTTTTTTAGACATTTGTCACTGAGCAAAGTATGATATTCTTTTTCTGTGATCTTTCCAATTCTCTATATTTGTCAAAATGGCCACAGTAACTTTTTGTGAACTGCAGAAACCCTTTTAGCCCACAATGGCCCTTACAGGCTTACCAGCTAAAACATATTTGGCGCTTACCTTTGAATAATTGTTTACACAAGAAGTTTTTGAATATATAAGGAAGTAGAGTCCATCACTGTGTTCCAACAGCTTAATCAGAAGAAGTCTGATTAACTCCACAACCCCTCAATATTTAGCCTAAGGATGTATGCCAGTCCTTCGTATAGTATGGTGTAGTTATGTAAAGCATATATTCAATTATACACTTATACACACATACAGAAATATTGGGGCAAAAAAGTTAAATCAAAGACATATTTCCAGTAGTGCTTGCTCTACTCATGGAATATGTTTCATCAGTAGTTCTGAATATGAATGTTTCTGTAATTTTTTGTTTTATTTTATCAGGCATCCCTGAAAATATACATCCTGAAATCATGCTGAATGTTTATAAGTAATATTTGCTGTCAACTGATAACCACCATTTTATCTTTAAGATTCTTTTTTTATAATGTTGCCCTCTTACAAAGCAACTTGCTGGTCTTTTAAGCAGTCACTTTTCATAGACTTAGCTTCATAGAAATCATTTTCAGTTGCTCTGTGCTATTTGTAGCACCACAGTTTAAGGCTACTCCGTGGGGACAGAACTGTGATGGTGACAGTCCAGGACAGCTTACACCACAACACGAAATGCTTGGTACAATACAAGAGGATTAAAAGAACATGAAAAAAGTTGGTGAAAACTATAACCCCATACAAGGCAAAAGAAAGAGAAACCTATGCTGAGAGAAGGTAATTGCGACATTAAAAACCACAAGTGTAGCGTAAAACAAGGAGGCAAAGGACTAGCTGCTGTGTAATCACAGGTCAGCACATGGGCATTAGGAAAGGATGGGCTGGACTTTGTTTCATAGCTGTAATACCATGAGGTCAGAATGCAGAAATCACATTCACCGTTGTATTGCAATGTCAACACCTAACCTTGTTAATTCTCCAAATGCAATTTCATAGATGAGACGATAGGATGGTATTCAAGATAGAACACTGTAAGAAAGAAACCCTGGTTAGAGATTGCTATACCCAGGCACTGTATCTACAGGGAAGATGTCTTGACAGATATATAGTTGTGTATATTGCACCAATCCATAAGTCTAAAAAATTTACAGAGTTATCTCAGTAAAGGTCACTGCAAACAAACACACTCTATTGCCATAGCCTCACTGACTCTTGTGAGCCAAAAATAATTCGAGAAGATGCAAATATCAAGATAGAGGAAAGGTCAACTTTTCTAGAAGTAAGCAATAAAGCACAAAAGTTGCACTAGCAGATACAACTGCTACTGGTCCTTGGTTTTTTTCTCATCAAGTATACAGGCAGCTGCAAGGACAGAGGATATTTTCTATGCTTAATTACATGTTTGTAAAGATGACTGTGCAATTTCAAGGGCAGAATTTTTTTAAAACCATCCTAAAAGAAATTAAGGCTGCAAGGATCATGGAAACCAGATTTCTCTTATTTTCAGGAGCAGTGTGTTATGCTGAGATGGAGCAATAACTAAGATCTGGACAAGACTTTCTGAGTCCAAGTCAAAGCTGATTGCGTCAGTTTAGCTCCATTCCAACATTCTCATTATGACAAAATAATTGTCAAATTTATTTTTAACTCATATCCATATACACTGTGCCAGGAATTTTTTCAACATCACTATGAACCAAAGAAGTACTGCGTCACTTTTAAATACAATTATGTCCATTCTCATTTTAAAACAACCATTCATATCTTCGTGGTGCAATCAAATCTCCATACTACATCCTCAGAGGCCAGTAGATCAGTCCCATTCAGTGCTCTTCTTAACCTCAATGTAAAAGTACTAGACAATTTAAACCACCACTACTGCATGCCAGAACAGATAAAACAGTAGACAAATGAAGCAAGAGCGGGGAGGCAAAGAGTACTAAATGAGGACAAGTATGCCCAACTCCACTGACAGTTGTAGCTGATACAACCTGGGGAAACGGGTTGCAGATCAGGCCCGTAAGCACAACTGCAAGGACCTCGACAGGTCTCCAGAAAGGGTTGAGGACTTTCAAAGAGGAGTACCTAAAAGCATGGCTCTAATCTTACTATATCTTACCACATTAGGCTGGACACTCTTGTCAGATGCTACAATTTGTTGCTGTGTTTACCATTATCAGGTCAGGGACTAAAGAAACCACTTTAGTCACAGAAAGCAGTGTCACAGTTTCATGTAGATGGCGTGTTAATGGAAAACAGTAAGAGAAGAAAGAAGTTGCCACAGACAAGAGTGCATAGGATGAGTAATTGCAGCTAAAAAGGGATGCATAGGATGATATCAAAGACACCAGGTTTATTAGCAACTCAACAGTGGTTAGTTATAGATGATAGAGCAAACTTAGGAGATGGTCAAAACCCATTTTAGGGGTAACAAAAAGCACGAGGAACAAGTATGTAACACACATACAACACACCACATATGATAAAATTGGGTATAATGCAGAGCTGGAGACCAAATTTGAAAAAGCAAAATGTAAATCTTTAGAAAATGTGTAAAAACGGGCTCAAGTGGACCCAAGCACAGGGAGGAAGAAACCATTAACATGAACACTATTCACCTCCTGGGAAAGAAGAGGAAGACACCCCTGTCATGCTCATCCCAGCAAAGACCTGAAGATATCAACACTTTGTTGTGAATCCTCCCAGACTAAATTCTAACATCAGAATATAAGGGGGAGATATTAGGAGTATTTTGGGGTTTTGTCTTTTTTTTTTTTTTTTTTTACAATAGTTTTAACTGTATATTGTTAATGAGTTTTGTTTTGTATTAATTAGATAATTTGGACTGTAAGTGTTAGTTTATCGTAAGAGGACTAACAATAACTGTTTGTTGTGTTTTGTTTACACTGATACATCTTTTAATCAGACAATAAATTCTTAGCTCCAGGTATACTGAATGTTCCCCTTTTTGCCCACAATATCACGAGCTTCACCACTGCTACTTTGAAAGCGGGAGCTTACTGTCATGTACAGAGAAGGCATCCGTAATCCAAATGTTTTGGGGACCAAAACCATCTACTTTACTGAAATGTGTGAAGGAGTTTCCAGGCAACCACAGATTATTCAAGCTGATATTTTTAGCTGAAAAGGTCCATAAATGTTGCTTCCCAGGCTTTGCATCTGGTTCCTTCATTTATCAAGCCATGTTGGAAAGCTTTACAAAATAATAAAATAAAATAAAAATACAAGGAGAAAAAAAAAGACAAGGAAAATAAAATATTGGCTGTGACAGCTTTAAATACAGTTGATAATTCAGTATCATTTGAGCCATTACTTAGCAGTCAATACCTACCAGCTCCCCTCAGCTAAAAGCGATTTCATATCACAGACCCTAGATAATCTGGAGATAAATGTTAGATTCAGTGACAAATTAAAGAGCAAATGTGCACTTTTTGCACTGAGGATATAGTGATATAAGATGTGGAATATAAGATGTGCTAAACTTAACAATGATGTGGCTTTTGTCATTAAGCCTATGCTTTCTTAAACCTATGTCATTCATCAGTTTTTATAGCTTAAGAGCCGTCTGTCTCACCAGGATTTTCTGTTTTCTTAAGCACTAAACAATTATACACCAGCTTATTAAATTGATCTGTTTTTTCAAACATTTTATAAAATAACTCCTCAGTAACATTGAGTAGGTCTATAATGAACCTTTCATTTTAACAATCGCACAATTTAACCCCAAACCAAACATTTCCAAAATATGAAAAATTTCTCTTTTTCTCCCTCTCTATGGGTACAAACACTTACATTTCTAATCAAGTGTGTTTGTTTCTGCACATATAATTTTATTGTTTGTAAAGAGTGTCAGGTTTATACAACTCCACTATCATACAGGACAGTGGCATAACATGGTTTAATCTATTTATCACTGACAGCAGATGAGAAAGAAGTTCCAGAATAATATTTTAAAGTGTAAAAATAAGAGCCTTATGGATGCTTCTATGTTAACACCCCTTTCAGACTAATGGGATCTGCCCACACCTTTCTCAGCCCTGTGCTCTTCTCCATGACCATTTATAAATCTTTTGGACCTGAGAAGTTCTGTTGCACACTGTGAGGCAGGATCTGCATGGAGCTACAGAGCAGCACAACTTCAAATGCACATACATACTCTGTCCCAGGGCCCAGATAAAAGCTGGCGGGGGGAAAGCTTATTAGAGTTCTTCTTAGGCAGCTTCCTACACTGCACATTCAGAACAAAACCACACAGACTACATTTATTTCACTTGTGCAATATTAGTTCTGTTTTAGCTTATAGCATTAGTCAAAGATCTCTAAGTTTAAGGTTTCTGTCATGGGTTACAGCATTGCTAACTCACGCAAGCTTTTACACATACTGACCCTGCCGATCTGTCCCAAGTTAGGGAATAATCATTGCTGCAGTGAGTTCTTTATTGAAAATGTTGCAGAAAAGAAAATGGATGAAGTTAGCTGTTAAAAGTCTTAATAGGCTGCAGTAATGGAGAACTAGCTTCAGTGTTTCTAAGCCAAGTAAATATTGATATGGAACTTCCAACATTCTGTGATTCAATAACATATTTAAGCAAGTTTGTGAAGCTCTCTAGGGCAGTGCAGCCCTTTCTTCATCACTAAGCAAGCCACCAGACAAGTGCCACTCAGTTGCAACTCTATTATAATTATTGGTTCACCTATGTAAATTACAGTGTAAGCCGAAAACTGTGCATGTCCACTTAAACAAAAGCAGAATGAAAATCAAGAGAAATTATACGGGAGAAACTTCAGATCCAGTCCACTTCCCTGAATTTGAGGTGTCACTCTTCTCTGTAGGTTAAGATAAAATTTTTGCTATAATTTTCATAACATTCTCTGTAGACACACTTTGGGGATTTTTGTTCTGCTGAAGCCCTTTCCAATTAAAGTATTTAATTTCTCATGTGAATTTCAACAATTTTTCTGTAAATTGTGGAAATGAGTCAGAAAATATGACAACTGGTATCCAAAGGAGTGACAATACAACGGGAGTTTTTTGTATCTACAGCAACTGAACACATTTCTTCTTTAATGCTCTGGCAATAAAATAAAAAGGAGCTCTGCACAACATGGCCTACCAAACAACAGGAGTCAGTTTAAATTAAGTGAAAACAATTATTTCCTTATTTTTCCACTATTTCAGTCACAGTTTTAAAATGTTTCAATGATGCAAGATACAACTAGTTAAGATAAATTGGAAAAAGAGAGTTTCAGATCCTCAGAAGTATCTGCAACAGAATTTGCAGACCAAGCCCACAGTCAGAAGTTAAACCACAGTGAATATGGAAGACAAAAGAGAGTTTCCAAGAGAAACTAGATTTAACTACATAAATGAGGTCTTATCAAACAAGATAACCTTTGTCTGTAAATATTGAAGCATTTTAGCTTTAGAGAAAGGATGGGGAAAATTTAGACCTAAGATGTTTGCTTGACAGAAGTGATGTGGAGCGCTGATTTATAGAACTTGTTCTACTACCCAGAAAGGTCATAGTGATCACATTAGTTAGTTAAAAGAATAAAACCATAAATTTTCTAGAAGTTCATGTTTGGGTTTTTTGCTAACACTGCTTTGGTTAATAATACGAAAGTTGTTTTTAGTTAGAAGTGAAACCCCCCAAAAATCAATTATCAAGCCAACTGTCCATCTAGATATTGTGCTTTTTGTTTTTAAGTATCTATGGCTAAAACTTGGTATAGCTTGAGAAGATGCCCTTTGGCATATAAAGAGTGAAGCGACATAGGGTAAGGTGAATCATTTAATGAATTAGACCTCTAAAGTAGGTCAGATGAATCACAGCTGTTGATCACCTCCACTGATTATTGACCTCCTCTGGAGATTATTTTAAGGGCAGCTGAAGGTAATTAGCTTAAACATTGATGTCTGAAGAATCACAGGCATCCATGGCACCAAAGATACCAGAATGGGCTCAGACAACAGTGTGAAGATATCACTCCTCTGCAGAAGCAAAAAAAGCCAAGATAGCTCCCTAAGGGTTTATGATTTGAAACTCTGTCTTCTGCTGGGGCTGGAGCAAACAGCAGTCCTAAATTATGGAATAATTCAGTGAGTCCAAAAATCTCTCCCTGTCCCCTTGCATAAATAATTAATTCATCAAAGGAACATGAGGACAGCCATAGATGGTAATACCAAAAGTTCACCTATGCAAGAGTCCTGTCTCCAACAGGGAAAGTAGAGGCAATAATGTGGGGATAAATATACAAATAAGGCAAACATACAAATGCATTTCCCCTGGCATACCTTCCTAGCAGTCTGCAGCCAAAATAGAGACGGTATCTCTTCTCTGAAACAGGCCATATCTCTTTTGTTTGCTCTTAGGTTTGCACCTTGTTTCTTGGAGATGAGTGCAGCAGAGTCTGTTGCAACCCTCTAAAAGGAGGAGAGGACCTTCCCCTGCCTCAGAAACTACTTAGCCGGGCCCTGGGAAAAAGGTGTCCAGAGGTGGAAGGGAGCAAGAGCGAGGGGATCTGCAAGGAGCGGGGTGCCTGCGTTGCATGCAGAGACCACTGAGAGGGGCAGACAAAAGCATAACCACGGAGGTGATGGGTGCCTCTTCATGGATACTGGAAGGAACTGCACAGAGTTCACAGCAGCTCAGCAACTCATTGAACTGACTGAAACCGAACCCAAGAGGAAGGACCTGCCCCACAGAAGCAGAAGGAAGTAGGTTATAAATTGATTTTGTATATTCTTTCTGCCCCAGTCACTTTGAGCATCCTCTATTAAAAAAATCTAGTTTAAATTTCAACAAAAATCTTGCTTTATTTTACTTTTAAGATCTTTTGTCTCTTTGGGGGGATCTCATTATAGTTCAAAGCTCTAGACATGCCTGCCTAAAAGTTAAAGTCAAAATAGGAGCCAGGTACAATCCCCAAAGGGGCTTTACTTTCATCTTTTGTCATCTTTTCTCAGATGCTTTATCAAGAAAGTAAAATTGCATAGGACCGAATGAAAGCACTGTAGCAGTCTTAAAGTTTGCTATATCTGTTTATTTAAAGTCTCAGTACTAGTCTTTCATTAACATAGATATTTCATAGAATTAGACTAAATAAATTGATGAACAGGTACAAGAAAACTGAATAGGAAAGTGTTCTGCATTTTAAAAGGCAGCTGAGTATGCAAATTTTATTATTTAAATTAAAATGTCAGTTCCCTCAAATTGTATTAATGATTCCAAGTTCATAATGGAAAAATTGTATCAAGGCTGGGGACTGATAAAGAATTCTATAATCTTTCTAATTCACTCTACCAAATGCAATTAAAAGTTATTAGATTTCTAACACTTCAGCCTCTGTATAAAACATTATTCTGGTAGAAAATTAAACACTGAACTACAATCTACTTTCATTTTTATGAGAAAAACATATTGAACAAATTTACTGAAACTATCAGAGTACAAGATGTACTGTATTTTAGGACGTTCATTTCCATGCACTGGAGGACTAAAATCCATAGAGACTCACAGCGGCACTACTTCAGTAATGATAAATAAGTGTCAGCTGTCATCAAGATAGTGGAATTCAGGAATCACCAATGAGATCTCAGTAGAAGTTTGCAGGTTTCTTAATTGTTAATAGAAATTACGTGTATGCTTTAAAAACATTTGTTCATTAATCTGACAGGTTTGCCATGAATACAGAACAGGGAGAAATTATAGAGAACACATAGAACCCCTATTTACTTTCAAGGTTGCAATTGAAGATCAGCTAGTGAATAATAGAAACCTGCACTGCCAACCATGCCATTTGTTTTCATTTATTTTACTGACATAAAGTAGAATGAAAACCAATCATCAGTTATTAAGTTTCTCCTAGTATTGACTCTAACTGCTTTGCAGTTTTGAAAGAGTATCTCACCAAGACCATATGCAACCAGTGCTATGTGGTCTTTACTGACTATCTGTGGCTTTTCAAAAACACTTATAGATGTTGGATTTAATTCAAGAAATCCTACATGGCTCAGTGCCCACTTATCTGAGACAGAAAAGTAAGGGTGAAAATTGATTTCTTAAATTGCCGACGTGAATGCCTTCCTTATATTCTTAGCCACCGTGACTTCAAATGCCTTCAAATGTTTTCAATTTCTGCATCTTCCTACACCTTAGTAATATAGCACTTTGCTGTTATAATGCATCAGTATACCTTTTAACTTCTTAACAGCCAATAATCTTTATCGGCTGAAATCACCCACTTCCATGGCAAATGCTCTGGAACAGGGTAGCTGCCACAGCAGCTGTGGCACTGGCTGAAATGGGGAAGAAAGCCTGGCTGACATGGCCCCTTTCCTAACCTCATACTGCTCCAAGGCACCAGGACTTCCACTGCATGCCAACAAGGTCTTCCTGGGTGTATCGACACTGTTAGATAACTGCTTAGCCCGTCCACAGCAAGGTCCTGGTCCCCCAGAGTCCCCCTTGTGTAAGTGTTGCTTTGCTCCCAGACTCTTTTGCAGTGACCTGGTTTGTTTCATCTGACATAAAATTAAACCAAGGTGCAGTTCTGGAGACAATTCATTTCAGGGATCACACCCAAACAGTAGCATGGGTGAGTCTGGATCAGGTTTGGGTCTCTGCTCTGTACAGTTACTCCAACATTATCTCTGGTGGCTTCACGCACTCAAACTCCATCACGTGTACCAGATAATACAACATACGCCCTCAGTCTCATAATCTTAAAACACAGCTCTGCTAGGCTACAAAACAGCCCTCGCTGCGAACCTAAAAATTAATTAACCCATACATACAATTTCACGAGGAAACACAGGGCCAATTGCTGTGCTGTGGAGATACGATCACTCTGCTCTGAAGGGGCAAGG
This sequence comes from Fregata magnificens, assembly GCA_013389945.1. Classification (NCBI taxonomy): domain Eukaryota; kingdom Metazoa; phylum Chordata; class Aves; order Suliformes; family Fregatidae; genus Fregata; species Fregata magnificens. Next base: position 42,152 of record WAAD01007165.1, read on the forward strand.
TCTGAGCGGTGTGGATACAAGCCATCCTGCACCTCTAAGGCCTGAAGTCTGGGGATCAGTCCCTGGAACAAATGCGTTTTACAACAAAGCTATACCTATTAAAACACGTTGCCCCAGACACAGTAGCCCATATCCTCCCACCGGTGCTGGCAATACACAACAGTGGTGTTTCCCTAGGTCCCAGCAGAGAAGACAGCCTTCTGTTACTGGTACCTTTCTAAGCCAGTCGATACACCAGAAGTGGCAGCAGCAGATATGGAAGGTCTTGTTTACAACTTGATCACCATTGTACAGCTATAACTAGCTCTATATTGTGCCTAACAAAAATGGATTTCAGTGTAGTATTTGTGTATATGATGATTCAATCAATGATTTATTGATTATGAGTTATTCCTCTTCAAGACTGTTGCATCTTTTAGCCACTGGGATGGATGTATGCAGTGGGGGAATTCAGACCATGAAAAAACATAAATCCAAAATTCCATAACTTTCAAGTGCTCAGCAGCCAAAAAAATATTTTTAACTTTTTGTAGGGCAGTGCACAGGTAGGTTTTATGACTGCCCATCAGTTAAATGTGAGCTTTAATTTGATTCTGGTTTTAGGATATGCAGAGCCTGTCCTCATACAGATATACAACTACCTATATAAAAATCTGCACATATAGGTATAGACATAGAAAGTATGCATACAGATACTTTCATTTCACACATATACAGTGTCTTCCTGGTTTTATTTTGAGAAATGATTTATTCTAGTGAAAAAATAATGGAGACTGAAAGTTATACAAACAGTTATCTATAAGAAATAATGCTAGACTACTTTTTTGTTCTTCCGTGGAGTGATTATTTTCTGATCTCCATAATGCATCTTGGTCATTCACTCAAACCTACAGTGCAACGATGCCAGGGTCAAATTTGCTCATTCTGTAATGTTTAGCCAGCTCGTTAGTATTGGGAAGTCAGAAAAATGAAGTCATGAACACTCTGTTATTCCTCCTGGGGTGACTGGGACGTGACTGAAAACCTGTTCTGAGAAACTGCTGTTCTGATTAACCTGGTGGAATTGCGAGGCCAGAGACATATGGGAAAGGGCTTTCTGAAAAGATCCAGGCTCAGAAAGAGATTTCTGTTTTTTTCGGGGGGGTGGGGGGGATGGCAGTGTTTTTGCTACTTCAATAGAACAAAACTATAAAACTTACCAAGATCTAGGTAGATGCCTGGAACAAATGAGTTGAGAAAAAACATAAGAATAACACATCCCAGCACAGTCAGGCATTTGATGAGAAGAATTTTGTCTGTTATTCTGTGCTGTAAACAGGGAGAAAAAAAAAAAACTGTATTAAAGAAGGAGCTATCTATTATGCATAGAGTTCACAAAAGCATGTATGAAGCGCAGACTTCTGTTCCTGTATTGTATATTCCTCTTCAGCACAAAAGACAGAAATATTTAAATTGAAGCATTTCATGCATACCTATAAAAAGCATGAATATGTGGCCCAATGTGATCTAAGAGATACAAGTAGCTACCACCTGCTGCATATATTCAGCTGTGTTCAGCTACCCCCATCACAATTTCATTTCAGTATGAGGAGTCGGGTTGAAATGCAATTCCTACTGCAGAGGGCACTCTGGTTTCATGACCCTGGACAAAATCACCCTTTTTTGCACATATGCTTTGAAAACCTATAACCTAGCCTAGAAGTCAGATCTTTCATGCCTCCTGTACAACTCTCATGGACATGCCAAGCCCATAATCCCTATGCTGCTTCTACACCCCCATGCCCAGCTCCTGCATCCCTGTGCTGATCTCCTCATGCTCTCACCATCAGACCCAGCGCTTTCCATTGCGAGTCTGCTTCTCGGCTCTGATCTCACTTTTGCCAACTACCCAGGGAATCACATTCTCCCAGTCTGAGTCCCTCTCTTGTTTCCAGTCTCTTCCACATAGTTTAAAGCTCTACTAAAGTACAAGCAAATCTCTGTTCTTTAAAAAGGTTGTCTTTTATGCAATGCCTTGAAAAAGGTGTAAAACCTAATAAGAAATCCTCTTGCTTTTGTTCTGTTTTGATGTGACATGTAGGACAGTGATGTCCCAGTCAAGGACTTGAGCTCCCAAACACAGGCCTGGATTCATTAGTGATGCCAGTGAGGTGGAGAGGATGTGACATTTAGACAATTAAATTTAGGTGAAATTAATCCCACTACAGACTTTACATCTCATCAGACCCAGCTTCAGCATAAAGACTTAGGCAGTGTTAATGCGTGCACAGCAAAGAGAACAGGATTTATCCAAGTGGTTTATCCCTACTTGAATAATAAAGCAGGCATGTCACAGACAGTGTAGTAAATTAGAGTCAGTATTCGGTACATCAGCAGGACTGTACTCTTATCGCCATGCATCACGGTTATAAACAACCTATTGATACCTTCTGAGTCTTTCTGACCATGGATTAAAAATTTAAGAAAACACTGCTGAATCATTTATTGATCCTTTAAATTATATTTTTCTAAGGAACAAAAGTATAAAACCTAACAAAAACTCACTATGTGGTTCAGTAACCCCATCCCACTGAGAAGCCAGCCAGCCTGCCTGCCAGCTTTTCTGCTATCACGAGAGTTATTAAATTTGCATTAGATTCAAAGCAGTCTCTCTGTATAAAGGCATAGGTCCGCTTACACAGACACTGAGAAAAACTGCCATCTACTTACTTTTTTCTGGAGTTCCTGAATATTTGTTTCCCAGTTTTTATCTTCTTGTGAAATTTGCCTGAAAGAAAATGACACCTGCTTTTTTCCAGAGTGAAATTAGAGCTCTGCCAAGACTGTTGGAATAAATCCCTCCCACCACAAATAAATGACCCTTTTCCCTGTACGGAGTAACTCATACCACAAAGGAGTCGTGGCCTTCTTATGGGCAACAGCGAAATTCCCATGAGCATTCACTTAAGACCCCACTTTTGTAACATGCTCCACTTATACACAAACCCTTCAGTTCATGAACAGTGCCACAGGCTTAGAAGGAGCTAGCCTCCAGAACATGGACCCCAGTATAGCATCTGGCTATATGCAATATGTGGTCCCCTTAATAGTTTCAGGAGTTGATGTATGTCTTGCTTCAATAAAACGAGGGTCGTGTGCTAACATCAACAAGTCAGAACACATATATTTTACATTTGCATTTTATAATGAAGTTTTAAAGATCCGAATAACTTCACGGTGTTATCAGCACAGTCAGCCCTCCAGCAAAAAGCCTTGGGGTTTGCAGTTCAGGAGCGCTGTTGTTAATGTTAATGAATTTTTACATTGCTGTAAATGTACTGTGCTGGAGGAATCCTGATTTTCAAGATTAATTATACAATTTTTATTTATACTTCAGAAGTGTCTTCTTTAGAGTGTTGTAAAGTCTAATAATCTGTTATAATCTTTTAAAAAAGATGTGATTTTAACAGCCTTTTTTGTCTTTAAGTAGTAATACGGTCACTCCATTCAAAGTGCACAATATCAGCAAAAATTATATAAACAAAAATCATCTTATTACTAGATGAGTTTAAGAAATCATGTATTTACATGTCCTTGTCCATAGTGCCTATTTAACATGTTTATTAATAAAAATTAATTATTTCAGTTTCACTTTAGTTTAGTCAATTCACTTTCAGAGTATTTATCACTGCTATCCTCAGTCATCAAATTCCATAGCATAAGAGTTGTTTTTGCTGGAACATGAACAAAATAAGGTTAGCATTTTTGTTAGTCCTAGTTTATAAAACTTCTTCTTTTCTATACATAAACAGTTAATTGTGCCTACAGTCAGGTTCACACTAAAGATTTGATTATGAAAAAATTTTAAAACACAGCAATTCACTGGAGATATATTTTTCAAACTCAACAGTTCACTGAAGAACACTTGAACTTTTCAGTAAAAAAAAAAAAATTTTACTATGCTGAACCACTTTTGCAAGGAAAGATCTAATGAAGTACTTCTGATCTTTTTAAACCAAAAACTAACTGAAATTTCTAGGCCTTGAAATTTGGGTCATATTGACATATATCTTCCAGGCCTTACACATCGGTTTTGTCCTAAAATACTTTGTGTTTTACTGAGGCTGAGGGTGGCTCTTCATATCTGCCCCAACACCCATCTGATCAAGAGACAACTAAGAATATAGGCCTCATCCCAGAGAAGATGCCTGAAAGCCTTCACTTTCAGCTCTGCCTAAAATTATCAGAGGTGACCCCTTGGCTAGTTGACCAAACAGAAATATTACCCCTGACATTAACAAAGCCACACTATCATTCCCAGCTGCAGACTGAGATGAGCAGGAGCTCCCTGCTAGTCCAACAAACTGCCTGTGCCTGCAGCTTGTCCCCACCGGGGGTCGGAGCAGGGGAGGTGGGACGTGCTGGTCCCCACTCACCTGTGAAATGTCCTCAGCTTCTTCCTCAGGAGCATCTCCAGAGTCAGCACCTTCTGCATCAAGAGGCATTTCACAGCAGTCTCCTCTCTGCTGGCCGGGTTAATGCGCTGTGCAGTCAGTCTCCAAACATAGATCTCATGTTTCAGCTCTACAAAAAAGCGAAATCACTTCCCTTAAAGCAGGTGTAATGCATATGAAACTGGAGACGCACAAAATATGTGTAACGTGCCCTGGACTCAAAGCTGTTAAAAGGATTGGAATGGTTTCCCAACAATTTTCCACTCGGGAAGCTGTTTTTACCATTTATTTTGCAGTGCTGAAGGCAATGAAAAATAAATCGAAACTTTTCAAAATTGTAAATAAATTAACCTCAGAGTCCTTTTCCAAAGACAAAGAAGTACTGTCTTCAAATGCTTGCAAATGCCTTCTGCAAGCTTTAGTGCTAACATCATATCACATTCATGTTTCATCAGAAAATAAACTGCCAATAGAGATTATCATACTGCTAACAAGATACTAGTCACTTTGTAGTTAGGAATTACAGCAAATACTCCTTCACTGTATTCAGACTGGACACGTTTCTATTCACTTTATGTTTATACAAGCAATTTTATCAATGTAAGGCAAAACTGAAGTTTAGCACTGTCTTATGGAATATCATTTAATAACATTTTAAAGGTTTCCTAAAAGGACTTAATTTTTAGGCACTGAAAATATCTATAAACACAGCTACCATCACCTGCATGCAAGAGCTGAATGATATCTGATCCTGTGTGAGTTCAGACAGACTCATTAACACTTGAAATCAGTCTCCAAAATCTTGTCAGGATTTTCAACACTTTTAGATTTATTTTTTTCCAGTATTGTCAAGGCCTTGGAGAACAACCGAAAGGTGTTTGTTCCTGTTCCGGAAGGACCTTACACTGGGCATGCCAAAAAAAAGCTTTGGATTTTTCAGGAAATCACTAAAGAAATAAATGCAGAATATTCATTCAGAAACTGTTGACAGAAATGTTTCCTGATGAAGCAACAGGATGTTTCCTCACCCTTCTTTTCTGTTCCCCTCAAATTTCATGTCATTGAAGATAACGTGTCAAGAATTCAAGGCTTTATATCTTAAGATCCCTATTCAATCAGAAAATTGTTCTTATCCTAAGAAACGGATGTGGAAGTCTTTGCACCATGTATGCAATCTATATGCATTATTTATAAAAAAATAAACTCTGTAATAATGTAAGTAATATTTAAACACATTTTGATGTAGGCAGCGATAGTAACATCTGCTGCTGCAAATCCCTAGTTGTTCATGGCATCTGCTATCAAAAAGAGTACTAAACACATTTAATTCCCCCCCTTCCTTTGTGACCAAGTATTTATAATGTTAATACAGAGTGAATCATGTAAAGATTGACCATAAGAGGGAATTAGACTGGACAGAACTCAAACATTTAAGAGCAAAAGTAAGCATGTCTAGAGCCTGCACAGTTGACACAAAAAAGGGATCTGAACAGCAATTGACTCACATTTTGTATGGTTCGTGTCTATAGATGAGCACACATCCATCAAAATGGTAATCTTTGCCTGAGATTTACCGTGCAAGAGCAGAAATGTAAATTCACACTATCTAAAGCCCAATGACTGTCCCAGGTTATTAAACAGCTATTGCTCAGCTAAAGCTTTTCTTCCAAGAAGGGATTCATACCCGAACCCCAGATACCAAAGAGATGCAGAATATACCAATTCATAATATATTTGGTGATTCTTGCCAGAGTCATAATCTGACACTAAATTAGATTAAAACATGGATAGGTCATGGTTATCAAAGGATCCACATGACTTTGAGACCCTATCCTGGCCATCATTTACTTTTCCATCAACATTTGTGACGCACACAACTGTATCAGCAGTGATTTTCCATTCTCTTCCAGAACATAAACAAGAAAGTCACAGAGCTTTAGGCCACAGCTAATCTTCTGCTCCCCACAGAATAAAAAAAAAAACAAAACAAAACAAAAAAAACCACCAACTCTCTTTGAGGATTAGAGTGGATGGGAGCTGTGCAAAAAAACGCTTATTTTAAACCTCAGAAATGGTGGCATTTTTTCTTTAATAAGATGGCAAGATTAAATTTTAAGTCTCTGAATTTTTAAGCACTGTAAATAGTAATTTCTGAAAGAAACTAGTGACCACGTGTTTGGGGTGTGCTTCAGTTCCAGTTTCTGGGCAATGGGGCAACAAGCTATTTCAATTGGCAACTTCCTCCTCATAACATCCACCTTGAAACTGGTCTGAAATCGTGAGCTGGGAAGTTGTTCCTTCCCATACAGATGAGCATGACTAGACGGAGAAATGTTGGAACATGGCTTTCTTGCACACTCTCCTGTGCAACTTCCGAGGTAAAATTTTTTTCTTTGAAAAAGTTTCCTGAGGCCTTTGGGGTGAAAGAAATATTTCTATGATCCTACATGCTGCCCTAGCCTGAACAAGATAGAAACTTTTGTATGTAATTGAAGCAGGCAAAGGGGGAGAACCCTATCAGCAGGTGAACAGTCCTTTCTGTCATGCAATTTTCAAGTCAATTGGACTGTAGCTTTGAAAGTGTCTCTCATCAACAGTCCCAGAGAAAGTCTGTGGTTTTGCCTTTTTCTCTGGCAAACGCTCATGAAGCATGATTATCCAGTTTGCTATCCTGCTTTCCGATAGTTTGTCTTTGCTGCAACACCTTTTCTGATCATGTCTGTTCATCCTACTATAGCATTTCCCCCCATCCTTTCCAAGTGAAATTTCACCAAGGGTTTTGCTGGTGGAGGAAAGTTGAATCTTTATCATCTAACCAAGGTGCAGATCTCCAGCAGGTATTTTCCTACAAAGAATCTTTATCGTCTCTTTGTCAGAAAGGGTCAGCTAGCATCACTCTATCTGTGCCACAAACAAACCTGCAGAGCAGAAAGCAGCACGACTTGCGTTGCACATTCCTTTTCGATGCCTGAAGTGCCGTGGGGCTAATCTCCAGGTTCAGCAATGTCAGCCTGGTGTTTTCTGGTCTATATTAAAAAATACATGCATTTTCACATGGCTTTTTTCTTGCCTTTATGTACAGCAAGTGCACGCTTGATTGTTCAGTCATTAGTTTTCTAAACATCTTAAGCATGTGAACATCCAACCTGCTGTGGAATTTACTTCAGAGTGAAATGTCCTCTGAAAAATAGAACAGTCAATACATGTTTTATACTGTGACTCCTGTTGCAGTAATAATTTGTGAAGAAGTTTTCTACGTCATCCCACAGAATTTTTCTCCTATTTCTCTTTCATGCACACTCTTATTGTAATAGCCCATTATGGCATCAGGTGATACATATATATTGGCAGTAGATTTTGTTTTGAAGGAAATATAATGCAGGACCCTTGAGATCAGTGAGAACACCGAACCCGGCCAAAAACCTTTGGATCTTTCTATACTTCTCCCATTTCAGGTCTGCAAACCCATTTAGGCAGCAACCCCTAGAATTTGGGAACATCTGATATTTTATGACATACTATGTTACACATCATGGACAAGGGCTTAATGCAATTGCAAGGTTTTATCAATCTCTCTGAAATTATGGCTAAGGTAGCATAAACACAAGATTTGGCTGCCCCTGAATGGGAAGGTCTCGCACCCTGTTTCCCCGTGCCCGTAAGTTCCTGTCTCCTCCTCAGATGGGATCTAACGGTCATGTTACACCAGGGTGAGCTCACTCCATTCACTCGTCCAAAAAAACCCCCAATATCTGCAGGGTTTTTTGTAGGGTTATCTTTGTGGTGGATCAGCCTACTAACCAACTTATCCTACCATTGCTAGGGCTATTGCTAATAATTGAAATACAAGTGTGGCATGTACCTTTCATGGCAGCTTATCATTAAAGCAGATAAACTAACATTTAACTGCAACTGTAGCAGCAGTAGTTGAAGTGGTATAAGCAAGGCCAAGTTTAGTATGCAGCGTTCTGGAGTCAAAGATGACAGGAGAGCTGCAGCTCAGTTGGGGAATTCAGACCGTTATGATACTAAAGTCTTTGTGAACATGGTACATTCATAAAGCCCACAACGCACCACAGCAATATACCTAGCATTAGTATTTCACAAAAATTTTCTTTTTTTCTTTTTTCTTTTTTTTTTTTTCCAGAAAGTTCATTTCCAACAAGAAAAGAATAAATTTTGGCTTAGTTCTAGGATCAAACAAAGGATCAACAAACATGTAAACCCTATGCTGCTAATCTGTTCTGGTTTTGTCATTTGTCATATTTTACCATGGAGACCACGGATAAAATGTCCTGGACCCATTGAATTTAATGGGGTTTCAGCTACTGACCTGAGCTGTGACATTTTAGAAAACATTTTCTGCATTTTAGAAAACATTGTTTCATTTTAAAATGCATATTCTTTCTGCAGTCTGACAATTAATAGTCAGATTGATTTTTCACTTAGAGTAATCACACATTCCCTCCCACCCGACTGCCAATAACAAAGAAGACATCCTCAAAAACTGAGTGTAATTAATTCCCAGTCTCAGAATTTGAAGAGGCCAGTCTTGTTAATTGAAGATACTCAGAAGAGCATGACCAACCTTGATGAGATGATAAGAATTATCATAAAGTGGCAATTTTTAACTTGCAAGTGCACTAAATACATTAACTACCTTTTTGCAGGCAACACAAGTTTGCACCGCTGGGCTGTGACTAAAGACATGCAAAGCATGTTCTTCTGAATGTGTTTTTTTCTTTCTCCACATGCTATTGTAGCTTAACTTTTTTCAGTAAAGCAATTACTTTCCTTAGTTAAGTTTTCAGAACAAGAATACTTCTGTTTAAATGTTAACTGAAAAGCAAATTAAGTACCATGAATTATAGCTTAATCTAGTAACAGTAATATATATAACTTTGAGTAATTTCTTAAATCCCTAATATTATATAATTAATCCTCTAAGCATTATTAGACAGTAAGTGTCATCTCCATTTAAAAAGCACAGAAACTAAGTCAGAAGGTGAAACCCAAAGTGTAGAAAGAATTCACCTTGAGGGATATTCCAGCTCAACAATTTATGCCTCTCTCCTAGGAGACAAGCATAAGGCTCTAATTCTGGAAAAAAAAAGAAAAAAGCAAAAGCCTGAAGTGTCTTTGTCTTTATTTCTTTGAGTAATGCAGTTTATCAATCATCATGGATAAAAGTAAGCAGAGGCATAAACTTTGCAGGGTCTTCAAAACAGCGACAGAACAATGCACAATGCTTTATGCACAGTGCTGCATAAAGCAATATGGAGCATTTATATAAGCTTTTCTACTTAGAGTCCAACAGCTGGGGCCCCGTTTGGTCACCTAATGCCAGTTCGGATGCCCAGCATGGGATTGCATCCATGACACAGGACTTGCTCATCCCTGCGGCAAAGCAGCTGGAGCCCGGGCAGAAAACTGCAAAGCTCAGATGGTGCCACACACCCAAGTCACCTCCCAGGCGTTTTCTTCTGGGCAAGCTGGGCAGTTAGGCTGTTCAGAAAGCTGCAAAACAGCAAGTATCCTTCTCCTTCAAAATGTAACTGGAATTTTTCCTCCCTGTGCTTTGGGTTTCCTCCTGTAATTGTAGCTACTGAAAGAATCTACAACACCACAAGCCTACCCCTGCATTTTATAAAGGAATAGTCAATTTAATACCTCTATGATGGTCAGATAATACTCAGATGGAGTAATCTGCAGATATTAAAGAGGGTTAGACCTCTCATAACATTTCAGGATGGTTGATAAAGACATACATTACTCTTCAGTTTGTTTGTCCCTGAATGAGGGATGGGATCTCTCTCAGGTGATATGGGCTCTGTTCTCATCTTTGGGTAAGTCAGACTTAGGGCCACAAAGTTATTTCAGTCCTTGTGGTTTTGCCCCTTAGTTTCCTCTGCTGCGGTTTCCCATCTTTTAAAAGCAGGAATGTGGGTATATTTAGGTTTCATGTGCGTTCATTAGCACTTGCTTAATGTGATCACAATACTCTGTTCTGTTACACCAAGAATGGCACAGGGTCATGGGAAGTAGAGAGTCACGTATTTTGAGCATTCATTTACCTAAAATTGCAGGGTAGTTTGTTTCAGAAAATTTTCCTCAGGTTTGAAATCTAGAAAAATAATTCTGGTTTACTCACTATCGAAAAGTTTTAACTCAGACTGCCAGACTTACCAATGAAAACCAATTTAACCAATGTTTTCCATTAAAGTAGAAGTCTCACAATTAAACAAAATCTCTGTTCAATTCACTATCTTCTGCTCAAAAGTGAATAGATACATTCCAATCATAGAACATTTTGCATGAAACATAACTACTTCTGAGGTCCTTTCAATACCAGGAAAAAAAAAAAAAAAAAAAAAAGGAGCCATTTAAAGATGGTATTCCCCAAAGTCCTATTAAGGAAAAAAGAATCATGAAAAGATACAGCCTCAAGAGGACAGCTCCCATAATCCAGAAGAGAGTGCCTCATTTAATGCTTTTAATAGGGCAAAATGAAGGGCAAAATAATGAAGCACACTTTGGACTCACCATATCTCTTAGCAACCAGTTTAACTGTAAAAATGGTGACTAATAATTTCAGCTCATTTTGATAAATAAAAATGGTAGGAATAGTTTAAAATCTGTCAAGGTTACACTTTTATTTGAAACATCATCACAGTGAAAGCTCTCTGCAGCAAACAGATACAGAACATGTGTTAAATTAGCCTAAATTGTTCTCTTAAGCTGTGTATATCAGGAAGATCTTATGAACTTCAGAGCCATCAGAGTAAAGTGAAAAATTTTGTCATAGCTTCACCAAAACACAGTTAATGATAAGGCCAGATCTTGCCAACCAATGTATATCTGTATAATCATTCCACAGTTGTGGTATGCATACAAAAATCCAGGGGGAGAAGTGCTGCAAAAGAAACAGGAGGTATCATTTCCTAAGTTTTTACCTCCCATCAGTGATTTTTCTGTACCGATTCCTTTCATGAAAAATACATGTAATAAAATTGTGAAGTGCTGCTCTATTGATTCAAAATGCCACTGTATTATACTTTCTTTCTGCATAAGGCAGGTAAAGTAATATTACAGCTGCCTTCTTGTGATGGCTACATTACCAATGCACTAAGGAAATACTATGAGATTGTCGTGTTTCCCTTATTCTGCAATGTCAGAATACTATTTTTATCATCTGAAAACAAGAAAAGACAGATCAACATTTTCCTCTTTCCAAGGGGAATACTCCATCAACTCTAAAGCAGTACAAAGGACATATACAGGATTTTAAACACAAAATGATCTAAAATGTTTAAAAATATAAAAATCTTGACTCTGTGTAAAGTAAATAACTACACTTATTTTCATTCCTGATCATTAGAAGAGCTATTGAAGGTGCAAATAATAACAGGTTTTTTGGGNAAAATCATGACCTTTGTGGATCCTGATACATTATCCAGAAAGGAGTATACACAGAGTCTGCAGGGACCATAAGAGTACCTAGTTCCTTTGAGACTGAAAGTCTTACAGTTCTTTAAAATAAAAGACACAACATGTACCAGAAAGATATGATCTTAGATCCCAAGATAATTTGTAAGAAAACTGCATCTTTTAGTTTAGCATGCATTGCAGAGAAGGGGGGGAGGGGCGGGGGGGGGACGCCAAAAACATTTTCCTGTTCCACATTGCTCTTCAGGATTTAAAAATGCTTCCCATATATTCCCATGAATTTAGCATCTTGTGTGAGGACAGTAGAGTGCAATGCATATTGCAAAACTGCCATCCAGAATGAGCTTGGAGATGGATGCTTGAAAATATCTTGAAATATCCCTTTCTTTGGACATTATTCTCTGCACAATCTGCCTGCTATTTTTTTCACCTGAACCAATTTTCAAGTGAGGACAGACCACTACTTTCAACAGCTACATTAAAATACCAGTAGTGCTTCACTGGCAGTTAGTGAAGTACCTACATAGGTACAGACACACCTCAGGATTGAGATTTACCTAATCGATGTACCTAATCCAGCTGGGTACTCGATGTACTTCTCACTGATTCTAGCAAGAAATGGTTCCTATGGTTACAAATACGTTACTAACTAAAATAGGGCTACGGACTGTTCTCTGACCCCGAGCAGGGCACGTAGCTGTACTGATGCTACAGAACACCTTACCCTGGGTCCGCTCTGTGCCCCTGTGGTGTCCTTGTGGCCATGGACATCATTATCATTATTTTATGTCAGCTTTTTTCAATTCAAAGTGTCTGAAGCAGCATTGGGGTTGTCCTGCAAGTCATCACGGTAGTTCTCCCCCAGCATTAAACCAAAAGGTTGTACGTTACACTGCAGGGCATGGTGTGAGAGCACGCACCACTGTCAGAGGATGCAGAGGCCACCCCGACATCCCATGCCCTGAGAAAACAACAAAGCTGTTAACCCTTTAACCACAGCCACCTGCCCTCAGGAGCATTCCCACAGCCAGGCATCTCAGAGCTGCGACAGGCAAAGGGTTCACATGGACAAAATAATAATGACAGCACTGAGCTATACCTTGTGTTCAGCTACAATTACAATTGGCAATGCCTGTGCTTGGTCAGTCGCGCGCAGCACAAAGTACTATAGCAGACATTTGTAGTCACTATGGGACACAGAGGAAGAAACTCACCAGGTATTAAGTGCTAAATGAGTTTTTCAGTTTTACCTCGTTGTCTCTCTTGACCTTCACCTTAGCTGTGTCATCCTTTGGACATTTTCATGCAAAATGAGGCCCGGAGTGAGCAGTACTTACTCTAAGTCCAGGAACAATGCCTGGACATCTTGGGTCTGCAGCTAGCATAATCCTATCTGTTGCACATCTCTGACAACCCTCAGTTATCACTCCCCTACTTCTTTCCTCTTCTAGAGTTTCTACCTTTTCACTGCCAGTTTTGTACCTCTTTTTCCCCTCCTCCTCTCCCATTTCGTCTCTTAGAGAAGCAGCTGTAAAGCTCCACATGGAAGAAAGAAACAGATTTGCTCACTCATCTGGTTACCACTTTTCACGTTGTGGGAAACAGCACCATGTTTTTCACACATTAAGCACTTTACACGTGACTATGATTAATTAGAAAATTCCTTCTGTCAGAGGCTTTACGTACCGACTATCATACTACCATAGCAGTATTTTCCCAGCTGCTGCAGACAGTGAGCTACACCAGAGGGAATAACATGCTCCCCTGGCACCACCACTGCTGCTTCAATGGTGGGTCTCTCTTTCAGCCAGTGAAACAATCAGAAACTGGAGCAAGCAACACAGGAGAAATGGGGAGCTGGTGTCAAATCAGTCATCATGCTAAGAGAAAGCTCTTCCTCTTTGGCAAAAATGGCAATAATAATAGTTGTCACTAGACCACGTGCCACCCACTGTCCTGGGGATAGTGACCTTCCCAAACACTGAGGTCCACATCTCCACAGCTTGATAGCTGAAACATAACAGTGTTTTGTCATGCTTCCCAGGGACTAAATAATGTATTATTAACCCTTAAGGGAAGTAAAAGCTTTGGTTTCAACTTTTGGGGTATGGGGGGAAACAGCAAGCTTAATTCCTTTTACACTCATATATTATTATTTCCCTTACATATTCTTTTCAGAAAGTATATATCTAATTTTTAAACCTTCTCAGCTTACTACCCTAATCCTGCCATCCTTTTCTGCATCACACAGAACAAGGCACAAGTTTATCAGCTGAAAGTCGCACTCAAAGTCCTCAAAATATCCCTTCATTCTTAAAAAGAATTTGATTTTCTCTTTCATGACTGAGTTCTTCAGATTCTCTTTTCCTTTGTAATATGCCCTGCTTCAAGCTACTGAAGCTAGATAGTGGCTCCTAGAGAAGGAATGTGCTTTTATTCTGCTGCACAGGTGGTACAGCTCAGTCTGAAAGCCAACAATTTAAAGACACTGGTAACACACAACATTAGAATTAACCTGCCAATGTATCATCAGTATAACAGCATTGTCTGCTCTTAAAATTAGTGCTTATCCATTCCCAATAATCTGTGTAGCCCAAAGCAACAGAAAAAAAGCACATGGCATACAGTGACAAAATTCTGGGGAAAATAATACGTCAACTAAGTCTCACATATCTTGTTTAATTGCTAATTGGGGGCAGACTGAGGGAAGGCTGGTATTTAGTTGATTAAAACAGCTGCTTCAAACAAGCTATCTGAAGTTATTACAGAATCATCGCAACCTGAGATGCAAGGACCCCTGAAAGCACCTTGGAGCATATTCTGCAAATCCAAATCACAACAGCTACCTCCTAATGGAGTTGTGTTTGTTGCTTTCTCTTCCTCTTTCACAGAAAATTTCAACAGAAAGAGTAGCTCTTCAGCATTTGCTCTAATTGAACAGCTACTGATTAGCTTCACAGCAATGGAGGAGCAGCTGATTATAAGAACACGTGGTATACTGATTGAGAGACTGCTATATCTGAACATACTAAGCTGCAGGTAACAAAGATTACCAAGAGATGAATTGAAGGAAATATGCTAGCCTCTTAAAAGTATGCAGTGTTTCACTTACAAAAATATTATGTCAGTGAATAAACCGTACTATTCAAATTAATCAAAAATTATTATGCATACTTGATTTTTTAAAAATACAAAACATATGCTTTAAAAGTTTATAGAAGAAAGAAAATAATAACAATTCTATTTTCTAAACTGTATATTCACAAAATAATGTTATTACGTCAGGATCAAAATTGCTCACAGTTGGCACAATGTGTTTTCTGACTGTTTAGACATTACTTATCTCAAGATACCTTGCAAGCTAGCACTTTTAAAGATAATTTAAATATATTAATAACTCTAGTTATTCAAAGAAATGTCCATGAAGATATGACTTTTATAAGACAATAAGAAATTAATAAAAACAAATTAATTCTTTTTAAATAAGAAAGTTGGGAAGTTACAAAAAAATGCTGAACACCAAAGATTTAATAATATACTTCCAGGCAACAAAGAAAAGTAATCATTTTTTATAATGATGCATAATTACAAAGGGTTTTATCTGGGAGGTTGCAAGGGTTCCTTTCCTCCCCAACAAGAAGATAATTCCTTTCCCAGAGATGATCTCATCCACAGAGGATTCTCATTCTTGAGCCCTGTGTAGAACGGGTAGGAACTTGCTCTATATTTAGCATTTTGATACCGAATCATAGAATCACAGAATAGTTTGGGTTGGAAGGGACCTTTAAAGGTCATCTAGTCCACACCCCCTGCAATGAGCAGGGACATCTTCAACTAGATCAGGTTGATCAGAGCTCCATCCAACCTGACCTTGAATATTTCCAGGGATGGGTCATCTACAACTTCTCCTGGCAACCTATTCCAGAGTTTCACCATCTTCATGGTAAAAAATTTCTTCCTTATATCTACTCTAAATCTACCCTCTTTTAGTTTAAGACTATCACCCCTTGTCCTATTGCAACAGGCCCTTCTAAAAAGTTTGTCCCCATTTTTCTTATAAGTCCCCTTTAAGTATTGAAAGGTCGCAATAAGGTCTCCCCAGAGCCTTCTCTTCTCCAGGCCGAACAACCCCAACTCTCTCAGCCTGTCCTCATAGGAGAGGTGTTCCATCCCTCCGATCATTTCTGTGGCCCTGCTCTGGACCCGCTCCAACAGGTCCATGTCTTTCCTGTGCTGAGGACTCCAGAGCTGGATGCAGTACTCCCAATGGGTTCTCACCAGAGCAGAGTAGAGGAGGAGAATCACCTCCCTTGACCTGCTGGCCACGCTGCTTTTGATGCAGCCCAGGATACAGTTGGCTTTCTGGGCTGCGAGCGCACATAACCAGCTCACGTCCAGCTTTTCATCTACCAGTACGAAGAAAAGAAGGAACAATAAAGACATGAGCCAACTCTCCACCTGTTCAGATTATGCATTTCAGCAGTCTATTGGGGACAACTTGAGAGTGGATATTGTTTATCTTATAGCTTTTTTACCTCTCTTCAAAGTACTAACTTTGACCAGCCAAGTAGGAAGATCACTCACCCATGATACTCATTTTGCAATGCCTATTATTAAGTTTTTTATGGATATTTATATATTTATTTTAGGTAATTATGCCTTCCCACAAGACAAAACTCAACATTAATTACTTAAAATTGAGAAATTTAAGGCACATCTATAGCTAGGAGAGGAGAGAATCCCTTTCTGCATGTTAGCACTGCCAATTTTCAGTGACTTACCTTCTCTAAAGGCATTCACAGAATCACAGAATGGTAGAGGTTGGAAGGGACCTCTGGAGATCATCTTGTCCAACCCCGCTGCTTGAGCAGGTACACCTAGAGCAGGGTGCACAGGACCCACGTCCAGGTGGGTTTTGAATATTTCCAGAGAAGGAGACTCCACAGCCTCTCTGGGCAGCCTGTTCCAGTGCTCTGTCACCCTCACAGTAAAGAAGTTTTTTCTCATGTTCAGGTGGAACTTCCTGCATTCCAATTTGTGCCCAATGCCCCTTGTCCTGTCATTGGGCACCACTGAGAAGAGTCTGGCCCCATCCTCTTGACACCCACCCTTCAGATCTTTGTAAGCATTGATAAGATCCCCCCTCAGTCTTCTC
>WAAD01007165.1:63635-94342 GCA_013389945.1 Fregata magnificens
AAGGACACTGAGGTGCTGGAGCGTGTCCAGAGAAGGGCAACAAAGCTGGTGAGGGGTCTAGAAAACAAGTCTAATGAGGAGCGGCTGAGGCAACTGAGGTTGTTTGCTTTGGAAAAGTGGAGGCTGAGGGGAGACCTTATCGCTCTCTACAACTACCTGAAAGGAGGTTGTAGTGAAGCGGGTGTTGGACTCTTCTCCCTAGAAACTAGCGATAGGACAAGAGGAAATGGCTTCAAGTTGTGTCAGGGGAGGTTTGGATTGGATATCAGGAAAAATTTCTTTACCAAAAGAGTGGTTAAACACTGGAACAGGCTGCCCAGAGAAGTGGTGGAGTCATCATCCCTGGAGGTGTTCAAAAATGGTATAGACGTGGCACTCCAGGGCCTGGTTTAGGAGGCACGGTGGTGTTAATTGATGGTTAGACTTGATGATCTTAGAGGTCTTTTCCAACATTGATGATTCTATGATTCTAAGACAATATGGGACCAAGATACTCAACAGCCATTGAAACAGCTTTGCCAAGACTTCTAGAGACCACTGAGTTGAGCAACCTAAAAAAGACATAGATTTAGCCCTACTGAATTATAGAAATTATACACCAGGGAAATTTAGGGTTGGAAGAGCCACAGAGGCAAGCTGGAAAGAACCTGGAAAGTTCTTCTACTCTTGATGAAATGTCCTTCACTGACCACAGACAAGAAAAGATTGCTGAAAAAAATCCAGTAGAAGAAAACCAGCAGTGAGGGAATGCATCAGTGCACTATGCCTGTCATAAGGGAAACCTGGGATATTTCTAAAACTAGGTTGTGAACTCAGCACCTTGAGCAGATATTATCTGTTGCAATGCAGCACACCCTGGTATTCAAGCCTATGGCTATAAATGATGCAAAATATCCCTATAAATTTTGAAAGATATTTAATAATTCATGTCAACACCTCAACCTTAGCACCAGGAAAACATCCATTTCTAAAACTCAGAAAATATCGCAACTAAAAATAAAATCTAAATTATTAATTAAAAAATTAATGTTCAGAGACTGAAGGAGAGTGGGCTCTTCCACCTGAGGACAACATTTTAGTAGGCACTACTCAGTTTCTATTTAGCACATATTCAACGTAGTGATAATAAAAATATTTTCACACTCACACTTACCAACAATTTCACTCGGCTCCTTATTGTAAAGCTTTTTGTTCCAGTAAAGAAGTCTGAGAAAAGGAAAGGAGACCAGAACAACAAGGCAGATGCCAACAAACATATGCCCTGTGAAAGCTGCGAAATCCAATCCCTGGAAATAAAATTAAAAATCGGTTATTTTCCTATATTACCTACAGGGAAAAGTATTCAACTATATGTACTTTAGCAATCAATAATAAATATAAAGCAATAAAGTAAGTTCCAAGTATAGTATATGCTGTATTTCATCTGTTTCAAGGAGATGAGCCACATTACAATTTAAGTCAGAGAACTAAAAAATAGCATTACGAGTTATTCTGAAATATATTTAGTGTTTCTGACACAGGCAGAAGAAAAAAAACCACACCCAAACTGGAATCATTAACTTTCACTCTCATCACTTAAATCACTGTAAATTCATTTTAAATCACACTGAATCACAGAAATAGTTAAATTTTAATAACCAGCTTTTGTTTTAAACTGATGACAACATGGATTTTTACAATAATTCTATGTGAACCAGGGTTTCATCTAAATTCACAAATATTCCTCCACAATAAAAATATTATATGTAAATATTCTGTTTATTTTTCCACCTGCTTAATAAATGGACACACTTCTTTACATTTTGCATAATGAAACCCTTTAATTAAGGGGTTTGCAAAAAGGTGAGGCAGAATATATTAAAAAGCTGCTGTTTTAAGCAATAAGAATGAATAGTGACAACCCAGCCTAAAACTTTGAAGTTAGCCATGCTTTGAGTAGGACGTTGGACTAGATGACTTCCAGTGCCCCTTTCAACTGAATTATTCCATGGTTCCATGTTACACACACTGTAGTGGATCAGGGTTAGCCTTTGGGCTGGGATTTTCTGAAGCAGTCATGACTAGCCTGTCCAAAAGAAGTTGTCCATGAAGTTCCAAGGGGGATCACATCCAAGTACTCTGGTAGCAAGGAACTGTCTTATATTCACAGAGCAGAGGTTGTCTGAACTGGTGATCCCAGCAGAACAGCTCTGTGACACTTGGAAGAAAGCGTGGTCCAAGCCCTGGATAGCTCAGGTTGTCCAAACTGAATTTTTCGAGCATCCACGGATTCCCCAGAGACTCTAGAAAGTCATGGGATCTCCCTGTGCCACACCTCTATGTCTCTACAAGGATGATAGTGACTTGCCTTTTACCAAATACCTGTGTGCTACCTATAGAGCCTTCTGTAACACCAACACAAATTGAAAACAGCTATATTACCTCCTACTATAAGAATTTATGTGGAAATGTCCCAGCTGAAATGTCTCTGGTTCAAAAAAAGGAAAAAAAAATGTTTCTCCATTGCACCACAGGGCATAATAAAAAATACACGACACAAGAAACTGATTAAAGTCATAAAGAACTTTGTAGCTAGATAAAAATTAGTGCTCTTTTGCACAAAATCCATAGTTTGCAGACAGTTAAATAAATCTCAAACATAAATATGCAGACCTGAGATTAGAATTTGATCCTACAAAAAATACAGGTTTCAGCTTCATGAGCTAAAGAAAATCATCCTTAGTTGCTACTTAATCATAGATTCCTTACCTCTTCTACTCTCCAGCCACTAAAAGGTGAAACTGTATACCTGTTCATTTGCTGGACATTCATTCTTTTATAAGCTACTGCCATTTCTTTTATAAAAGTAGAAAGAAGGCTCTTCAGGATTTGGAATAAGATTATTTAAGCATTGGACAGAAAAACATGATACCACAAAGAAAAATAATACTCCTTCGTTCAGTTTGCCTACATAATAGGTTAGCCCGTCAAATGTCTGACATCTCTGCAAGACAGACTTTAGAAGTCAATTTTTATAAATACTCAGAAAGATTGGCCTCTGGGCATCAAGTCAAGATTCAGAGCTACAGGAGACATTTCTATGAAGGATGAAATCAACATTCATAACTCTATGAAATTTACAAATAGCAATGAGAAAAAAAAATATTTGAAATTCTGCAAAGGCTCAATGTTTGTAAGACCTGCCCCCAAAGTATATAAAGTCCGTATCCCCCATGTATATTTCCTTAATTCCAGCCATTTAAAACTGACAATAAATCTAATTTACATATGGGTTGCCTCTAAGATTATAGCCAAAAAGAAAAATCAGAAAATTTTGGCCAGAAAAAAATCAGAATCCTTAAAAACGCGGTGAAATAGCCTTGGTTTGGAAATTGCTCAAGTATTGAGAATGTGCCATTAAACAGTTCAGGAAGTATGGAAAATAAGTATTCAGTTTTGTATGGTCTCTAAAATGACCTAAGGAAAAGTAGCAAGCCGAAAGGAATTAAGCTGTAAAAACACTGAAGCTACACCAGCTAAAATAGCAATGCCTAAATCTGACTGGAAAAAATGTTATCCTCTGAAAAATTAAATGACTGGGAAACAGCTAGTTGAGGAGCAATAAAGTAATTAGAGGTGGTCAGAATATACTCAACCCCGAATTATCAGAGCCAGGAAAATTACTTTTGCATTCAACCTAGTCTTTATAAGAGCAGTGGACATGAAGCTTTTCTTAGGCTGGCAGTAATGTGCCCATGTCACAAAGAAGGATGCCAGCTACCAGGCAGACTATACCAGCAGAAATTCTCTGCAGAGATACTCAGGCATAAAGCTAATTGCTGATGTAGGAAACAAAAAAGAGAAACAGGAACCCGAAGAATCCTTGGAAACCCTCAACTTTAAATATATGATGACTCCATCATATGTTAATGAAACTTATTTATTAGAATTTAAGGAAGTGGCTTATTGCAAACAAGTGCAAAGATTTACAAAGTCACTTGCTTCTAGGTTTTGAATATCACACCAATTTCAGAGCAAAACAATTGTGCTTTGCTACTGAAATGCCACAATGCAGACGCTTCTCAAACAGAAAAAAAAGCACAAGAAATGCACCGCTTGAAACCCACAAAACTAATTTCTCTATGAAAAGGAAGATCACATCAATGTGGAAGGCAAACTAAAATGCTGAGGTTAAGAAGGAGGTCTCAGGTCTGACGGATAGTTGAAAGGAATTTAAATGAGATGGAGATCACAATACTCTTAAAGAAAATATCAGGATTAACACAGCTTTGTGACATAAGAGCTGACATAAATGAGCCTTAAAAGTGATTTGGAGACACCATCACAAGAGAAAAAAATTGCCTACTAGATTTTTTGGCATCCTATCCAGGAGCTTACCCAAACTTTTCAAAGAGAGTAGCTGGGCTGAGATTCAGGATTTTGTTAAATTTCATAATATCACCCCACTGATCTTTCTTATCTCTGAGATCCCTGGGGAAAAATAAAACATGCTGCTCTGCTGTGACTGCAGAACAGCTTTCCAATTCAGTCAAAACAAATGGTTTTGTAACATGGAGCATGCTTATTTCAGGCAAGAGCTTGCATGACAGTATTGCCTGTGATAGTGCAAGGCTGAATTCAATTCTCTTCCCATCCCTCACTCCCGGCTTTCCTCCCCGTTTCTTCTTTTCATTGATCCACAAGAACCAATGAGTGAAAATGAATCCTGACTATCACTAGCCTTGGACAACCCATACCCCATAGACATGAGGAGGCTGAGGACTACCAAGTGCACTCCTTTTTACAGCTGATATCAGATGGGCTCAAGGTGAAAAACAGTTCACTGCCCACCCTGTTGCTTTGGGCTGGGTGCTTAGCACCAGCCTCTCTGCAGCACACAGAATATGCTTCCAGAGGAGGAGCAGGCAGACTTCACACCTGACACTACTGACTGGTAGTCAACTGGCAGCCCCTGGAGAACTCTAAGAGACTAAAGGTTTACATTGCACCACAGATACGAATGATGCAGCAGAGGATACCAAGATGGTGGCACAGTTACTTCATCAGTTGCTCCTGCTCCCTTTCCCTAGAAAGGGCGTGCAACATCTCCACAGAGCCTACATTCATGCCTCTATGGCTGTGGATGACACATTTTATACCTCTTGAGTCCTCCGCACTGCTGGGGCCAGGATTCAGCATTGTAAAAACACATTAAAGTGCTCCACATATCTGCTGCATACAACAAAATGTCATTTTCATAAAGATTTTCTTTTTCCTGCACAATAGACTGAAATAGAATTGATATGCACAATAGGCAAGAAATACTTTTTTCCAGGAGATTTCAATCAATCAGATAAATACAATACATGCTTCAATGTCCCTTACTTGAGGCTATGCTGATTGTGTTAAATTTCTCCCATTCCTCAGTCGACAGAAAATCTAAAGATTTTATTTTAGCAAGACAACAGCCTAAAGGTTCCACTGCCTACAGATTCAGAGCTGAAACAGAGTGGGCATCTTTCTGTGGTTTATAGTTTTAAATGCAAAGTCAAATATATCAATTTCATATTAGGAGGAAGTATCATCCAGTTTTCCTAAAATACTAATTTTCTGTCATCCTGATTATTTTTTTTTTTACTGCTTTGGAGGTGTGAATTTAGCTTCTAATAATTTAGGCCTTTCCAGAGGAAATCTGCCATTTTAGAGCAAAGAGAAAGCAAAAATTATAGCTAGGTGTGGCAATTCAGAGAGCACCAAATACTGTGCTCCTAGACAGAATGCCCTTTACTTAATATTTTAAAATTAATAAAATGAGGAAGAGCAAGAGTAGTTTATTTCTACACTGGTTTGAACATCCCTTCTGGCTGAGTGACTGAGATCTACGTTGCCTCAGGCGGAACTGCTCGTGTCGTTGCTGAGCCAGAAATCACTGATGGTCTCAGTTACATGAAAATAATGCTTATCTGAGACCCTGACAAACCTACTTTTTTGTCTTGCACTATACTCTTTGATGATTACTATATGCAGAGATGGGAAACAATCTGAAATCAACCATAAACCCATAAATTTTATTTCATATACCTTACCTAGGATTTCTTTTT
This sequence comes from Fregata magnificens, assembly GCA_013389945.1. Lineage (NCBI taxonomy): Eukaryota > Metazoa > Chordata > Aves > Suliformes > Fregatidae > Fregata > Fregata magnificens. The sequence goes on from WAAD01007165.1 coordinate 69,716, forward strand.
TTCTTGAGGAAAGGAATCAATGAAACCTTGACAGAAAGGGCAGGAATTTTACAAATTGATTAAAAGTTTTAACAACCTTGTATCCAGCAAACTCAACAAAAATAGCCTAGTAAACTATGGGAATCCATTTCACAATCTGCCAGCGCTTGAAATACCTTTATAGATTCATATATAGGATTTTCTCTCTTCCATTTTTTGGAATTATCTACTTCTGATAGTAGACCATACATTTTTGGTACCGCGATTTTCATGAAATATAACCAACTAATACCACATCATGCTAAATTTCAGCATGAAGGCTGAAAGTCTCCAAAAGGCAGAACAGGATAACCTGATGGCTGTCCATTTTCCAGGGAATTCCTGTTAAATGGCAGGAATAACTCTGAGTGGGATGCTGAAAATCCAAAATCCTCGGCAAACATCAGATTATCAGTACAAGCTTTATCACATACTAACAAAGACAGTAAATAAGAGGATATAATCCAGTGGCTAGCACATGCTAAAAGTGCCTTTGCTCTTATCATTACCTCTTAGACAGATTAAAGCTCGATACACTAGTGCACACTATGTTCACACCATCATTTTGCTCAGGAGACCTATTCACCATCCATTTTCTAAAGATCTTGTAATCACAGCCTAAGCCTAGAGCACAAGCAACTTCTGATGTCAAAGGTGTGACTGTAGATACTTGTGAAGTTCCCAAATATAGAGGACTTAATATTCAACCTTTCTGAAAGCAATGACTGCTTTGAACTGGTTCATGCCTTATTGTGCGTATAAAAGTGGAGTTCCTAAAGTCTGAAGCACATATCTCTTCAAGATTAAAATTATAATTTCACTAACAATGGCCACTCAGTAGCAGTAGTCTGAAGGTAATAAAAGATAAAAAAAAGTTTTGTATTCACTAAATGAGTTTTCCATTCGCTCTTAATGAAAACTCTTATTTTCCTTGCCTAATATCCAACATAAATGCTATTTTGTGAGACTTCTTCCCACTCCAACTAAGAACAAGCAGTAGTACAACAAATCTTCCTCCCCTATTATGCAAATGTTCCACTGATTCCAGGCATGATGGTAGGGAAAATGTCAGTATTATAAATTAACCACTGCAATAACGAAAAAATCCTTTTGGCATCCTTTTCCATCTCAAGACAAATAAACAGACTTATCCCTACCTTTTAATGAGTAAACTGTAAGAAAAAGCTTATTTATTCAAACATACTTTAAATAAAATATTCTTAAGATGACATGAGTTTTCCCCAGAACCTAGGGAGAAAAATCTCTCCTGCACTACAGTAAACAAAGAGTAAAGAATTTTGTATTGATTTTAAATCCAAGGTTTCCTAAGAAAGTGTAAACTTGCAAAACATCTTACTAGGCTGCTTTTAGATGTTGATGTACAACCGTAAAAGTTCAGGAAGATTGGTAAAATTCTCCTCCTGATGCCACATAATAAAATTGAAAAATCAATCATCTACATAGTGCAATGCACTATTCAGCCTCCTACAGAGGCATTTGTCCAAGTACTCCTGTACTTACTATGCAAAAATAACACTGAAAAAGAAGTGCAAGAGGATGAAAATGGGAATTTCAATGACAATATGAAGGAGAAAATTTTCCTACAATGGCAAAGACATGGTCATAATGCTAAAAAGAAGTAAAAACCAGATATTTTCCGTAGAAAACATCACAATAGACACTATAAAAAAGTACTGCATGAAGTCCTGTTTCCAAAATGCCATTATTGCATTCAAGAACTTTTACCTCTGAAACACTTTAAAAAAAAAAAGAATAAATTTTACTTGGTACAAATATAGCAGACACCCATGCATTTTAGAGGCAGATTAGGGGTTGATCATATAACCCTTCTTCACAGCAACTTTTGCTAGAAGTAGTTTCAGAAACAAGATAACAATGTCTACGTTTCTTCTTCTGAATAAAAGAGAGCATGCTAGAGCAGGTGGACAAAATTAGGAATCAAGCTATTAGTTCAACTGCACAGACTGTAAGAGGCCAGATGGTCCAGCTCCCTCTCTGCCCTCACTCTTGGCTTTATCCAGCTACTCCTGCCAGCGCTCTCCCAGGCAAATCTCCTTTACAGGGGGTGAGCGCTAAACAGAGAGGACATAAGCCAGTCCATGTCACTCAGCCTCAGAGCCAAGGATAGGTCTTTGACCTTCTTTTATTTATATATCTATCTATATATAGATAGATATAACAGATGAGAATACAGGAAAGAAGAAGTTCAAGTCCCATGGTGCTCTGTTGAATCTGATCTATTTTATAATGTCCTTATTTCTGTGATGCAACAAAAGATCTGAAAACAATCCAGAGTGAAAACATTTGGAAAGATTTTGTGCTTGTTTCAAATACAGAATTTGCTATAATGTCACATTTGCTACGGTATTTATACATCTGAGTCCTCCTAAAATTATCAATATCTCATTCAAGAGAAATGTAAAATTGTTTCCTTTCAATGTGATTGCTTAATTGCTTCCCATGTTTATAGCCGCTTCTAAAGGTTCTACAGAGATGATGAGTTTCTGATTATTTAGGAAAATGACCTGCATGGCAGGTGCTAATTATTCTCTTTTAGAAAAGAAGTTTTAAATGGTTGCACAGATTTCATATTTAAAATACAAAATTTAGCTATCAAATCCTCAGTCAGGAATATTACAGAGTCTCCAAAGTCATCATCCAAACAAATTAATTGCAGCACATTTCAAATATTTTTTGAATGCAAACATTCAATTTATTAAATACTATGAACTTTCAAAGATATTTTCCAACCTGGACAGTACTTAATTAATTTGAGTGTATTCAGTTAATTAGAAGAGATCCCTTTTTGGTACAGCAATAGAAACATAATTGACTCCAAATAAAAAACCCTAGAATTTTATACTACAATTCCCTCATCTCCCTTGTACAGGTATTTTCACACTCGCCCCATACACTACATTGAATTCCTTAAAACTTTTTTTTTTTTGNCCTACAGATGTGGCCATTACATTACTGCCCCTTCCATCATGCTGCTTGGTGGTGGTGGTGCCGGGGCAGAAGGAGAGAAGAGCTGCCCCATCCCAGGAGGGGCTGCCCCTTGCATCTGAGCAGACTGCCTCCCTGCTGCTTCCAGCGCACCAGAGACGGGTGATGCACCAAGGGATACTGGGGAGCACAGTGTCAGCGGCAGAAGTGGGCCTTGATGTCCTCCTGTTCAGGGGTGGCAGGGATAGCTGAAAGCGTGGAAAACTCACACAAATGCCAGCTCCATGAAGAAGCTGAAGGCTGCAAACATGAACACCCGCCAGCAGTGGCTCTGGCTGTCCAGAGGGCAGAGAGGGCCATGTGGGTGGGAGGAGACGGTGGGACCAGGACAGTGTCTGGAGTCCTGCAGTCCCGCCCTTTGGCACCAGCCACTCAGTAAAATGAAACGATAGATGAGCCAAGTGCTGGAAGTTAAAATCCGTCATTTCAGCCTGGCAGGAGGTGGGAGCCAGCTGCAGCCCGTGCTGCATGGGAGGACCCCCAGCTCTCCTCTCACCCCCCATATCCCCTTGGACTGTGGCTGAAGGACAAAGTCTCTGCCTGCCATGGAGTCACGTATGACACGGGTCTACAGGGGCAACGCAGCCTCTCACATTGTGGGGTTTTGAGTATGGACAATTATTTCTGGTTTGAAATTTCTGAAAAGGAATTGAATTGTGTCAATATATTTAACTTTTGCAAGAAAACCCATTCTGAAAAAAAAGTTTGGATTTTTATCTTCATTTTCACGTTTTCCTTTTTTTCCAACTTGCTGCTCTCTCTTTACAGCCCTCTTGTTTTGCTTCCTTCTTCACTTTGCCATTGACAAGGAAATCCTCCCCACCACCACCAAAAAAAAAAAGGAAAACAATATTCTCAGTCCATATCAAAAAGTCTATTCTTCATCACAATTTTATCCCAAAATGATCATTCTGTTCTGTCTGATCATCCCACTAAGAAAAAAATAGTGTGGCAGAAAAAGTGGATTATGTTCTGTTTATATGGCTGTGTGGGGGAAGAGAAGGTTCAACACTGCATAAGACAACATCAATACTTAATTTTAGTAGCCAGGCAGCTTGCAGTACATACCTGGTTTCTCAGCTCCTGCTTTGAAACAATAATCACATTTGGAGGATCCCCAACAGCTGTGGCAGCTCCCCCAATATTTGTGAAGATTACTTCTGCAATCAGGACATGCCTAGGATCAAGATTAAGGACTTCGCAGAGCCTGCAATATAAAGAGAATGAAATTAAACTCTTATCCTATGAATAAATTACCTTAAATCTTAAAACTTATAAAATTTACAAAATTTACAAAATACAGTCATTTCACTGAAAAAATGCAGGATTTTAGTATAACATTTTTGTGTGTTTTTATTGTTAAAGTTTTAATTGTGCTACGTTATATGTGCTACAGTAATTATAGCAATATAAATGCAAAAATAATAGATTTTTTTACATTTATAATGCAATAATTAATGGTTACAAAATTGATGCATTTTAAAAAGCATTTCATGAAAAGTAATCAACTATTACAAGAGTTGGACTACACAGAAAATAGCGTTTCAATTTTTCAGGATCATAGAACTTTTTAAATCATGGTCCCCAGGCTACACTGACCTATGGAAAACTATTGTGGGCAACCACAGGCTCTGCACTCAGCATCAGTTATTAACTTTCACGTGGGGAGCAGTGGTGGAGGATTGCACAGGCAACCTATTAGCCATGAGTCATCTATTAGAGACCTCAGCTTTCAGCCTAGGTTTATCTGGTTTATTCTGTTCCTATTTTTCCCCTTCTCTAAAGCTTGATCATGAGTATTTCTACTTGTAATGCAACAAGAGTAGAAAATACATATTCCTCATTATTAAAAAAATCTCAAAATGTTTTTAGCAGTTCAACAATGTTTAATGCTTCTTTAGTAAGATGCTTCTTTAATAAGAAAAAATAAAATGCTTCTTTAATAAGAAGCATCTTAAAGTGCTCTGGCAAATACTGGGATTGACTCAGTAACCTCATGATCCCTTTCAACTCAGAGCCCACTTACACACAGTAATCTTCACACAGACTACTTCAGCTTGCACAAATTACATTTACGCACAGATCCGCACAATCCGCTCATTTCTGAAGTACATGTTTGACTTTAAGCTTGGGCCGTGATATTAAAGGCTGAAAGTTAAGGTCACGCCTAAGAACTTTGGAATAAGGAATGACTCTTTCCTGCTCATGGCTTATCAAAACATTGCTCCAATGTGTAAAGATGGAGGCCACGCTTAAACTATTGCCCCCTCTACCTAATACAGGATGGGGTGAAGATGCGGGGAACAAGAATGCTTTCTCAGGATTGCTTTCGCTGTAGTGCTGTCACACTTTTCCCTGAAGGAAGAGTTGAGCTTTACTGTTCAGTCTAAGTCTGTATTATTAAAACCTATATTTCAAAGAGAAAAGAGTGTATTGTACAAAAGCTTAACTTGATACATATATGCTGTCACCAAGAGTGTCAATTTAAAACTCAGAAAAAAGTCAGATGACACATATGTCAGCACACAAAAGCTCCAGAACAAAATACCTGTGCAAAAATACACTACTTCTGCAACAGCATAAAATTTTGCAGTTAAAGAGTACTTTGTAGTACAACTGGCCCAATTGTATCAATCGTGGTACAAGACCACAATTGTACTTGTAATTTTAAATTCGTCACTCCTTGATTTCCAAATGTTTCAAAATAAAACCTTAACTTTTATTTAGTGACTCTTTCTTTCTGATGGGCCTAATGATAGCTTGCAGAAAGAAGCTCTGATGTATGCCAAGAAAGGCCAACCCAAAGTATAAAACCATCACAATGGTTAGATATATGGTAGGATCAAACTTCTTCAGTTTACTTACCCTGGTTATATAATTCCCCATGTGAACAACCATTAGCCTTTTCCAGTTCCCAATAACAAAGTATCTTGAAAATAAACTATAGCTAAAAAGGGGTAGTTATTAATTTTTTTTTATCAGCTTACTACAAATGCAGAGTGAAACAAGTATCATGTTTTATGCCTTATTAATGGAAATATAAATCCTTATATTCATAAAGTCAGTAAGATTTTCTGCAAGCTTTATCTCCATGGCAATGACAGCGCAGTGCAACATAGTGAAGCTGTAGACAAGGGCTGTAGACAATGGCAGTAAGATAAAAACAAAAAATGACCCCCAGCATGAAGCTTTTAGAAATAGGCAATTATTTGGTTTTACTAGGCAAGATAAAATTTTATTTTAGCTTTGATAGTGATTTAAACACAAATGTCTCCCACGTACTGAGTTTCCCCTTCTTCAGTGTTACAAACTCATTTAGTATAAAACTGAAGTACTTATATACATTTAGAATAAAACTCCAGTACTTCAAGGGTGGCTACAAAGATGGAGGCTCTCTCTTCACAAGGAGCCACATGGAGAAGACAAGGGGCAACGGGTACTAGTTGCACCGGGAGAGGTTTCGTCTCCATATAAGAAAGAAATTTTTTACAGTGAGAACAATTATTCACTGGAACAACCTCACCAGGAACGTGGTAGAGTCCCCATCGCTGGAGGTTTTCAACATGTGACCGAACTGGGTGCTAGATAATCTCATCTAGGCTCCCTTTCCCATGAAAGGTTGGACCAGATGGTCTTTCAAGGTCCTTTCCAAGCTGGGTTATTCTATGATTCTTTGAAAATGGAATAAATGTTACAGTAGCTTTGCCTGTGAACAGTAGTTCATGATGCCTTGATGTCTGGATTTCAATCCATTCCCAATTATAGTTAATTCAAAATATTCTGCAACACAGCTAAAGAAAACTTGGTGTTTAATAGTTCCAGTGTTGCTTACTGCTGGAGATGAAATTATTGATTGGAGTAAGGCAAAGTGATCTCTTTAAAATATAATCAGACAGAAGACAAATGGAGCTTTCATCCACCAGCTGTTCACCAATCTAGAATAAATTCCACTTGCAAAATTGGTTTTTACTGCTGTACACTACATTTTAAAGTGGAAGCATATCTTAATAGAATTTTGTGTACTTTAACATGATAATGACTGCAAGCATTACATCACTCAAGATCATTTTAAAAACATACTAGATCTTTCCGAACTGAACTGGATTAACCAGATTTGCCTGGTCAGACACAGGTTAAATTCAAGTTAAACAGTAATTTGTAACCACACATTGATTAAATGTAGTTGCAAATCACGTGTTATTAATTTACAGAAATCTGAAGTAATTTAATTTACTGTTCTCTATTAAAAGTTCCAAATATCTAATCTAAATTTGTGGAATTAACCAATGGCTGTACCAATGTCACGATCACCAGCAGGAAGAAAATTCAGAGTCTCATATTCCAAAACAAAGCTTAGTTGAAATCTGGAGATCTTTTTAATTTATTTTTCACTAGTATTAGAAGGGATAACAACATCACTAAAACATAAATTACTATCTAAAATTGTATATAGATATTAGCCAGTAAAGGACAAGGCAGCTTTAATTAAAAATTTCTCCCTGCTTACAGGAAAAAAATTTCATCTACGAGGCAGAATTTGGTGCAATATGCTATTGCAGTTCAGATATGGAGACAAACCAGAATAGTTAGCTGCCAAGCCAGTACCATAGGCTTCAGGTATGTGCTTACTATTAACACAAAGGGAAAAGGAAACTGATCCCTTTGAAAACATTAGCTCTTTACCCTACTACAATAGGAGTATTTGAAGTTTTGATTTCCATACAGATGGTCAAAAAAAGTCCAAACAAGCATTTTGCACACATGCCTACTACTGATTTAAAGACCAAGTCCAAAAGCAGAACAATAAAGTACCTTATAGTTACTGGAGTAAAGAGCAGAATAGTGGTAACGTTGTCCAAAAATGCAGAAAGAATTGCAGCGATGAGGCACAGAAACGTAATCATGGCCCACACCTTGCCTCTAGAGAATCGATAAGCCTAATAAAACCAAACAAATAGAAACAAAATTAAGGGACGAGATCACTCCAGCTTAGTTTTCAGAAAATGATAGATAAAAAAACTTCACCAATGATGAAGCAACAGTGAGCTCAGAGCATTTACTACTCCATGCACCTCCAACAGCACCCTCTGCAATATCAATTAATTTAGCAAGAAAACATTTTGTGGAAGTGGGCAAACATTTCCATTACGCAGAGGAAGAAACAAGTCTGAAGAGACACCATGCTCTGCTGCCAGGCATGAAGGGGGTCTGTGGCAGGAGCAGGGCTGAGCCCCCATCTTCTGCCTGCATGCCCAGGTGGACTAATGTGGTTCAGACCTCCCAGCCCCTCCACACTCTGGGACACCTTCCCCATCCTCAGAGTGGCACTGCCGGGGCTATACAGTCTGGGCATCTATGTAGGCAGGGGTTGTGTCCGCCCATGTTTAGCGGTTCAGTGCTCAAAGCAGTCCTCCTTGTCACTTTGGTTTTCTTTCTTTCCTCCCTTCTCAAGAAAATTAAGCTTTGCAGCAGGTGAAAGAGTCCCTCACCACGGGTAATACTTGTTTTACAACCAATTCATCAGAACTACCCTTTTCTTGTAGTCTTTGGTTCTGCTACTGTGCAAAGGTCTGTGGCCATTTTTCATGTGTGATCGTAAAGCTAATGATAGTTCCCGTATTTCTTCTCTCCCACTGCCAGGCATAAATACAGATTTCAGTTACAGCAGAACTGCAGTCCTGGGGAAGTCAGTGGAATAACTCAGCTTTATATTGTCCATACTTTTGTGTACCCTACTGAGGGCCTTTACCTTTCTCCTGTAGAAACAGAGTTGCCTTAAGAGATCCCTAATCTCATCCCTAAGAGATTTTTCAAAATTACAAGTTGACCACTGTCATTTCTAATTTGATAAGTATACACTGCGCTAAGAAAGGTTCTTCAAGGATAGTGCACGGTGTAACAGATCTGATTAAATACTGACTTGATTAATCCAGTAATAATTAAGAATATCAAAACAAGCCTACCTTTACTGCACAGTAGTCAAAGAAGCCAGTCTCTGAAAATATGGCCACCAAAATCATCTACCAAAAGATGAAGAAAAAGAGAATAGCTTGCAACTGAATTATTACACAAAAACAAAGAGATGTAGTTTGTGATCCTGACAAAAGTCCTTCTTATCTGACACAGAACCTGATGACCTTCATATCAGAATATCCACTACAGCTGCCAGATATCTCTTGTTAATGCATCATATGGTGAAATTTAGTTCTCAACTTAAACAGTCTGTAAATGTCATACTAGTCTGGTTGAATTTTATTTGTAGTGACTAAGTGGGCATTATACATTAAGTACTCAGTGTATCTCCCTTATGACATTAATCAAGAAAAGCCAGTAAGTGTGTTTGCTTTCTGCAGTAATGCTCTACAGAGTGCAGAAGATAGAGGCTCCAAGAATTACTTGCATTTTCCCACATTTCTGGGAGGTTTCCTGTCCTTCCTTCTTTGGTCCCAACAGATTTTTTTTGCTTTCTTTTTCTGTGGGGAAGGGGGGAGCAGGGAGCAGTGTCAGGAAAAAAGAAAAGCTCAGAATGGCGACACATAATTGTAATTTTGTCTCTGTGTATTGTATATTTTGTGTTAGAGTTTAATAGCACTTGGACAACTCTTTTTACCATAAATAGCTCTGGGCAAAGTGATTAAAATAATATATGATTATAATCTAATCAGATATTTCTCCTTTATTTCTGGGTTGCTTTTTTTCGGCTCCAAACATCGCACTGACTAAGACAAAGAAAACCACTTTTCCAGTCAAGGATGTTTGAGGAAGGTTTTGAGTAAACAAAATTAACAAGATAAATGAGAGTGATAATACTTGGAACGTAAACAGGTCTTTCCACTTATAGACCTCAAGGATGTTTTTAGTATGTTGTCAACACGATTTTACAGATTTAAAAAAAAAAATAGAGAAGGATCAACCTTTTCAAAAGGCTCCTTCAGTGGTCTGATCATCCTCCTCTTTGACGAATCCCTTAAGGCCCAAATTTTCCTCATAACACGTCTCAGTAAAGTACAATTAACAAATGTTTAAGAGTGAAACATCTCTATGTTGAACGTGATCGTTTCAGCACATTTAGAGCAAAAAATATGTTTTAGTTACCATTCCAAACAGCAGTGCCAGTGTCTCATAATCAATCCACTCCACCACTTTGACCATACTTGGCCTCTGCAATCAAAAAATACAATTACCAGTGAATGCCACAAAACACCTAACCTGCGGTTAGCTATGAAATATAAACTCCACTTAATTGATGAACCATTTAAATAAGCTAAGATGGAAATTAATAAGTGTTCCTACAAGGTACACAAAAATGACTCTTTATTATTATCATTATTACTATTATTATTACTACTACTATTATTATTACTACTAATTTAAAGTACTGCTGACATCATAAGTGGGTCATTATCAAAAGCCTACATTAGGCTATTGGTTTATCTGGTTGTTCCTTATGTAGCATTACAGAAATAAAAGATAACCGAATTATATGGTACACCCCAGTTTCCTTTTTGGTAAGGGAACAAAAGCATACCACTTCACCTGTGAACAAACTGGAGGGAATTTAAGGGAACACAGCAATCATGTGGTGACCAGTTACGAGAAAAAACAGAGAAAATCAATCAGAGGTTTCACTAAATATCAACTAAGTGTAAGCAGGGGGGAAACAAAAGGATTGGAAGGTGTAATTATTTATGGCAATATAAGACAATGTATTTCCATTTAGGTTTGCTTGGTAACCTAACATTACTGAAAATAACAGTGTTAAAGTAACTCTGAATTAAGCTGAAAATGGTTGTACTCAGCTTCCTGCAAATCAGAACAAAACAACATCAACTGACTTTTTTCTACTCTTCTTGTCTATACCCTAGGCTGACTTGTTTTCCCCAAAATGCTTCCCCATCCCAATATCTGCCCTACCATCTCTCTCTCTTAAAAAACGCTGCTCTGTCATGTGCCCAATCGCAACAGGGCAAACATGGAAATTTCTGATATTGTACCCAGAAACAAAGCGAGCACTTACAGTTTCATAACTTACCTCCCCAACAGTAGCTAAGGTGGCTAAAGCTGCCAAAGAGCCCAGCATGGCTGCAAGGGTCCTGTGAACAATCTGCAACAAAGGGTAAGAATTGACCAGAGACTCCTCTAAACATCTCCTTAATGTTAAAAAGGAGGAGAGAAAAGGATAAATAACTCCTGTAGTTGATTCTCTTCTTGGTTTGTTTGGTTTTTCTTATTCCACCCCATCCTGCTTCAAAAAGACCTGACCAGAGAATGGCTGATTACTTTGCCCCACTATAGGAGGTTACTTAAAAAAAAAAAAAAAAGAAAAAACCATGCCTGTGCGAAACCCTGCTAGGAAGTCTCAGCTCTGATCTGAAGGCAGAGAAGGGACTTCAGCACCAGTTTCTTATATTTGCCAATGGGTCACCCAAGAAGGAAAGCAATTCATTTTCCCTAACTTAAGGATCAAAAAGCCTAGTCCTGTTGGCTTCCCTTTACAACCCATGGGAAGAAAGCTCGTGCCCAGGAGGTGATTCACCTCATTCTTTATAGGTGCCGGTTCATCTCCAATGTCTACAAAGCAATTCCCAAGCAAATAGCTCAGACCCGGGGCAGATGCATCCTACAGATACACAGACATACTAGACTTTGAGTTTCCAGGTCCAGTTTGTGGTCTGGGGCACAGATAAGACCTGTCAAGCCTGTGCACCTGCTTTCTGTCTCACAGACACAGAGTTTTTTTACTTCATAAAGTGGGGGTTTTTTTCATCAGCATTTTCTCTACAAAGTGTTTTGCTTCAGGGAAGCCATATACTTCAGCTAAAATCTGCTGGACACCTTTGCTGCAGTGTCCTCAGTTCCTCAAAAGCTGCTTTCACCAGTGAATAGACTAACCCAGCCTTGAACAGTACTTCTCCTCCATCTCTAGTGTTTCTATCTGAAAATAGAATCCAATCCTCTGACCACAACACAGATATTCATTTAATACTGCAACAATTACTACGGTATATGGACATTTGTCCACATCTATGTATCTAATGAATAAATTGCACTTAAAATTCTCAAGGAGAAAGTATAAAAGCAAGCATGCCCTGAAAACGTGCTTTTTCCTCCAAGAGCTCATTTGTAGTTATTTAATCTACCATGTCTGGAAGATCACAGATTGTGTAAAATAACTCACTTAAAGTAAGAATGTAATTAATGAAAATCACACTACAAAAGACTGAATCTAATTAACAGCATTTACTATTAATGTGTTTAAATATTATTCAGACATAAGTCAGAATTATTTCTGAGAAAGAAATAAGGCAGTCTAGAAATATTTCATTTGCTGCTAATTTCATAAAAAATATTTTGCTGATAAGAAACAATAGGATGTGGACACCTCAAGGCCCTCCTGCCTGCTTGTAAAGGAAAAGAAAAAAGGAAAGATTTGGCTTCAGTTTTTCTCCTTGAACATAAATTTTTAAGAGTAATGGTAAACAACTAAGCAATTTACCAAATTACTAGAAAAATAAATATATAAATGACTCATTTAGGAGCCAAAAGAAACATCCGTCTCATTCTCCTATGTTTTTCTTCAAAATGCACTGGAGAATAACCTATTCGTAGTGATAAAGCAGGACATCAGACCAAGGTGTTTATGTCCTAAGGACCTAAAAGTACATAGCACAGATTACAGCTCCCACCAGCTCCCACAGAAATGTGTGTGATAAGTCACTGTTTCAGCTTTGATTTCCAGTTTCAGAGCATTGGTATGAATGCACACGTATGGCCCTTCTGATTCTGCAAAGGTGGGGAGCATTCGATAAGGTTCGATAGTTCTTGTGGCAGATGACGGGGTGCAGCAATTAGGCCTTAGAGTTTTCTCCAATAAAAGACATGAAGCAGAGATGTCAGTTAGGGAAGGAGATCATCTTCTTAGAGCAAAGAAAGTTCAAGGGTAAGCTACTGGGGAATCCTCATCTATCCTGAGACTGGAAGCTTTCTCCTCATCTGATCACCACCCACATTAGATAGCTCTTTTGCACTTCTCAAAGATATCATGGGTTTTCCGAGATCTGATTTGTTTTAGATTTTTTGCATATTTCCACATAAGCATTTTTGCTGTCACCATTGTATACTTCATTGCATATATTGGGTTGACTGCATTTTCATTTTCCAAGAGTTTGCTGTCACCTATGGGTGAAATTTGCTTTAACTTCTGCAGAAAGATGGGAAAAATTGCTGTACAAAGGGACTCATCTGTCAGTTCCTTCATCCTGGTGATTTTTCAAAAAGTATGTACAAAAGTATGTCCTGAAGAATGAACAAAGACTATTCAGGTGCAAAGCTCCATGACAAAAAACTTGTCAAATGTACAACTCTTCATTCCAGCAAACTATCAAGTGGAGGTTACACAGTAACATTAAGCCCAGAAAGCACACTTATGTAAACTCCGAGATATGTAAATATTCAAAAGTTGAGATTTGGGGAGGTTTAGGAAAGAATGGATTACTCTTAAATTTTCTTTTCACATAAAGCAAACCCCAAACAAATAATGTATTTGTAAAGGTATTTTTAAAAGCTGACAAATGGAGAAATCAAGAGATACAGGTTATAAGCTGTGACACTCTTTGAACAACAGTTCCATTTAATGCACATTTGGAGGGCATTATATGAGGTAAAATTCCATTATTATTCTTTTGGATAATAGTACAGACCTGATCCAAAACCCTTTCAAAGCCTGGAAGGAGGATGAAAATCATTTCAGGATGAATCTCAGAGTGTATCCATAAACAAAATCTCATGTACAGAATTGAAAGAGCTCAGAAAAAAATGAACACAGAGATTAAACTCTAGGAAAGCTGAGAGATTTGGTGGACTTTTGACTAAAGACGTTTTGAAAGATGAAGTGAGAAATCACCTGTACTCATCTGATCCTTCCCGTGCTTGAGTAAGTGCCTACCTTTGTGCATTCTCTAGTAAGCAAAGATGATTACAACAAAAGAACCCCGATTCATAACGAGTTTCTCTTTCAAATAGGAATTGCCTATAAGATCATAAGTTTGGGTTGGCTGTATCAACCTGACTGAGTAGAGTTTTCATTTTACAAGCTAGGAACCGAAGCAGAAGGAAACAATGGGCCAAAAGTTACTTCAGTAGCAAGAGTAACTGAATTCGGGCAGTAAGTCCAGGGCTACAGCCCCACGTGCTGGTCAATCCAGCCACTGTAGGTAGACTTCTGGTGTCAGAGATAACCAGTTACAGCCTCCTGAAGCAACTCAGGGGTTTATTTTTGTTTCCACTCTCTTGCACATAAATACCTCCTCACATGCTCCCATCCTCTCTGGCCCTTCTCATTCTGTCAAAGCCACATACCAAAGTGAACTCTCATTTTCCTCTCACTCATTTCTCCCATCCCACAACTGGAGCCCCACATTTCAATGATTCAGTCAGTTTGAGCACACTCTGTAAAATGCACTTATTATAAAAGTTCCTTGCCTCATTTCCTGGAAAGGTTTCTTAAAAAAACAAGCAATGGCCATTGAGACAAAAAAGGCAGAACAGATGAGGAAGATACAAAGGTTTTAGTCTATCAGTTTGCATACTAGAGCTCCCCACCTCCCAGCCCAGCTACAAACCTTATAATCTCTTCACAGAAGGGGCGTCTTCATCAACATCATCTTTATTTTTGTCTGAGGAATGCCTAGCAGTGCTGACTTAATGAAACAGCAAAGGATGGTGCTTGTCTTTTACAAAGGGACAGTTATGTCAATACAAACTGCTACTGAAAACAATGCAGCCCAGATTTCACTCTTTACAATACCCAGCTCAGTCGTAAAGCTCAGTGATATAGAATATCACTAGGCTGAGAGCTGAAAAGATTTCAAAAAAGGGAATGGATATTTACAGAATTTTATATAAGTAATGAAAACACCCAAAGCTGCAATAATGGAGGCTATTAAAAATAGCATCAACAATGTAGGTGTGGTGATAGCAACATCACAGGGTCATGCTATAGGGTCAATTCAGAATGGGCAAAGATTAGAGAAAACTTCTATAGCAATTTTGTTTCATAATTTTCTGTAGAAAGTTTGTCTCATGATTGCCTGCTGTGTGATAAACACAATGTGCTGAATGCTGGTTCTGTATGATAGTTACCATACTCTTAATTCAGAAGTTAATTTTAAGGTAAGAAATCAAAGCAACCCAAACCATTTACGCCACAAGTCTTTGTGTTTTATATTGATTAAAAATATACATTTCCAGAGCTATAACGCAAACTGGATTTAGACAACCTAGAGCTTCTCCAGATTTAAATTTCTTTATCTACCTGAAAGTGCTTTGGAATGTTCGCACAGAGTTCATCAAATCTTTTGGTAGACTGCAACAGCATCATTATAAAAATTATTCAAAATTCCAAACGTTTTATCTTGTACAGTGCTCCAGGAGGTAAAAGGAAATTATTTAGAAACCAATTGAAAGATGACCTGTATGCTATTTCAGAGCATACATTTCCCAGCTGAAATACAGGGCATGCATATTTCCAAAATGTGCTTCTGAAGATAGCTGATAAATGATACATCATACCAAATATTTTATTTCCACAAGTCCTTCTTTACAAGTGATAAATAGCAGTTGAAATATGACTGTCAGTGACTTTAATGTAAAGCTTCAAATGCTCAATTCATTTCTGATCCATTTTTTCTGCAGTGAAGCCTCTTGCATTAAACTACTACTTTTACTGAGAAATTAATTTTCATTTGATAGAGCGGCAGCATTGCTGCATTTCAACAGAAGGCAGTTTTTCCCCAGCCTATATCCACATATGGGTTTTATGCGTTTTCCACCTGCCTCCAGAGTAGCTGAGACCTCCCCTATAAAATCAACAGCCAAATCCCTCTTACACTTTATAAAGTCTCTCGTTCAATCCTTCATTCTCAGGGGACAGGGAGGGAGAGAAGGGGGGTAAAATTTGCTGTAGGACAGCTTTTTTTTTCTGACTTTACGTTTTATATCTATTCCTTTTCATGTTTTAATAAGGCTTTATTGGGTTAAAAGAAGATATCTTCAGCAACGGAAGAGGTTTTTTTCAAAGACAAAGGGTTTGTTTTTCCTAAAGATAATCAAGACAGTATTAGCCTGACTGCCTCTGGAAATGTGTTCCTCAGTCAGATCCCTTGATGGAAATTATCTTATCATTTGCTGTCACATACTTTATAAATTTTAGTGGTCTGCTTTGCCCTGGACTATTCTAGCTGTTTTAGCAGGATACAGACAAAACTTCAGTCTTGCATGTCACACATATTTGATCTACTCAAGGTTTGGAAAATTAATGCCAAAGCTGGAAACTGGCATCAGAAGCTGAAATCAAAACTGAAATTTGCAGAAAAACAATGGTAATTTAGCTAACTAATTTAGGTGATTTTTCCTAACCCTGTCAAGCAACATAAATGAAAATTTGGGCTTATGTTAGAAAACAAGTGCCAAAAAAAGCCTTGCAATACTTTGAACTCTATCCTGCAGTAGGTTCACTTCAAAGCTGAATGGCATCAAATTCTCAATTCATGAGAATTTGCTTTACTTCTGGTAAATTGCACAATTTGGCACNCATATTTATTTTATTTTCTTCATGCTCGCCTGTATTAAAGAGAGCGTCTAACCAGCACCAGTTAGTGAAGGCATAGCCACATACCTCCCCTTCAGCTGGTGATGGCAGCTAACACTTTACCTCCTCACCCTCCTCCCCTTGGTTTGCTCCCTACACGAGCTCTGCAGAAGCAGTTCTGCAGCTTCTTCAGCTGCAGGGCACTCTTCACAGCACATGGGAACCCCTTACAGGGGATGTGTCTCAACAGCTAGTGCAAAATGAATGATAATGGAAAATTAATTGCCTTAGAATTACTTAGTTAAGCAATAGCAAGTAAATTCTGTAGGGATTTTAATGAAGCAAAAGCGAGTTGCTTGACATAGTTTAGAAAGTATGACTTATGCTGATGCAGTATTCAGGGATGGACCAAAGCAGCTCTTGAGGCAAGCACGTAGGGTACAGCTGCTGAAAGATGATGCGCGTCAAGGATCCCAAAGTGACTACAAGCACCACAAAAATCAGTGACAGCAAGAACAACTATTTATATCTTTGTCTGCAGATTAGGACACTATCTATATGTATTCTATACATGCAGACATGCGAATCATAACATAAAACTCTACACTAGGTTAAATTTTTAGAAAATCGTATTATTAATCTCATTTTTGTAAGTCAAAATATGTTAAAACCGCATCACTTTGCATAAGTATGCCTTGCTTGGGAAAAAAAAAAAAATAAAAAACAACCCTGGACCAACAGCTTACTCATTTTTAGAATTCAATGGTGATTCAGTATAATAGTACTACCATATGTATGAGGTATATGCCCAAGATCAGTTAAGAGCACAGACTGGAGAGGTCTGTGGACTTCAAAACATTAGCTGCATATTTTAGTACTAACATGCATTCTTATTAATTGGACAATAAATGGCTGATCCCTGTAACTCTGTGAAAATAACATTCCATATATATCCAATAAGCTCTTTTTACTGACAAATCCCCAACCCTACAAGATTTGGGGTTTTTAAATAGAAACATTAGATTCTATAGCAAACTGTGTAACTCCTGAAGAACATCTACACAACCCCAGGGTAAGAAAGCACCAGTCTATGACATTCTGTTATAATATCCATTTTCACTCAGATAGTATGCCAAATTACTTGTTCTGATTCAATGTCAGTAGAGAAAGTCATGGTATAAACAACCCTGCCTTAGGGAAAGGCATAGAAGGCAGCAATTTGCCACTTCCTAATGCAATGTTTCAAAATATAAGATTGCACTACACAGATTATTAACTTAAATAGAAACTGATTAAAAGTAGTACTATATGGTATCCAAGACAAGTTAATGCCTGTGTTAGTTCACTTTTATTCCTATGGTATGCTGACTGAACAGGCTAAGAAATACAAGGTAAGGACATCCTGGGAGTTTTGTCTGGGAAAGATAGCCCTGAAATTCTATGATTCATAGAATCATAGAATCATAGAACCATTAAGGTTGGAAAAGACCTCTAAGATCATCAAGTCCAACCATCAACTAACACCACCATGACTCCTAAACTAGGCCCTGGAGTGCCACGTCTACACCTTTTTTGAACGCCTCCAGGGTTGACGACTCCACCACCTCTCTGGGCAGCCTGTTCCAATGCTTAACCACTCTTTCGGTAAAGAAATTCTTCCTGATGTCCAAGTAATTACATTAAGTTTCACCAGCTGACATCAATTCTTTCTACATGTAAAACACAATGCATAGAAGAAGAGAGAGAGACATTTAAGGAGATCACATTATTTTCTGTGAATAAATTATCTGATTAATTCTCTCCCCTCTTCTGTATAGAAAATCTATAAACGGATTCTAGATTCTGCAAAGGTATTTGTTACTCCATAGCTCTATCAAAATTTTGAAGGAACAATGTGCACAATTTGCAATCTTTTCACTGTCTATGACCTTCCTTCCTAGCAATATCACTGCTTGCTGTTTGTAGAGAAAACTGGATGGACTAAAGCTTCATGCTGCCACGGAACGTTGAATTAACTGGTTCAAAGTAGCCCTCGAATGATGCATGGATAAACATATCCTTAATGTATGAGATGAACAAGACTATTGAAACCCTTATGTTTTTACGCTTTGGAAACTTGGGGGGAAAAGCAAAGCTGGAGAAAAGAGCATAGAGCCAGGAAGGAATGAGGGAAACAGCATTTGTACAGATGTTGGCCAGAGGATCCAGAAGAGGGTTTATTCCTATATGACAAGGATTGAAAAGGCTGCTTGACTTCTAAGTTGAGTCTGGTTTTGAAATAACCTCCCACCTCAGAATATTGTTAATGAGAACTAGCGATAAAAAGGTATAGCATCATACCTAGTAAATATTTCTATTGGATTCATACAAAAAAGAAGAGTCTGTGATATCTATATCATTTCAGCCACAGGTGGATGTTTTCCAGCCTTTACCTGTTGAGATGGCTCTGAGGTAAGAAAATTATTTTTATACACCTCCAGGAAACACCAGAAGGGGAATATTCAGTAATATCTGATAGATGGAGAGCCCCTCAGAGTCACATTTTAAAAGTGAGTCTTTTTATTTACTATGAATTTGGGGGTTTTGTCTTAATGCGAAATTGGACAGAGGCACACCGAGATGAATGAGCTGATGTTCTGTAAGTCAAGGCCTTGAGTCAGGTCAGATTAATAGAAAGCAGAGCCTTGTGGAAAGACAGGATGGTGATCATTTTTATGTGCCAAGGCACCTCACCCCTGTAATATTTTAGCTACAAAAACCATTTGCTATATGACTAAAGTAGAGAGATCTGCTCATGAGCCAGTAAAGGACTAATGTTGCTACCTAGAAATGATAAACCAGACCCCTACTGTGGGCTGACATGACCAACGCTGTTGTATATTGACAGGCTGGCCTGGCAATAAGCTTTCAGTCTTGCAAAACCTTCTTGCAAAATCCTTTTGCAAGGGTCAGTCCAGTCCTCCAGCACCTATCTCAGCAGGCTTTGCTGCCTCCATCCACTCCACATGCCTTGCTATCATTCCTGATGCGCACCCTCTTTTTTGTGTCCTGAAAGCATTATTCGTGGGGACTGCAAGACTCTCATTTATTTGCAGTTTCGGAACGTTTTCTGAAACTGAAGAAGATGCCACCATCTCTCTCTCCACAGTTATCTCAGCATCCTCAAGACTAATGAGATTGTGAATTTCTAGTAAAGAAATTTCATGGAACAAATCACAAAAGTGAGGGGCAAACCTATTTTACTTTCCCTGTGTGAATCTTTGTCAGCCTTCTTTTAATGTTAGGGTAATACAACCGTACAGAATTACAGCCATGCACTATGAACAACTGTACGGCAAACTGCAGCACTCACATTACCTTTACAGTGAGTTTTCTGCTGTAGCCAGCAGTTCCTCTGGAGAGTCTTTCATCCCTGACATCGCCGCTCTTTCTCGCTCCAGTTTTCTTCTCTGGACTTTTTTCCTCTTTAGATCATGCCATCCCATCTCCCTCCAAGCCTGCCCCCTACAGTCTCTCATGTTTGTTCATTCACTTTTGCCCTTGCTTTTGCTGAAGGAAGACATCATTTGAGGCCCCAAAAGAAGCTGAGTGGTTCTTGTTCCTGTTTGTGTGCATTAGAAGTGTATGTGTATTCTAACACCTTGTTAAAATTTTAAGACTTCATGGCTGTCTACCCCTCTGGTTGCCGTAGGCAGGGTAGAAGCTGAACAGCAGCATTCAATTAAGCTGATTTAATGTTCTGTTGCCTGTCTCAAACAGAAAGGGAAAAAAACCAACCCACAACATACATAGTACACAAGGCAGAGCAACACATTTGTGCTTGACAGTCTTTCACAAATTGAACAAAATACAGTTCAAAATTAGTTTTAAAAGGCAATAGAAAATAGAAAATGGACATTTGGAAATTTTTTTTTTTACACTTAGTGTTGAAAATATGACCCCTATTATTTCAAAAGATAACATTCTGCGAAAAGCGGAGCCTGGGTGACAGCATCTTTTAAAGCAGACAATCCTATTAAGTCCTTAGAATAGCAAGCAGCACCGTCCAGTGGCAATTTTTTCCTATTAAGTTCTTAATTAAGGCCCATTTACATACTACAGAAGTACCATAGCACCCAAAAGAAGATATTTTTCCTTAAAGCACACATATTCAGCAGACAGCCAGACTTCTACCAAGATAGATCTAACAATTAGAAGGCAACAGTCAGTGTAAAATCAATGTTTATATTGGATTAATAGTACAAAACCATTGTTATAACATATCAAGCTGGGATCCAGCTGAGGATTTTGCTTGCTGTTATAGCGTATTTTTGTTTTAATTTAAACTTATCCTGTCCTTGTCTTACAGCTCTCTGCTTCCTTTACACTTCCTTTGTTGCAGTTATGGCAGGTAAAAATGAGTGTAGTTTATCTAGCTGGTGCTGGCTTTGTCCTGTTGGAGCCTCCCCATTGGTGACAGTGGCTCTGCTCTACCCAAGCGGTAGAAATCCCCGCACCTCAGGGGTACTGATCCAATGCTCCTCATAAGGAGCAACTTGTAATGCTCCTGCACAGCTGCTTTAAAGTCATTTTGAGCCTCTCAAAGTGCACAGAGGTCAAAATGGACAGAGGTCACACCCTCCTCCTAAATCCTCCTAAAGGCAGGGAATGACCATAAGCCTTGATAGTCCATACTGCCTAATCACTAGCTCAATCACAGGCTGTTCTCTGTGGGAGAACATCTAGGGCACCCTTTGGTGAATATTTCACTCGTGAGGGAGCAGGACAGATGGATCAGCCCCATGTCTGGATCCCCTTGTTCAATCCAGTCCTCCAGCACCTATCTCAGCAGGCTTTGCTGCCTCCATCTGCTCCACGTGCCTTGATACCATTCCCAATGCACACCCTCAGTTTATGTCCTAAAAGCATTACTCATGGGGACTGCAAGACTGTCCTCATTATATTGCACATTTTCAGCTGGGTAAAAAAAAAAAAAAAAAAAAAAGAAAAAAAGAGTAGACTTTTGAATTGTAATGGTGCTTTAGGGTTATGGGGTCTCCAAACCAGACCCACAACCACATGCTCCCCAGGGAGGATGCAGCTAGCCTGCTCCAGAGGGAGCTAGATTTGTCTTCAAGCTAAGTTTTTCTACTGGATTTTATGGTTCAGGTTTCACTATGCTAGATTCAGGTTCCATGCAGCCCACAGAGTCACAACATTTACGATTTCTGCCTTGGGCTGGGAAGTTCGCTTTCCAGGCCCTACCTCTTGGCTCCATTTCTACTTCACTGTAAAACACTGCGGGTAATCAAGACAATATCAAGGCAACATTCTCTGTTCCCCGGTCAGGACCAGTAGTCTCTGAAGGAAGGAAAAGTATGCAGGAGAGCATCCTTGCCCTGCTGGAAGCTGGCCAGCACACCCAGGGGCACTGGCTTTCCCGCTCTGCCCCAATCCTGGGCTCTTTTGCTCCCTCTCACCCCCAGACGGGAGGGCAGATGAGGGCAAACTTTTATTCTTGCCCAGTGAGGTATGGCTCGAACTCTTCACCAAAGAGGATGGATGGTTTGTTCTGGTAACCTGCTCCTAATTTTGTGCCAACTCCTACAACAGTGTTTTAACTCCTCTTCACAATTTTTCTATCCTAGCACAAATGAAAGCAATATCAGCAGGAATACATTCTCTCCCACAGAGGCCAGGGAGAGTAGCAGCTACGATTTTCTTTTTTACACCGCCTTTTCCAATAAAGGATTTTCTTCTGTCCCTTTGCTACCAGTCTTTTGGTAGGATATATGTGGAGGTGGGAACACTCTAATCCACACTCTTCTCTGTCTATATTTAAAGACAGATCAATATGAGAATGGATGGGAAGTGAGAAACCATGCTGAGTAAGCTGATCACTAGTTTCTGTGACTTTTCTCATTGGAAGAATTCTCCCTTAAGATTAGCCTATTGCCATCAATTAGTATTAGGTTTCGTATACCAGTGAATATTTCTTCTGTTTTCCTATTCCCTCTCTGAAGCATAGTTTTCCATGTGCAAATAAACAGCCTCATTACTGGAAATAAGCAAAGACTGGACTGTGTGAGCGTAGGCAGCAGTAATAACAAACATCTTATTTCATTTGTAAAAATGCTTCCTGTGAGGAAACACTGGTTCAGCCAGCCCACAATGCTGGAAGAATGGTCCGACTGAACCACGTAACGGTTTTGCTGTCTGCAGCTTATTTCTGCTAGTTAGATGCTATTAAAAATCACTCTGCTTTGAGTTAAAGAAATTAAGCTTAGGGGATGTTTATTCATAATTTAAGCTAGTTAATAATAGAAAAGTAATATGGAGAGAAAGTGACAGTCTCCATTTCCATTAAAGTAATAAAAATTGTGATTATAAGCCCATACTTCATGCTAGTAAGAAGCTAGAGCTTTTAAGGCCAGATCTTGCACTTCCAAGTATTTGTGTTTTAAGGAGAAATACAGACATGTAAATGTGATTCAAGGTGTCAGATCATTAAAATGCCATTTGAAAGATCGTGGCAAGATTTTTCTTAGGGCTACCTACAAGACAGGGTATGAAACTAAATGATAACTCCTGTGATAAAACCAGCCCTATGGAGGTTCTCACAGAATTTCTGATACTTGCTGGTATCACCTTTCTGCCATTTGATGTGCTATTGGTATCTCTTCTTTTTTTTTTTTTTAATTTTAATTTAATGAAATGAATGTTATTCTGCCCTTTCTCCTGAGTAAATAAAATGTTTTATAAAATAGCTTTGAAAAAGGCCATTACCTTCATATTTGTTTCTGGTGGCTCATTTAAGTATCATAAACAGCTAACAGTCCATTTTAACCCACAACACAAAACAAATATATTATTAAAGGAAAATATTGGACAAGTGCACACAATAATTCACTCAAATTAATGAGCTCTGTCCTTTAATAATAAATGTTTAACATTCCTCCTTACATATTTCTAATTAATGCAGCTCCAACATAACTGCAAATATGCAGTTAATAATTACTAATAAGAGCTTTGTCAACTCAAGAAACTTTTCTAAATACCAATAAAACTTTACAATATGAACAGATATTTTAAGATATAGATAGGCAGATATATTTCTTTTCAGGGTAACCAGTGTATTATCCCATTCTCTGTGTATACAAATACAGGCAAAAGGGGAGAAATCAAAGATATCTTACTGTATTGCAAAGAGGAAACAATGAGATTTTACCCACACTACTTTTCCTTACCTATGCTGTACCACCAGAAACAACCATACACCACTGCCTATTGGATCTGAGTGAATGGGGTGTAAATAATCACTTTAGTTATACATATAGAAAAAGGCTTTGCTGGAAGAAGAATGCAAATCAAGGAAGCAAAAGACAAAATGCCCTCTTAGCTGAAAGAACAAAGATGTTTGGAGCAGAAAAGTGTAAAAAAATAAATTTTCTAAGATTTTTTTGTTTGCATTTTTTTTTTCAAGTTCTCAGTCAAAAGAGCCTACACATTTTGAGGATCAAAACTAGAAAAAGCCTATCTTGAAATACAATGTGAACTAATTCAGTACAGCAACATCAGTGTAGAACTCTGTACATCAGCACTTTACACCAGATGTCCCTGTAGACCAATGTGAAAACATACCTATAACCCATCTTACCTATATTCCTCAGTAATCCTGAAGGGTCAGGTGGTAGAGCTGAGATCAACAATGGTAAGCCTGCCACACTTTTTTTTTTTTTTTTAAACATACACTTCTTTTAATTTCCTGTGCAGTGTAGACTTCCAAGAACAAAATGAAATACTTCATTGTTTTCAACAAGTCTATAAAATAGTATAGATTAGATTAATTCAAAAATACCACAAGAAGCAGAACTTTCTTCTCCTTTCTCCTCTGGGAGAAGGGGAGGGAACAGAAGACTGAAATGCAAAGAGGGAACCGATCGACATTTGAAGAAAAATCAATTTCAAGAGAATGAATGTCTAGTTACGGAGGGAAAGCATGATTACATGGGGGG
>WAAD01007165.1:94354-170870 GCA_013389945.1 Fregata magnificens
GGGGGGAAGAGGAAAAACACAGATTTCAAACAGAAAATGTAACTAAGAGGTGTCCATCTAAAGAGAGTTAAAAGCAATATACCAAAATTTCAAGGGGCAGAGTAGGATTGTGAAGTAAGAAAATATTCATATTTGTGGTAAGCATAAAAAAGAAATCATTGGAAATTAAAGAGAAGAAAGAGACATCTTCTTTTACCAGAAACATATTCATATTTTATGAATATGTAACACATAATCAGTTTCAAAAGAAACAACACTTAAATGTCTGAAGAAACAAAGTTCAACAGCATAACGTGTTTTCTGAAGAACAGCACATCTTGAGACAGTAAGACTTCTCCACTGACAATGACTGGTACTTGACATATATTGACCTCCTAGAAATTTGATGCCAACATAGAGGCAAAGAGCTGCCTCAAAGCAGTATTTACCCTGTGTCTTTACAGTGGTGCAAGTTTGGAGAAGATGACAAATGCACTTCATTTTCCAACTGGAACCTCTTACTTCATCAGCTTCTCCGATCATCTGTATCTGCAGGAGGCAGAAGCTGTTGCAGCCTGTTCTCCTGCACGCTCCCTGGTGACTAAGGTAGCAAAGGGCAAGGGGAGAAGGGGAAGGAAGGATTAAAAGATGAGGACAGTCGGGTTGAAGAGGTTGTGGGCACAAGATTTACGATTCATGTTTGGGGAAAAGGGCTGTGAGGAAGGACTGAGAGGCATGCCTTCGGGTGGCTCTTGTGAGTTGTAACAGACAAAATGCTTCCTCTTTCTTCAGCATTATAAGAAAACGTGAAAATATAGCTCTAAAACTTGTTTGAGTGTCCACACTGTCTGTAGTTGAACCTGTATTGCCAATGATAATGAATAAAACACAGGAAACTAATAAAGACTGATAAAAGATGGGGAGCAGCAACACTGAAAATGAAAATCCATGAGAGATCGCTCCTGCAGCAACACCAATCGATTTCTCTAACAGTGATGACTGCTAATGGGATAGAGAGTGCAATGTGTTGAGAAAGCAGGACTTTGGGCACTAAGGTTATATATAGTGAATATAAGGTAAGCCACTACTACATGTTCTAAAAATATTAACATCCATCTCTTGCAAGACATCCATGAGGGGACCAAATAACAGTCAAGTTTTGTTTCTATGATGGTTATTTCCAGCTTATATATTCATAGCCTAAAATTTATTCTGGTTGTAGCGTTTGTCATTCCTGCTGATGTTATGGAGAAAACAGCTAACATCATGATGCAATAGGTGATTTTCCACATTTTAAAATTAAAAAAAGTTTATTTATAAGTATCTATTTCTACCTTTGAATTTGCAGAAATAATTATTCTGCCAACAACAGAAATTTTTCCTTGAACTTATTGTTCCTGTGAAAAGATAATGAGTTACTTTAAAGCTTTTTCTTGGAAACAACAGCAAAATGCATGCTTTCCTTGGCTTTGCTTTTCAGTTTCAAGCCTTTATTTCCTTTTATACATTAATTGTTCCACAGCAGCTCTCTAGGATGTAAACACAAAACCGCCCTTTACATATATTAAAAACCTGATGTTTTTGCAATTGCTAAAGGGCTGCATAGTTGGGATTTTTTGAAAATAAAAGCTACATTTAAAAGTATTAAGATTATTTTGGTGCTGTGCTGCATGCATACATATATTTATAGTAAAATCTAGTCCAATCCCCCTCCATACTTAATATTATACCTCTTTGCTCATTTATAAAGTACATAGAAGCATTTTTATCTTCATAATTACATCACCATTGCTGAATGGTATAATCTAAATGTCGAAAGCATCTGTCATGTTGTGTGCACCCATTATTGATATTTGATTAGGTGTTCAACTATCTTACCATTTCAACAGGTAACAGGATGAAAAGCTTAAAATATGCAGGGGATGTGGAAGACAAATGAGCATGCTGGACATATTTACTATCGTGCACCTTGTAGATTTGATTTGATTCACTTCTCTGTTTCACACTAGTATAAATCAGGTGTGATTCAACTTGGAGAATTCATTGACAGTGTGGACATTCATGTGAATTAAAAAAAAAAGTTCCCCCCTGTATCTGTTCTTTATTTCAAGATAATGAGTCAGTAAGAGTTTTCAGTTCAAAGAAGTCAGTTGGAGCCCTGTGCTGTTTCTGACATTTTTTCCATCCTTACTGCTGATGTATTTTTATTGGGTTTGGTACCTCAAGGCTTTGGAATGATGTTGCAATATATGTTTAAAGTTCTTTGTCCCTTGACTTCATCCTGTTAACTCAGACTCCATTTCCTCTTTAAATAATACAGTAAAAGAATTTCTAAATGTCACTCATTAAAAAGTATGCTCAGTTTAACATTTTAGAAGTACACTAAATTCATGGTTTGAGGTGCCTTAGAGAAGGGAATAACCAAAGGGTTTTTTTCTTTTACCTTATCTTAAAAAATAATTAAATTAAAAAACAGATTTTCCACACCTTTTATAACCCAGACTTATTTTTGCTCTCACAGCCAAACCATAATCCTGTTAAAATATTAAAACACTAATAGGTCCTAATAGAAAAATACACAAGATCACTGTAATGTTAACATAACCTGCCCAAATCTTTTACAATTCAGAACAATTTCCTCACATATATCTTATTCATGTCGTCAGCAACACTGATGGTAGAGCAAGGATTCATATACACATTTTAAAAGTATACTAAAGGCCAAGAATGAAACCCTTCCTTGTGCTCCATTTACAATGTAGGGGGAAAATAAAATCAAAGTAAAAAACTGGCTTACTTCCAGTATGATCAGCACGTAGACACCTACTAAGATGATGGACGCCATTGTTACTTGTGCCTCTATATTTGCATGAAGGTATTGATGCTTCATGGAGAGAGGAACACTTCCAGGCTCCTGTACAAAAGCTTGAATATTTATGAAGATGGTGCCTCTGGTGAAAGAAGGAGAAGTTTTGCTTATTTCTGGAATGAAATACCATTAGTTTTATTTATGCATTAATTTTATATTGAGTACCTATAAATATATGTATATGTGTTATATCTTTACAATTGCAAGCAACTTTTCAAACATTTTCATTCTATCCCTCTAAATAGCATTGTTTGGAAAGTAACTCAGGTATAAACCAGCCTTGTAAATCCATTTAAAAAGCAAGAAGTCATCCTTTCCTGCCCCTCTGAAACAGGCAGTGATAGATTATTTTTAAAACATTATCTATTCCTTCATAGTCAAGTCTATGTAAACTACTACTTCAGTGGATCATTTCTCAGTCTCTTAGCCAACCTGTTTGATATCTGAAAGGTTCTAGTGGTGAAGATTTGCTGATTTCTTCTTGAACTTAAGGGTAGAGACCAGTTGTATACCACCTGCAAGAGAGTCACATTTGGCAATATTAATAAAAGTCAGTAAAAGTGATATGTCTCTGATCTAGGGTTTTATTCCTCTTTGTTCTCTCTCCTGTCCATTTAGGAGAATTTTTTGTGGTCAGGACATAACACACACCAGCCTAAATTAATTCCACCTGGTTAGGTATGTTTTAGGCACTCAGGTTGGAGAAAACTCATCGTCATTCCTTCCCTCAATTAATGAAGTGAGAGACACCAGGGTGTGCCCCAGAGAGGGGATGCCAAATCACTCTTTGCATTGACTATAAGGAGCATCTAGGGCAACTAGGCTCAGAGACAATAATATGGTTCACTCCCAAAGACTGCCTGGGAATAAAACTAACATACGTGAGGTACAGATGGTGAAAGGCCCAGGAGCAATGTCATACCCCCAGACGTTATAAAGAAGACATGGTAGAATTTCAGTAAATGAAATTCCTGTTTGCTGACCTTCTAGCAAAAAGAAACAAAAAAATCTTCAGAAAATAAACACTTTCTGAAACTTTGCCCATTACTACACACTGATATTCATGCAAGTTTAGCCAAATATACTCTTTAAATGTAGATACAGACATTACCTCTTTTTTAAAGAGAAGGAACTTAAAAAAAACTTCAAATTTGATTAATTGTAGCCTAAATCCTAAGCCTGTCCTGACCCTGTATGCTACACAGTGCAGAAAAAAATCCCCAGCTTAATCAGCCAGCTTGGAACGTCTGACACAGAGAAAAGCCTGAGAAGTATGCAGGCAGGGTAGGTTAATTTGGCTACCTACTCCTTTGGTCATGTCAGGACCACCACTGGCATGCCAGCAGAGGTGGGCTGCTGCAGCCAACGGTGTGTTGGCTGCCCCACAGCAGCGCGAAGGCTGCTTGGGGATCACTGCCAGCAGCACAGGTTACAGCAGCCTCCTCTTCACGGGGGTGGGTGGTTTAAGAGAGTAATGGCCATTATGGTATTTTTCGCCATACCAAGGTAGTGGGACTGATCTTTTGCTGTAGACTGAGATTGAGTGTAAGCAGGAATACTGATGGCTCTGTTCAGCTGTGCTGTCGCTGGTAGAGGCAGGTCATCCTGTCACGTATACAGAATGAGAGGCAGTTGTTTGTATGTCAATGCTATTTATTAAATGATGAAGCTTATTTTTATTTTTTGATTATATACAATGACAGGCTGTAAAAAATCCTCCTTCACGGAATTCTCTGGGAGAGAGCAGCAGGAACTTGTTAGAAACAAGATCAACAATGAGAAAGCCTTAAAAGAAATAAAGCCAATAAATGTGACACATTTGAGAAAATAATTCACAACAAAATGTGAAAATGTATTTCAGTGCAAAAAGGCACTTTGCACTCGTTTCTTCCTTCTAAGACAATTTTTGAAACATTGCCAATTTTAAACACAAGAACTTCCATGTTAATTGTCAGTCAAGGGGCATAAGTTTTACAAAATTTTAACATAGAAAGCTAAAGGAAGTCTTACGAAGACAAAAGAAAACGTAAATTTGCTCTTATTAGAATAAGTTTTCTAATGCCGATGTTGACACTCTTCACAGCAGGGAAAAGCACGGCCACTTAATCCACACAATGGTGATGGAATTATAAGTGATAAAACATATCTCAGAAAAAGTGAAAGAAAATTTAAAGACCATGACCTGCTGCTGGGGTCTCCTCCTTGATCCAGCATCTTCAGTCTGGCTGATTTGTACTACAATGTATTCCCCTGTTTGCTGATCAACTACATCTGCTACAAATGGGCCTCCTATGTCTAACTTCAACAGAGCAGAATCATGAAAATCAGTCAGATTCATAGCTGTTAATAAAGTTGTTAAGGTGTAAATTTCCAGTAAAAATGAGTACAGGCTGTGCAAATTCCAGAACAAAAAATATAGATTAGTCAACTTATATTGAAAAACACATTCTTCAGCTAAAATGCTTAAGAAATGACAAAAGGAACAAAATGGATGTCTACTTCCTCACCAAGCAGCACTGCTTTGGCCAGGTTTCCTAAGGAAACAGGAGTTAGGGGTTCAGAACAAATACATCTGTCCTTTCCTAGTGACTTTTGAGATCACCAGTGTACCAAAGCTCCAAAATGGCATACGGAATTCACAGAGAGACAGAGAAGTAAGGCTCTTTTAAGTGCTTGTACTAGATGAAAGGCTGCATCATTAGCTCAGCAATTCAAACATCAGAGAATTTGTACTGGGAAAAACACTGTGGAAGCTCCAACCACAGGGAAAACTAAAACCAGAATCAACATCCTATTCATGCCAGAGGGTTTGCTTTTTGATCAAAATTTTACTCAAAATTTTTCAAATATCTGAAAGATATATTTTCAAGCTCCTCTCGATTAGAGTATTCACACACTTTCTCCTCCATCTCCGTCTAGTTTTTCTTTCTTTCTCTCTTGGATATCTAGCATGGGGTGTGGTCAAACTACATTCCTACTCTAATATAATTGAGAAATCAGCCAACCGTATCCACAAATCCCTTGGAAGTCTGGCTCTATTTGTCCCAATACATCTAGGACTATTTAAACTTCTCATTGTGATAGTCCACTTCTAGCATGGTTGAGAAAAAAGCATCCTTGTGGGTTTGGGGAAGAGGGAAAGCCTGAGCTTTTAAACCCTTCACAGTCTGTTTGTTACTATAATAGAGTGATACTGTAATTGTTTTGCTCCTATCTGTGACCAGATAGAAAGCTAAGGCATCACCACCAAAAAAAAAAAAAATCCTAGGAAGGGAAAAGAAGAGACTTGATTTTACTGATATACATTCTGTTGAAATCATGTGACTTAACCACGTGCTTGAGTATCTTAACGGTTTTAACATCTGGCATTTAACTGAGCATACTACAAAGAGTGAATCTGTTGCAAAAAAATGTACAAGACCATATACCTACCAGAAGGTTTTTTCCTCAGAAAGACGTTTTGTTGTCCACAGAACTCAGAGATTTTAACAGGAGAAGAAAAAGCACAGCATAGTTAGAGGGGACTCAGGACAGTGCTGTGCCCTGCTTCCCAGTGAGCCCCAGTAGGGCCACCCATGGTAGACCAGTCTCTAAGGGGGAAAGCTTTGTGACACTATGCAGGGGTCCTTCATCTTTAAAAGAGTTGTTTCATCTGTCCACATTCCCAGCAGGAGAACTGGATCTAGAAAAAGAGATGTCTCTCACACTAACCCAAAAAAGACCCTCACAGATCTAGTGGCAGGTGAGCAGCCAATGCCTTGCAAAGTAATATAAATGTCACCCTGCCTGGCATAGCAAGCAGAGCAATCACCACCAGTGTTCATTCACATGCTGTTCATTAAGAATGAACCTCCCAAGCGTCTGTTTGCTTAAAGGAATCACACAGGAAGGGACAAAAAAATAACTTCAGATGCAACAAATCAGGAGACCCACTCCAGTCAGGAGAATTTACACACACAGCCTTTAGCGAGCCTAAATAAAAATTACAACAGTTCTCTTCTGGTTCTGAAGGTTTTAAGTGTGATTTGGCATCACGGTTTTTCTGTGTCCTAATTAATATGTAATATTAGTCTCAATTGGAACTATAGCTATACCTTTAACTAGAGACATTAATTATACCTTCTAAAAGGCCTGCTGACCTGAAGTCATTAACCCAATGATTTGGGACACCTCTTGACATTATGCCTTTTATTAGGAGAGTAGCCAGTAATTTATGTCTTAAAAAGATTCAGGTGCATATAATTATGGCAGCTTCCTTTTAAGCAATACTTTTAAAATAAATCCTGTAATTACCTAGATGACACATTCAGGAGCTATTATAAAGGATGTTTAAAATTAAAGGAGGAAAAAATTAAACCTTATTTTCAAAAGAATGGTTCCTTCCTTCTTTTTCTATAAAAATGAGGATACTTAAGAATTTTTTCCCTTCCTTTCTGTGCATTTGTAAAACTGTCAGAGAGCCCTACCAAAACAAGTTCTCCTTTGATTGCAAGTGGAACTGAACATCATACAGCCAGCCTGCATTGAGGCTCTGAAATCCCATCAGAGTTATCTTTCTCCAAGCAGTATTTAGAGACTCTGTCATAATTCCATTATGAGACTGCAGCAGATCACAGCCGTTATGAAAGGTGGAATCAAAATAAACCAGGAGAAAACTTCAGCCATGCTTATATGAATCAAAAAGCGGGGGGGGTGGGGAGGGATGTTGTTTATCGAGCTGCTCTTCAGAATATTTTTAGTCTGCCTTATCTAGGTTTTATATTTCCCTTAAATTGCCAGAATGTGATTTCCTCTATATTTTAATCATTCAGATGTGACTAACTTTTGGGAAAACTATCTTTTTACTTCTAATATCCCCTTTTATTCTGCAACTTAACCATGCTGGGACTTTTTGTCTTTTCTGAACTTTTTTGTAAAGTGGCCTCCAGTGTGTGCCTTTAAAGCAAAAAATCTCCCTGATAAGATTTATAGCCAGAGCTGTTACTTTTTATTTCTGTTCAGCTAAGCTGCCTCATTTTTATGTAGTTCCATTCTTGAAATTATATTATTGCTGTGAACTATCCTGTCAAGGGATTTGGGTTTGTGTATGCTTTGTGCACCATTACACAGTGGCTGGTTGTATTTACGTCTGGCACCAGATTGGGTCCACTGCTCAGAGCTAAACCAAGAGCTGTTTCTTCTGATCTTGGTTTTCTGAACTAACTGCTCCTAGAAGGTATTGAAGGGTGTGTGACAGTCACCTCATGTCACTTCACTTTTTTGTAGTTTATGTAGATGACATGATGGGATGGGACGCAGTGGCTAAAGATTTAAATTGGTATTCAGTCACCACAGTTTATACTTCTGTACTGCAGTCATCTGCATCTGAGTTGGTTACTTCCTTAAAATCAGTGAAAAGAGGGTGCTTTTAAGATGGAATTCATTGGTTCATTTTAGACCACCACACAAAGATGAGAGGAATCACTCATGAGAAGCATCGGTTCTCTCTATTAACTACAAAGAGAGCCTAGGATGACTAACTCAGGTGTAACTGAGATGAGTCATTCCCCAAGTACCGAGTCCCTGCTCTACCCTCCATCATGCCCTTAATTCAGTATGTACAGAGCCAGCTGAAAAGCCATGATTGACAGAGGTTCTCTGTTACATTTGCATGCAGATGGCTGACTTCATGTTTTCTTTGACATCTACTTGTATCACCTACTCTGCCTACTGTAAAACGTACCTTGAGAATACTATGTCTATTGATTATTTTTCACGAAGTTTCTGAGGTGCTTGTATACTATTGATCCTGATTTATGACCAGGTCACTCATGCTAGTTTCTCTAGGATATTACCATTTTAAAGAAGGCATTTTGCCTGGGTCTTAGCATCTATCTTTACATGCTGTCCTTAACTGGGCTTGTTTCTGCATCACTCTGCAGTTTTCTCTTTTGATGTGCTATCCCTGTTTATAGCTTATGAGGTTGCTTTTACATCATCCCTTCACAATATACCAAGTTGAATCACATGCTTTTCTATACCTATTGGTTTCCCCATGTGAAGCATGCTCCGTAACTTTTTTTCCCCCCCCCCTCCTTTTTGGAGTGTCAGCAATCTGGTTCCATTTTTGTCTACATTGGATCCATCCTTTCTCTCTGTGCTCCATCAGTTCTAGAGTTCCGTGAGTCCTTAATAAACTCTCTTTTCTACAGCATTTTCTCAATGATGCCTTGAGATCTTGCTTCTTTGCCTGCCTCTGCACGTGGCCCTGGTCTTCATCCATCTACTCAGCAGCTTGAACATTGCCTGCAGGCCAAAATGCTTAGTACGTTTCCAACAGCATCAACAAACATAAATGATTTTTAAATGTGTTCTGCAAGGAAAAGTGGTGGAGGAGTGTCTGACAGTAGAGAACCAGAGTTACAAAATAAAAAAAATTCAAAGGGGGAAAAAGAACTAAAGGGATTAGAGAGGTTGTTTCATTCATTAAGTTAATTTATGCTCCCTGGGAGAAGAATCCACTTTTAGGACCTCCATGGAAGCTGAAAAGTCTGCTAAAATCTGACTATACTCTTTGCCTCACAGTCTTTCTTTCTATATGTACCTCTGGTTCAGGGAGTGGGAAAGGTGATTTTCAGTGCCATTGACATGATTACAAGTTTTCCTAGTGAGCTTTTCTTGCTCCATGATTAACACAGTTGCACCAATCATTCAAACTCGTGCAACTTCAGTAAGGAATTTGCTAATAAAGTCAGCACATTTGCCCATCTTATGTCTGCTCAGTCTAGAGCCTCCCCAGCAACTTCCATATGTGGAATTGTTCTAAATAGATCCACTAAATCCAAATGAAAAGAGAAATCTAGCCTATGACGTAAATTTCAACATATTATTGCTATTGAGATACATCTTCTACTTCCTGAATTTGAGATCTTATTCCTGGACTGCATGTGATGAAATCTCTCAGAGCTCTTGAGGAGGGAGGTAAGTCAGTGAAAATGGCCCCTGACTGGTCAATTTAATATCTCTGGTTTTGTCTGATTTGGACTGACCGGAGATCCATTCAGCCATGACTTGAGATGATGTATTTTCGTTAAGTTTTGGGTTGCGCGTAAAGAGCAAGTGAGTAAGGAACCCTTCACGCTGGGTGCTGTACAAATACATACCTTGCAAAATGTCAGCCCTTGCTCCAAAAATTCTACTGAGGAGATATCAAACATTTAAAGCAAACAATGAGATCAGGACTGCAAGGCTTTAAAATATATTTATAAAAATGCAAGATCCTTGGCCAGACTCAGAAAGAATTCACAATCCACTCCCCAGTTATTATCAGGTTTCAGGTCCAAGAGAAGGAAGTTCTGACAATCAGTCTGAAAAATGAAAATGAATTGCTTCACCTAGACTGATCTAACATTCCCTCACCTATAACAGGAACTGGCACAAATACAGAGGCTGAGAGGGAAGCAAACAAGATTGTTACCGAAACACTTGTCAGGGACAGAGTAAAGATGGAGATTCACAGCTCAATGAGGTAGGTGTGAGACCCATTGCACAGAAATGCACTGGAAGAAGATTTACCTTTTCTTGTAAAAAGAAAATATTTCTACTATTGAGAAGTGTAGAAATAGCAATAATTGTGTCAGATACAGTGCAAGAAAAGAAGGCACTGTATCAGGGAGACAGACACTTCTTTAAATGACAGTGAGGTATCATACAGTTTGATTGCCTAATTCCTTAATAGCATCCATGAATCCCTGTTACTTTTTAATTTCATAAAGCCTAGTTCAATTCAAAAAGTTAGTGCATAGTTCTGCTCCAGCTGTCTGTTCCCCGTTGCTGGAGAAAAATTTAAAATTTTGCTTAGATCAGGGCAGAAGTTATTAGAAACAAAGGAACAAACACGGAGTATATTTAGCATTTCAGAAGATTCTTCAAGTCTGAAAACCTGTGTAAGTTGTGGAGAACAAGAATATTTCTCATTCACCCTTTGGTCAACCAGTTAACGGAGAGAAGTTACCTGAAGGTTTGAATGGCCAAACAGTTACAGAAAATAAAAATGTTCATGTCTTAGAATAGGTGCATGTAACTAAACTAAGAAATGTTGGAATTTACTCAGACTCTATATCTCTCCTTCTATTTTTATAATCTGCTTTCCAAAGGCACATCATCTTATTAATTATTGGTGATCCCCACTTAACATACAGCTTTTGAGCAAAAGATCTGAAAATGCTTCACACATTTACATCAATAGGGTTATCGAATCTTGCTTCCTGCAGAAAAGGGTACTCTATCCAGGCTTCAGTATAAACTTACTTCTTTCTGGTATTAGAGCTGACTGTTAGAATTTATAAGCCAATAAATGCCAAATGTTTCAAAAAGGAACAACATTACCACTATTTTGAAAAACTACTAAATGCACTGAATTTGTATCTGGTGCTGACAGGGAAATCAGTATTAAAACAAACAAACAAAAAAAACCCTTACAGACTCAAAAAGCTTCTATTAATTCACAGGAGGCAAAATGTTGTTTTCAGAAACTGCAGCCAACACACCTCAGTGCTACATGCCAGGTTTGTACCCATGGGGAAGGGCAAAGCAAAGGGAGATACAAGGGGGCTAATAAAAAAGAAGGTAATGGGAAGAAAAACAGCTAGAGTAAATCCAAACAAGAGATGAGAGTATAGAAACATAAACAAATTGGAACTAGAGCAAGTGGAAAAGTGCTAAAGAGGCATCATATGAAAAGCAGCTGACCCCCACGCCAGCTGATGCAGGTCTCTCCCACCACCAGAGACAGAAAGTCCTGCCTCTGAGCAAGCCTGAGATCTAATGGGCATGACAGAAAAACCACAAATATCTAAGTGATACCAGGAAAGGATATGAAGTCCAAAGGGGATCACTCGATTTGGTTTTTAAAAATATTTCAAACTTTCTTTTGATTTTTCTAGTGTATGCAGACACATTGTATGCATGAGCACACATCCATAAACACACATCAATGTGCATGGGTATTTCTGGAAAGAAATAGAAATGAGAGGAAGGAATTTACAGAAAGTAAGTATATAGTGGTTAGTACCCATTCAACACTTCTAAACAGCTTTTGAGGCATAAGCAAGAGGTAGAGTGTTCATTTGCATAATTTGACATTGTACGAGCTAAGAGACTTCCACCGAAAGCAGTCTCATATAATAACCTCTAAGGGTTTTCTGACAAGGACTACTGCAGTACACCTGCCAGCCTCCCATGAAATTCTTGTAGACACTCAGAGAGCAGCGCCTAACGTCCACTGGGAATACTGCAGTCTGTTAGCCAGCATAAATCACATCGTCAGCACTGCTGTGTGAACGGTTAATGTTATCCAAGCTTAGCCAAAAAGGTGAATACTTTCTTCACTATGCAGCAAAGTGGAGGACAACCATGTAAGCTTACTTCTGTGCAAATGAAGACTGCCAGCAATGGTGAGATGACATTCAGAATTGCTTGTGCCTTTTCCAAAATTCATTTAGAAATGCAATCTTTCACCTTGACCTTACTGCTTGAATTACCACGTCACCTTGAAAACAAAGCATGGCTTTGCTGGATTGCTTGCCTCTCACATATTTTTCCCCAGCTCAGTGACCTCAGGTAGGAACGCAGGGACAGAACATCCAGTTTTCAACACACATGACACAAACTTCAGCTCCAGGTTTGTCAAGCAAGAAAGGGGAATGCTATATTCTGACTGTCTGACAGCTATTTGGCTCAAAGCATCCTGACGTGATAGGTAAAATGAGAAATATGGGAACACTTGTTTGTACTCAAATCCCAGTCCCACCAGCACTTCCCTGAAATAAGCAAAAGGAATAACTGGTTGCAGAGTCAATGTGTACAATGCAGCAGCTATGGTTCCAACCCAAAATCTGTGGAAAAAGAGCAAATCCCCAAGTTATGCTATGACAGTTGACTGAAACTTGAACTCAAAGACTTGCTTCATAGACACTGCTGCCAATACATCCTCCTTTGACACACTGGGTCATGACTGCCCTGGTGCTGTTTGAGACCACACATATATAAGAGCTTTCAACAACAGTTTCAAGGAGGACAAACATATTGATATGAACAGGATACTGATGGGAGTTTACAGTTGAAATTGTCACTGGTCCTACTAAATGTTCACTTGCTTTCTTCCAAAAAGCAATCTCAATTTTTAATTATAAATGGTCCTCAAGCACAAAGGTTTTCTTCCTCATTTACCCTACTCATTGCTGTGTTATATTGTGACATTATTGGCAACAATAAGAATACTAATAATCAAATCTATTTAAAATGGACCCTCCCTGATGAAAGCTATGGAACTGCCCAGTTAAATAGGAAAAAAATCAGCATTTCAAAAATTAAATCCTACTGCACCTTTTCAAAACAAGACACCTGCCAGGAGCTTGTGAAATATATCTATAGGTGAATCATCTTCTAACACTAGTGAAATAAGAGCCAAGCAGACTGTGGACCAGACTGATTAAACTAGAAATTTAGTGGGAACAATAGATGTAAGTTATTTACAAAAGGTTTTGTTTGTTTACTAACTCAATGCTTAGCCCTGAGAGACTTTTCACATTCAGGTCTGCATTCACCTGCGATGAATCATTTTTATTTGGGGTTATTCTATTGCTTGTTCTTTTGAACAGTTTCTTGGCAATCTGTGGACCTAAATTCACTATTGAGCAATTTTGCATGGAAAATTTGTAAAGGAATCTGCACCTCCACTGAAAAATATCTACAGATGCACAAAGGTGTACATACGGCTAGGCTAAGCTGTTTTGGAAACATATCCGTGAATCATCTCATTTCCTGCTTTTGAAGGATTTCACTGGGTAGCATCATGGTCCAAATATACACTACAAATATGTTACAGATGACAGTATACAACTGGCCTGGGGTGCAGTTGCTGCAGCCAGGTGCAGGTTCTAGCCATAGTCCCAGCTATTTGCTGGGCCTTGATCCCGCTGGCTCTGCAACCCACTTTCACACTCTTGGCTTCATGCAGAGACTGGACACAAGGACTGGATGGACACCACAAGGTGCCCCAGACAGGTGCCATTCAGTATGACTTGGCTATGGAACACGACTGTGTCCTGCATCAAAGGACGTGTCTACATGGAGCCCAGGCTCTGAGGACACCCAGTCCTCTCAGGGTGTAAGACAGAAAACACCCACCCATTCAACCAGTTTATCAATGAAACTTCA
The DNA here is from genome assembly GCA_013389945.1 of Fregata magnificens. NCBI lineage: Eukaryota > Metazoa > Chordata > Aves > Suliformes > Fregatidae > Fregata > Fregata magnificens. The sequence goes on from WAAD01007165.1 coordinate 108,402, forward strand.
GCTCCGGTTTTTTTTTTTCCAACGAAAGAAGGATACAGAAGCTTTCCAGAGGTGACACAGCCAACATCTGCCAGGAGACACTTTGATCTGGATAAATGGCAAATAAAATCTAGGGCAAGGATAAAAACCAAACATTCATTAATAACACAAAAACTGAAAAATATCTGCTAAGCCTATCTCAAATACTTAAATAAGACTCTTTCAAACTGTACATTAAATTGTAAGATTGCTTTCAATATTTTCAAGTATGTTTCCAACACAGCTGAAAAGCAGCCCTGGGATACTTAACAAGGATGACTAATATTCCTTCTGTAAACTTACTGCCAAAGTCATATATTTGATGTGTTTTATCCAAATGCCTCTTAGGACAAAGTTATAATCTTAAGGATCTATCTGGAAAGCAACACCCACATCTGAGGAAATACAAAGTGTCACCTATTTTGTCTCTGATACAGAAGCCCTGCTGGCCAAAAAAGGCTTCCTCAGAGCAGCTAAAAGGATAAACTCCAACTTATTGAAAAGTTTCTCAAGTCTTGCAGTCTAAGATTTTGCTGATTTTGAAGATTTTTGGTAGCAGAGGGCAGCACTCTGGCAGGCCTGGTAGAGAGCTGCCTACTTCCTCGTGGCCTTCTGCCTTTCACACCATGGAGCACTGTGATTGCTGGTGCATCCTCCCTGGCACGGTTTTTCCTATGAACATTCCCCAGGTGTTAGCCAGTATCTAAAGACTCATCCTAAATTCAACAAGCAACCATTAAGGACATACAAATTTGAGTTTAACCTGCCTCCTCAAACTCAACTGCCTACCTTATCACATTGTCCAGACTGGTGGCTAGTGCACCAAACAGTGGTCAGATTAGCATAAGGCCCTGCACAGTATTTACACTTTTTGTTGTCTTGCCCCCACCCTCGAGACAGTTTTTTATTAGCTAAGACCAAATGTCACACCTCATTTTGAACCAATTCTAAGGAATTGGGGCAGAAGGGGAGGGTTGCTAATTCAATACTTACAGAGCAGACAACTACAAAGATAAAAAGGCCTGAAACTTTTAGGAATTTTAGACAGCATCTGAAACGTAAGAAACACGTATTTACTATATGGCTAGTTTAAAACAAATCTTTTCTATTCTCTTAATAGCTCTGACATTTTAGAAGCATCATGGAGAGCACTTATGGGCGATAACGTATCACATCAGAGTGTGGACACCACTACGCGGGGTCAGAAGGGGCTTGGGAAGGCTTGGTCAGTATAAGGGCCTCCTGCCCCAGGTCTGCTGCCAGCCAGGTCTCATTGCAGAGGAAGGAGGTTCTACCCCTCGGGTTGCAGCATGAGCTAGTGCTGGGACCCGGAGCCACTTCTCTGCTGCTACTGCCAGCCCGCGACAGAGCCAGAGCCCATCAGCTCGCCCTGGTCTCTCCCAGGGAGGCAAAGGAACATTGCCACCGCAGGGAGCTGGCATGGCCGAGCAGAAAGCACAACTTGTTGCATAGAGGGATGGTGTCATGAATGACTTCCTCAAAACTGGACTTCTGATATACATCCTGAAAGGTGTTGGGAAAAGACAGTTTGAAGACGAGAACAAGCTTTAAGGCTTTCCCAGTTTTAATAGTGTCTCTTTAAACCGAATATACTTCATGAGCATCTCTAGATAAACCAGCTAGCAAAATTAGGGGGTTTTTTTCCATAGCACATCTGCGCCCTTTGAAGGAATGCCCAGTTCTGGAGATTTGATGCCATCAAAATTTCTGAAGTGTCAGAGCTTACTACTGAGTGGGTTGAGCAAGAATAACTCCAAATTAAAATGTTGAAAATGCATGCTCTCGAGTAAGAAATCTTAAGATTTAGCACTTTTAAATTACCATTTTTTTCATCTTACCATAAAAGGCAACTCAACAAATTATTTTCTTGCTGCCCATCAGTATGTTACACAGATGTCTTAATTTACAGAACTCTTTTTGGTGCTTTGTCCTTATTACATCTTTTCACTAATTGAAGGCATTGATGTTCTTATTCCAGTTTTTCAAAAGTAAACATTGTTTTTCTGACAGCATGACAAATGTAAGGTTTGATTTAAGCCTGATGACAAGCAAGAAGGAAAACATTTCAAGTTACTAGGATAATTAGTTGGTAAGGGAACAGTGCAATAAATAGCCGCATTGACAGGTGCTATAGAACAAAATATTAAAGTAGTCTGAAAAGAGTCAGAAATAATTTTTAATCACAGTGGAAATAAGTCCCTAAATCAAGTTCATTGACTGAAAACAGCTTGAGTGACTGGAGACCCATTTTTTTAGAAACATTGTTTTCTAAAGATGCCTTCCTCTTTAGAATTCTCCAAACAGGCAGAAAAAAACCCAGCAGCTAATAAAAATATGTCACCACAGATAAACTGGTACAAAGGAGTTACAATATCCAATAAAATACAAGTGGTAGCGACTTTACGCAAACATTGCACAGTATAAAAATCTAGAGAAGGGAGAGGAAGAGGGGAAGCCGGTTAGGTGGTTTCTTCCAGAAATGCCAGGTAGCCCTGCTTTGACAAAAAACAACGTGGCAGAGAGGGGGAAGAGGATAATAAAGGCTTGAAAAGAGAGGAATGACCACAAAAGCCATTATCAGCACCTCACAACTGGTAACTTCTTTTGGTATTGTGTGATTTATGGAAAATACCTAACGCCAGCTTAATCACGTATCCTCTATTCTACTTGTCTATTCTCCCTGTCTCTACATTACAGTTCTATTTCGGTATTTTTGAGAATTTGTTATGTTATGAATTATTAAAGCCCAGTCCAGATTGGTTTAGTTTTAATGTACCTGATTTTTTTTGTTTGCACTTCCAAATTATAATTTCTAATAATAACAACAATTCAAATTATTATTGAAACAAGAAACAGCAATAACTTGATTTTAAGACATAAGAGAAATCAAAAAGCATTAATTAAGCCTTTATAAATTCATAACTACTTGTCTGTAAATAACAGAAACTCATCTAAGGGAGCTGGCAAGATATAATAAAAAAGCTTTTGGAAATGGTTATTTTATTAAATGTAGAATTTAGAAGGCTCTTTTCCTCCTGTCTGCTTGTTTTCATGGCATTTTGTATTAGGGAAGCAGCATCTTTAACAGCTTACAGTTGAGAAGCGATCAGCCTTTGACTTGCCCATGGTTTGCAATCTGTCTCTTCCTACAGCGCTAATCTGGCACAGCGATGCAAGTACAAAACCTGTGCCAAATCCTGCGCTGATATATGCCTCTGGCGCAATCCTATTTGACTTCAGTAGGTAATGCATGAAGTATAAATCTATGAAGGATTTCACCCCCTGTTCTAAACCAAATGATTTTTAGTCTGATCTGCATGTGGTGTCAGGCAGTTTAGCTCCATTTATTATCTCAGCAGAGTTATGCTGATTTACGACAGCCAAGGAGCTGGCCCCATATGTACAACCTACACTATAGCAATGAAAATATTTCACGGGAAGTTCTGCCAGAGAAATGCGCTACTCCCCAGATTATAAACCTACGCTGGACTGGAAACAACGGATTCTACACTCCCGCTCGATGCCTTTATTCTGACAAATACCAGGGAAAGCTACCGCGAGCATGAAGAAAGACGCCTGCCAAACTTCTTTACATCTGCTCATATTGCACTAATTGCAGCCATTGAAATTCTCCTGCTCCATTTGTTCAGAAGCAGTGCAGGAGAGTGGCACTCCACACAATACTGTATGCATGATGAAAAGAGGAAAACAATTGTGAAATGATGAGCTAAGACAACGTACAGATTGGGAAAAGATGCATGGAAATCTCATTGGATCAACACGGAGATGCGGACATGCAGTGCTGGGCTCCATGCAAATCTGCAGAGCAGAGGCCAAACCAAACTAGTAAAAAGTGTTGAAATTCTGGAAGGGACAGAGAGAATTAGTATCCGAGATTAAAGGGTTTGCTAGTTAAATCCCAGGCAAAAATATCCTGAGAAAATTTGAACTTAAGCTCTTATTGCATTGATATCTTTTAATATACTACCAGATTCAATTTTCTCCATGTCTAAATGAGCTAAAAGACTACTTTGAGGTAAAGAGTGAAATATATTAATGTACTTAAAGATTAAAAAACGCTCAGATTTTGCATTGTGTATATGTGAAAAGCTACTTTAATGACTACAGAAAGACTGTGTTATATACATATTTTAATTAAAGGTAAGTATTTCATAAAAGCAACAAAACACTGAAGAATAAAGCTATGGAATCAACCAAGGGTCTTTTAAGAAATGGTTTCAAAGAAATGTTAAAAGCAATATAGAAGGTATTTGTTAACAAATTTAGAATAGGTGCTATGATTGATGTTTGTCTTACAAGGGGCTGTTGATCATTAGACTCTAATCAATTTCACCAGGGTTTATTTATAAACTATCAATGGCAAGATATGACCTAAATATGGAGTGTTATTTTATTCATTTGCAGAAAATAAATCATTTTCTAGGCATCTATGCTTAAAAACTAATCCCTGCAGAAATTTAAGAAAAAAATGGAAAAAGAAATAAATGAATGTTTGAATTCAGACCTCATCTTTGATAAATTGAACTTGACATGAAGGTTGTCCAAGATTTCATATTTCTCAGAAGAAGCAGATCTGGACAAACTTGCAATTTCACTTCCCAGTTGAAACCTTTGCTCAAATTCTGCAGAGCTGTTGTCCCATGAATCATCATCTGTGGTAAAATCTGGATTATGAAGACCCATGCATTGCAACCTGTCACACATTTTCAGTAAACATAATAAAACAAAACAGTGGTTTATTTCAACAGACAGTAGATGCAACTGACCTTGCATATCCTTAAGTTCACTGTGAGAGGTTTTAATGGAAAAATTCATAGAAAGAGATTTATTCAGTACAGACTGAGCTCCCCTTGGTGACACAGCTGGGTAGACTGGGGTGCAAAAAAAAAGACCCCATGACATTTAGGCACACCTGGGAGAACCAGCTCTCTGATGCACCAGACAGATGTACCTCAGGATTTGGTGTGTAAACCCCCCATAAGGACCCTGCCTATAGCTCTGCTGTGCCTTCCAGTGCACCTGATGTAACACCACATGGAGGAAATGAGACAACAGAACCTGCAGTTGCTTATTGTTAGGGCTCTGTAATCACCCTGACCTCAGACCTTACATCCTTCCCTTCCCCCTTTACAGCCCCTTCGTTCCACTCAAGTTCCTCCAGAGTAATTCTCTGCTTACAACCCCTGCCATTCACTTTATTTCCCAGCAGGTTTGGTGTCAGGATATAAGAAACAACCATGCACAATTAAATAGCAGAGAGCTTAGAAAAAAAAATTTCAAGTAAAATGAAAATAACTAACCCATTTTCCTCTGAGGAAACTTTCAGTAGTGGTGTCTTCTCTGTAAAGCCAGTGCTTTTTGACCTTGAGCTGAACAATTTGGAAAAATTGGAGTGATATCTTTNCAGTACAATGATTCACTATATTTCTACAGAATATTTTGCTACAAGTGCATCTAACAAGTTAAATATTCTTTAAGAATGGTGTTCACCTAAATTAAGGTTTTCATTAAGTTTGAACTTGTCATGGTAGTTACTTTCTTATAGTCATGGGGGACTCTACTGCATAAAACAAGAGAAATTTACCTTATCCTAAAAGTGGCATCTAAAATAGTCAATTAAATTCCCTCCGAATGCCAGAAGAGCAATAGACACCTAGCTCACATTCACGTGCTTATATTTTAGACACCTAAATTTACAGTGGAACAACTGCACTGTAATATTAGTGAGGCAAAATTCTTAAGGTAAATAATAACATATATTCATATAAGTTCACATTAATATACTTCATAAAACATAAAATTATAGGGTAATTTCTGTCCAATAAATGTCATTTGAGACATGGATCACCAGAAATCTACTAATCTCTACAACAAACTCAGCACCCTTTGTATTAGGGAAGAAAGCTTCATTTGAAGTACAAGTACTTCACTCCTGCAGCACAATCCCTTCCAAACGGTTTCATTAAAGTCTTGGTCCTGGGGCCACAGATAATTAACAGAGAGTAAGCTACCTCTTCCCGTATTGCAGCTTAGCATTGTTAAGAAGCCTTTTGTTAAAATATAAATCCCAAAGCTTAAGAAACAGCTGAAGAGAATCACGCACAATCACAGGGGTCTAGGTTTGGGGCAGGCTTCTGGGAGAGATTAAATAAATGAGCCATTTTACAGCACCCTCCAAGACCTGGCTCTTCCAGGGACATTTCCCATCAAAACCACCATTATTCAGACATGCTCAGATTTATTCCATTCAAAACTGCAGCCACCCACCACCAGAAAGTCCCAAAGAAATCTGCTAGACATAGAGTCAATATGCAGATCTCATTAGTCCCAGAAACCCTTAGAAGAAACCTAAAATGTCTTCTGCTATTGTTGGACTGTGAGGGGAAAGAAATTATAAAATCATAGACAACTAAATAAATATACAAAGGTGACTGGTAATTCAATCTTCTAAATATAAAGCTAGTCCAAAAAAAAAGCCTCTGCATATTTAACTTTATAACACAATGGAAGACAGTGGAATTTCTTCCCATTTGTAAAGGTATGCTTGAACTCAGACTTTGCAAAAATTAAAAACTCCAGTTAATGTTTCAACTTGCTTGTTTAGTAGTGTTATCGTTCAGAAGCCATGGTAGGTGTGGAGCAACTGGATATGGTTATTTCAGCCTTGAGTGGCCACGATGCTCTTTCAAACTCTACTGTAAGCACCATATTTGCAGTCTCAACAGAAGAGAATGAATGAGTTAGAGAGACTGAATTATCCAGTACCTCCGGTCAAATGTTGGGCAGATTACAATTCAGGTGCTACATTGCACTGACAGTTCATCTGTGAAGAGATGATTGCATACTCTGAAGCTATCGAAGTACTTCCTTTTTTTAAATAGGAGAATATCATTCACACAACAAGTTTAAGTGGAGAAATTCTGGTATTTTGAAGCAAATGTTATTCTAATCTTGTCATAGCCTCAGATGTAAAAGATTACCTAGAGTTTTTACAAAATGCAATCCATAAGCATAGAGAAAACACTATCAGGACTTTAAATGTGTGCTTACTGAGCACTACTGATATGCTCCCGACTAATGCTGGCATCCCACTACATTCGAAGTTTGCATTCAAAGGTGACAATTTTAATAAAAATTCTGATGGTGGACCTTGAACTTGTACATTCAGAAATTTAACTCACACAAAGACCAATTAGCTATTTCTGTTGTTAAAGAAAATGATGACATTTGTTCCACAAAAAAGGCTCCAGATAATATTTACTATATGCTGTCCTGATCTAACCTCACATTGCACACACCGTTAACCTTTCCACACTTACTTTTCTTCTTTTCCTCCTAGGACATGTGTAAAATCTGAGATTAGTAACCAGAAAACTTTCTGCAAAAACTTCCTTTTCCTTCTGATTGTTAGAGGTTAATACCAACATTGCTTTGTGTTACATAGGCATATATTTATCTACTGACACTTTCCCACCTCAGCAAGTCTTCACCACTACTGTGAGTGAGTGACCAGTCTGCAGAGAGTGCTGAAGGGCAAAGCAACTGCAGCAATGGCAACCAGCAAGAGAGGATAAAGGTTTGGTGGAACGTGGTTTAAATGGCAGAACCTGAAGTGAAGGATCCAGAAGGCTAGTTAAAGACATTACTTTTGCTTTCTTTTTGCACTTTTGTTATCCTCACTTGCTGGTATAGGTCTTGCCATTTTTAAATGGAACTGTAGAGCTTCACAAATTGCCAAGAGTGGCCAATACAGTAAAAATGGAAAAAAGTCTTCAGATAATGTGAAAACAGTTAGTACATAACAACAGCAATTTGCAGAGAGTAAAAATGCATGGACAAGAATAAACAGCAGGAAACAGCCAGGCTTGACAAAACAAAAATAATTAGAGAAAAAGCAGAAGAGCCTCAACTCCCCCGTGATGTGATTACTCTAATTAGAGAATGAGAGTAATATAAACAATGAAACTAATTAGGGCATAAAAGACTCTTGAAGGCTGAAAGCTCTAGAAAGAAAAGTTGAAAAAAACATGAAAAAATAGCATGGATTATAAAAATGAAAGTCATCCCTGAATGGAGAGCCTAATGCGAGCCCCTCTGTTCCTCTCATACTTCTGCAGAGACACTATTGGTGCGATTTGGCCATCCACTTCATCAAAAGATAACAGAGATCATCTGCAAGCAAAACCTAGGAAGGTCCAAAGACCCTGTGTTACTAGAGGAGCAAGTCTGCAGCGCTCAAAAACCTTCTCAGCATCATTTGTGGTGCTCCTCAGCCCTGCAAGTGGCTGGCAATTATGACACCATATAAAGAAGCGAAAGATATTGGTGTGACACATTTCAAAACCTAGGATCAGTTTACACTTTGAATGTTTCTTCGCAATCAAGAGCTAGAAACTTTGGTTATACCTACGTGCTAGAATGGAGTGCAATCTATCTCTGCCGAGCAATTCAGCAACATCACCAAGGAGCTAATCACCAGGTCAGCTCGTTAGCCCATTGTGGATAGACCCATTCATAGGATCAGAAATATTGGTTTGAATTTATACTATGTGAGGAGCTGGTAAGCCAGACACCAGTTGTGTTCAGTGTTCTTCTCTCATGATTCAGACTCAAAAATCATTAGCATTTTATACATGAAATATGAGAAGAGACATGAAATAACTGCCTTTACATATGTATACATTTATATCTGGAAATGCATATAGATCTTCACACAACAAATTAACATTCTCATTTCCCTTTCATTCAAAAGTGATGGGAGAAAATTAAAACCAAAAGCTAGGGAAAGAAGTATTTGACAAGGACTTCTTCAAAGACTTACAAAGCACCACTCATACAGAAAGATCCATGCAGAACTGACATCAGAAAAAGAAGAGCATGTCCTGCCTCCTGTACAACCACAGCTGTGGCCACGTTCATTCTCACATTTGCTACAGCTGAGCATGTTTTTTTAATTAAGAGAAATCTTTCAAACAGAAGACAGTGTTCTTAACCACTTGGCTACCTGCTGTGACAGTCGTATATACAGATTGTGGCTCTCTCTGCAGGAGTATAGGTTTGTTCTGAGGAAGCGTGTGTTTTCTGAGCTGGTTACTTGCAGTCAAAGTCATACTTTCCCATCGCTAATCTTTCAAGCAATTACAATTTCTGACTGTCTCCATAGTAACCCAGAAGAGGAATCAGCATTGTAGGAGGGCTGTCCACACACCCCAGATGATACAGCAGATTCTGCCAAGTTATGGAGGTGTCCACAGATGAAGCTCCAGCTGCCTGACAGCAGCTGGAGAAGGATCTCACCCACAGCATTAAAAAATACAAAGGTCCAAATGCAAGCCCTGGGCATCTATTGCAGAAGCCCCCACAATCTGTGGCTGTGCTGCTGCTCCGATGCATGAGCAAGGCTCACACTCTTCTGGTGGTAATTTGTACTTCTCTACAGCTGTACAGCAGAGATATGACCTTCAATCTCCCACACTCATTTGGGCAGTTTAAGGAGAAGCAGGCTTCTCCTGCCCTCCTGGCCATGTGGAGAGGTACAGGGAGAGCAGGAGAGGAAAGGAAGAAATGTGGGAGGCTCCAGTTGCTCCCACTCATGGGCTGATGACTCCTCGGATGTTATTCAGAGTTGGTGGCTGAAGACCACTGCAGGTTCCACCTACAACACGCCACAATCTTCCGTCGCCTGCAAGTGATAACTTCCAAAGTCTTCAGGGGATGAAGTCCGAAGAGAAAACTCAATTCCTGCCATTGAGCACCAGACCTGCACCCTGACCACATTTTCAGGCATTTCCTAAAGTGTTTACACACGCCGCTTTAAACAAAAGGAAAAGGAAGACTTTGTGGTAGGAACTGTTGTTCAGCAATAAGCAATCTTTCAATCCCAAATACACTAGAGCAGAGGACACCAAGAGAAGCAAGCATCCTACAGGAACCTGGGGAAGAAAAAGACCATACTCATCCTAGTTAGCTGGCAAACACTTAAAATAATCACTAGGTTTGACTGGAACCTATTATTTAGCCTTATATTGAAAAGATTCATCATGCCACGCAATGCATTAAGTTTTCACTCCCTGTAATAAAAAGCATACATTTTAAACATCAGCTAATACAATGCTTCATCTGCCATATGCTAAGTCGTGCACGCAACTATCAGTAAAAGAGCTATTTCTATGACAAGAGAAAGCAATAATTCTCACTTTTACAGAAAGGATTTGGTCAGAATTGAAGAAGAGGTGAATATGGAAGCATACATATTGTGCAAGAACATCAACAGTTTTGAACATAACTTATTGGAAATTCCACTATGTAAAACATTAAAAGCAGAATCTCTTCAGGAAAAAGAAAAGTTAGCATGCTTCCCTGAATTAGTAATCACTAAAACCATTATAAGTGTGAGGTTGCCTCTTAAACAAAACTCCAGGAATATTATCGAGCCAAGGGATTATAACAAATACAATAAAAATTTAAGCAAATTTTCTTAGTGGAGAAGAAGGCCTGAGTAAGAATATGAGAGATAATTAATCATGCAGGAGACTAATAACAACTGTAAGACTTTAATTTATCATTGCTACATACTTATAGGCTAAAGCCTAATTTCAGAAGCACCATCTTCCCTGAATAGAGATCATTTATATAAATCATATGTACTGAACTAATTACTCTTATCATAACTGTAAACAAGCACAACGCAGAAATAAATTGAAAAACAGAGAGGTTTTTACCAACCCCTCCCCTCCCCCCCAAAAAAAAGAAAACCAACCAAAGAAAACCCCACACCAGTTTTTGACTGAACTTGAAACACACTGTTACACCAGATTTGGTATTTGTCAGTTTCTGATAAAGTCCGCTTTTGGACAACGGTTACATGGTACAAACTGTGCTGACCAACCTCATAGCATTCAGCTTTTAAACATTTACTGCATACTAAGCAGCTGTATATATACATCCGTCAACATCATGATATATATGTGCCCGCACAGAGACACAGCCCGCCATCATGTTTTCTCCTCAGTGGTAGCACATCATGGGGGAACTGTTATGACTATCCATCGCAAATGAAGTATGGTCAACTGATACACTAAGAGTCAAAGGAAGGATCAAAGACTCCAGAGCTCATATCTCTAAACAGGCTCCAGAGGTTTTCTGATGACTGTTTTATGTAGCTTCAACTAAATCAGCAAGTAACCTCTAGACCCTTTAAAAGCATGCACCATTAAGATGTCAGAAAAATTTAGCAATGAAAGCACTACTTAATACAGACTCATTTTCTCTTTGACTTTCCTAATTTTCTGTTAGTCAGGACTGTACAGAATTCCCTAGAGGATTGTGGCGCCAGCATTACCTGACGGCAAGACACTGCAAGAGGCACAGCCAACTGGCAGGTCTCATGTTGAGAAGCATCTGCCATGCCAAGACCCTAGGCAAATAAAGAACATGCTTAAGAAAGATGTAGTGAAGTATGTGCCAAGCTTTTCCAAGACAGAAATGGTTTCTTATGTAGGACATACACAATGTGCTTGCTTCATTCACTTCTGCTGTATTTGGAGAGTGAACACATCCTGCAAGAGCATGTGGTAGTGGTCTCTCCTTCATTTGTGCAATATTCTGTTATTTTAAGAAGTAGGGCAATTTTAAGTTCAGAAATAGCTTGGAAAAGAGAGTGCTTCCTGTATTTCCTCTTTTAAAATCAAATCAGAGTTTGTTATTTTGTTATTGTACTTCCCTGGAAAATGAAATTTTCAGATACCTCCAGGACTTGGTAGCTCCTTTTCCTCCAGACTCTTTGCCTGCCTCTGTCAGGGGGACGGGGACCAGGGCCAACCCAGAGCCTCATGACTACCCAGCAGGGCCACAGTGATGGGGCAGGGCCAAAAAGCCTACCCTGAAGGACTGAGAAGTTGCACTAAAAAGCCTAGCTACTAAACTAGCACTAAAAGCTAGCTACTGTTTCCTCCTCTCCATTTTCTGCTTCAGCAAAGAAAACTGGAAATCTACAGGAGAGAGCATGCAAAAGCTGCAGACAATCTGAAGGAGAAAATACATTCCAGGAGCAGGTGCTGCCAAAACAGTTCAGCTGTTGGCGACTGCCAGCAAGCTGCGAATTTGAAATAGGCAGCAGTAACCAGTATTGGTAGTGGTCCAAATTCCAAAACCCCAGTTTCTCTATGGATTACACAGATAACTTGTTAAGAGGTATTATTCTTAAATGCTGCAGGGCATACTGAAAAATGGATCTGCTATAGGGAAGCAATTTATCAGCAACACTTTAAGCATGGCTGCACTTGTAATACTTCAGCATATTCTGCAAGTCTGGCTTTTAAATGCCAGCATTTCTCTTTGGCATTCACGATGGGCTTTTAGCTCAACCAACTCTGATGCTAACTGAATTTATGACAAATAAAGGGAGGGGGTCACAATTTTTTCGTAGTCTGTGGGGCAATTCCAAGAATCTCAACAGCTGAGGAAGTGGTGACAACTTAATGTTTTAACCTTATATCTGACCAGACTGTCTTAAAGATGCAATATGGGGCACTGGGATGACGGAAACACAAACAGAAAGATAGGTCTGAGAAACAACTGGATGATGTGACCATCTCCAGAGGAGGTTATTCTTCAAGCATCGCAGTGATATGATGTTGTAGTCTCAAAGGTTTGGGGGAATATATGTTGAAGTATGAAGATTCACTTTCAGACTAGCTAAATTTAAGGATGATACAAGAAAAGGAAGCATTAACCACTTCCCAGGTGAGGGAACACTTTCCTACACAACGATGAGACGGGATTATTTTGATACCATTTTCCTTAATCCAAGCGATGTACTGAAAGGCTGTCACATGTAATTATGCTTCTGACCTTGCACAGTCCTATAATATACTCTTATGCCACTCATCCCAATTTTGGAGATTGAAAAGAGTAATTAGTGAGCTATACTTAAAGATGAAATCATAAAGAAGCTATTTTTCCTCTTTCTTAAGTGTGTATTTAAAAGTTCCATATGTTTCATTCCAAGAATTTGGAGGTAACGTTATTCATACCTGCAACTTTTAGAGAAAAAAAGCAATTTTGTCACTAAAACTAGAGAGTCTTCTTTGCTTAGAGTTTAAAAAAAAAAGCCAGACTGGTGTACAAAAAAGCTCATTAACAACATGAGAAAATGTGACTGGCTTCTGTGCCTGCGGAGGTGTTAGAGAGAGGAGGTGAAGGCAAGCAGCAGGCCACCGCACGGCTTAAAAAATTCAAGTTGTCATCGAATTAAGCTTTGTTTTAAAAAAGCAAAAGATGGATCCCAACTATTTTAAGCTTGCTGTCACTTGTCTTTTGTCCTTTGGTCATAATAAAATTAAACAAAGCAAGCTCAAGAGCCCTTATATCTGGTAAATAGTTGGATTCTCATAAGGTATTACAACATAACTAGGACAACTTACGTGGCCTTTATGTAGACCCTGATCTCAGTGGACTGGACGCAGCAAAAATGCTAAAATTCTCTTCAAAGCTAGGGCATGAGACATAATACTCAGAGTAGGCAGAGAAGAAACAGCAGTAAAATTTTAAGATGAATAATTGGTAGGGGGACATATAGCTATCATACCTTGAAATAACACTATTAAGTTGATAAAATAATGAGTATATTTTCACTATAATGGAAGTACTTCCATTATATTTAATTTTTTCATTATTTTAATTAAAATGGAGGTACTAAGATTTCCTTTTTAGGTTCTGGCTGAGCATAAGACACTGAGGTTATTCATACAGCTTTTGCCATCTAAAAGCCTGGTCTAGGATAGTTACACTCACTGGCAAGAGAGAGAGCTCTTCACATCATTTTCATTCTCCTCATCTCTCATGTTGACTATACAAGGAACCTGGAGAATTATCTTTGAGATAACAGAAAGAGTTCTTCACTAAATAATGTATAAGCCTCACACAAATTATGTCTATATTACAGTGTACCAAAAAGTACTTTTTTCGTGTACTTTTTATTTGCTCATAGATGAAACCTTTTTTTAGTACAGAAGACTTTTCACCAAAAAAGTTATTCAGTGTTGATTAGGAATAAAAATAGCTTTGAACAAATCCTTCCAAGCATAATTGCCTCATAGCTTCCTAACAAGTAACTTCCAATACAGAGTAAAACCACATCACTGGTCATTGCATTCCACCTCAAGTTATATCAGAGACAAAAATATTTTAAAGCACTGCAAATCCCAGAGAAACAAACTAAAGAAACCAAACAGAATAAAAAGGTAGCTGATAATAATACAATATTTGCTCTCACATTTGGAGAGTGAAACCATATTCAGTGAAACCATTCAAGAATCAATGCAGTTTTATCTCACAAAGATGATGTTCTTCCCTGCAATAGCCCTTTACTAAGATCACTGCAACATGTTAACACATGCAGTTTCCAAGCCTCAGGAAACTCATTCAACAGTGTTGGGCTCTGTTTTGCTGCCAGCCGTCTTTTTTTTCTGCCTTGAAAGGCCTCAGATATCTATAGGTACCTGAAGGCTACAATGCCAGAGAAGGAGCTATCTGATTTATATTAACAAGCAGCTTTAAAACACAGAATTTTTGATTCAGTGCCAATGGGAGATGAATTTGAAACACAAGATCTGAGTCCATAAACACATTCAACTTAGATTATCAAAAAAAAAAAAAAAAGAAGGAAAAAAAACAAAAAACAAGGATTATAAATAATGCATTCCAAAGAAATTCTGAGAATTTCCTTGTCTCATGCAGAGTGGCATGCAAATTATGTTCAGCAAGTCTCGCCCCAAGTGGGGAAACTGATCCAAAACCAAAGAATAATGATGCCTTTTCAGCTTCCCTTCTTCCTGATTTAAGCTGTAATCCTTCTCCAGGTAAGAACATTCTCCTGTGCACTGAAAAGGCAACAAAAAAAAATTATGCCTCTCAGGGTTCGGAAGGAAATTCCTTTTCCTACATGGCAGATGGGTTTGTTCGAGCAACACAGTTTAACTATACATCATATTTCTTGATAGCAATGATGCACATCTTCCCTCACAGTCACACAGACTCTCTTGTCTCAGACACTGCATTCTCTTTGGCCCTATATAGAGTGACATGTTGGTTACTCCATAGTCTCACAGAGGTGATTTCCTTCCATCTTGCTCCTGACATAACATATTCTTGATGAGAAATGCCATAATATTTGCTATGCATGTTCTAAAAATCAGCACCATCCCAAAGCTAAATAAATCCTGGACATTGATCACCAAAAAAAGGGTAGGATTCTGCTCAGTAGCCATATGATTAATAAGTCTTTCCATATGCATGAAAATTTCTGGCCATCCAGACATGAGGTTACATTAATAAAATCTCATGCTGTGATCCCAAAGAGAAAGAAAAGAGAAAAGGAAAAGCATCAGTGCTGCTGACTTCAGAAAAATAATTCTTCAGCAAGAGATTATCTGCAGAAAAGGGGAAACCCCATGCTGACATAGCTGCCCATTGTCATCAGCTTCTTTCTGTCTTCTTCCCCTCCTTAAGGCAGAAGGCTCCAAGCTGCTATACAAAGAGACAGATAAAAAAAAAAAAAAAACAAGCAGGTCCTTACAAATGAACCCCATTAAAGAAGCAAGACGGATATGACTGTCTCCAAGAGCAGAAGAATTGAGATGAAGGATCTCTGCTACTGGTTCCACCCTGGCAGAGATGCTATGGAGCACAGATAATTTAGACAGTTAAAGACAGAAGAAAGTTTACAAATGTTCTGTTTCTTCAGGCAGATGTAGTGCCTGAATAAACTATTAATTTTCAATCAAAACCAATCATTAACATTTTGAAAAGCATGAAAAAGCAGGCCTTTCATAAAAAAAAAAAAAAGCTTGTCCTTTGCTGTGCGTTGGACCAGGCAGTTACGCAGCTATTTGATTATAAACTGAAACGGATCAAAAAGGTTTAGTGCTCTTGAATCAACAGCACCTCCAAAAAAGAGAAGCCTGAAACACACATCAGATGCCTGAAAGTTGGTTAAGATATAGTACTAACAAAACACAGCTTCTCACACATATCTTTTGAATAAAACAGCTCCAGAAACTGTTGCCAAGATAAGCAGCCACTGCACTAACAAATGTCTTTTTAATATAGTCTGCACAGGCAGTTTGCAAAAAGAAATTATCAGTAGAGTGTGACATAGCAGGAAAACTGAAGGATACTCCGACAATATGGAAAGGCAAAGGAAAAAGAAAAGTAAGTGGATACTCTAGGTGGAGGAGCAATAAACAAAGTAACAAAAAAGAAAGATGAGAGAGAGAGACACTGAAATGACCATAACCAGACATTGTTCTTAAAAGTTAATATATAGGTAGCTCTTCTGCACCTCAAGAATCAACATAGAATAATGGTTGTTCCTCTACATAAAAATAACAGCTTTAAAGCCCAAAAAATGGAATCACGTTTGAGTCATGGCACTTAAAAGTAGGATACAATTGCAAAGAAATGTTTTAAAAACAAACAAACAAATTATCTATGAGAAGCAGAATTTCATAGCACATTGTCACAGAGAAAAAAATAATTTTGTACTGGTTTAAGGTTATGCAATGTGAAAGTTAATCAGAATACTGGAAGAACTAAAGCTACAGGAATTATCTCCTCCAGAAGCATTAGGAAAAAGCGTGGGCTGGAGAGAAAAAAATATCATGACACATGGCAGAGCTAAAAGAACAGATTTTAACCTAAGACAAAAGCATATAGACATTAAATTTTTAAAAGGCCATTGATTTAGAAAGGAAGGATGGACTCCATCAACATTTGTTCTTCATTGCAAGAGGTACAGTTAGATTCTCAGCTCTGCAGTGTTATTCCAGTTTATATATTAATTTATTTTGGTCAATAACCAAACACTGTAACCTCAATAGGACAAGGTATGCTCCTACTTGCAACTTTCTTGTTAATGAAGACTAAATGCGATGTAGACCATGATATCATGAAGACCTCATCCCTGAAGAGATAGATACACATGCAGCACAAGTAGGATCCTGGTCACTAATTCTGCATACAAGTAATTAAATTCTGTTACGGGTAAGGAAGTTGGTGTCAATACTTAATTTTGATGACCTCAAAGCATTATATGTATGACCTAAATCTCCCCAGATTCATACAGTGTTTAACAAGTATGAACAGCCAGAATTCTCTTTTCTCCATCCTGTCTGCTTGAGCCTAAAATATTTGTTGGATTGACAAATCAAGAAAATTAAATCAGCAGTCCTACTCTAAATTATAAATAAATAGGTACATTTGTTGCCTACTTTTGATGTGGAGCTCTTGTGTGTTCTGCCTCACAAACAGATTTCCAGCTGAAGGAAAGCATGACAGGTCTAATGACATCAATGGAGCTTTTTCAACTTTTGTTGACCTATAGGTTCAAAATTGTGATTAGCACGATACCCATACGTACAAATCCTTATGACAATGTATCATTCCTTTTTTGCCAAGGATAGTCTGTCTTCTGTCACAATAGTCCAATAGGAATATTTCTGGCCATACAATCCTCTTCAATACTGTTATACAACTATGAATAGATTTGTAATGGGTGCTTGTTGCCATTTTATTTGTGGTTAAAAACAATAGTTTTCCACATCCTGATGTTCGAAATTTTTACTCTGAAACATCACTATTCCTTACAGGTCTGGTTTAGTTCATTTTTGGGTACAGACTACAATACGCCAAGTAGACATGAGCCGAAAACATTGTCTAAAACGCCCAAATTCCATTGTGCCACTTCTGCATAGAGCATTTGCTCCTGTTGGCCTGCTCTGGAAAGCACTGGGAGGCATTCCGTACAGTACACAGAGCATCTTGGCAAAGAAGCCACATGCTGTCAATGGATGTAACAAAACTGTGTATTTATCAATATTACAACATAGGCCTGCTGTTTTAGCTTACACAATTGAAGACACTTCACACAAAACAGAATTGCATTGCTTGTGACCCTCCATTCTGGGTTTACCATTCCTTTTATCAGACAGATTCACTAAATTCAGGTTTGTGCTTTTAACTCTAAGAGGTTTACATGATGAACCAGCTGTCAATAGACTCCTAAAGAGGATTGCAGCTCACATGTCATTGACGTGGCTGAGGAGATAGAGTTGCTCCTATCACTCCTAGAAAGATTAGAGACAAAAGAATATTTGAAGCTGAGTTTACTTTTGTATTTTCTAAGCAGCAGAGAAAATAAATTACATAAGACCACAAGAGTGGGTGGAGAAGTCACTGTGAAATATTTACCTATCCTATTCAAGGAAGTATTGTATTAATCCAGGATTAGACTTCTTACAGTAAATTCATCAACAGCATAACGCTTCCTCCTCAAACAGCAAGTGCAATGCCCTGCCAGATATACCAGTTCAATATTACTGCCAGCATGGCCATCCAAGAGAAATGTTTTCATACTCCACCATTGCCAGAGCTTCACTTCAGGCAAGGGAGTCCTTACAAAAACTCTGCTCAAGGGTACCAGGGACTGAATGGCAGATAGACTGTGTCTACTGTCCTTACCGACTAGCATGGAAAAGGGAGTACTTCAGAAAGCGTGAGCAAAACCCTCAGCCTTCCACAGCTACTTCTGAATGATGCTAAATCACAGACAGTACTGGGTCAGTATCTTCCGCCACACTTCTGAAAACTGTGAGTTGCTGTAACTGCCAAGCTGTTTTCTATCTCACCCTGCCCAAAAGAAATCATAAAACATGTGCAAAGGAAAAAAATAAAAGAAACCCTAGTACATTAATTCTGAACATACCCAGTCCTGACAGATCTGGCTCCAGCTCACTGTGCTGTCCTTCACTTAGCTCCGACCTGCTGTGGACAGATCTCTGTGTGGTCTCTGACTTCTGCTGGTCCATTAGCACAATTATTGCAGGTTGCCCCTGCAGTCCCATTAGTACCTATCAAGCAGAGAATTGCTTGCTTGGTCATTGACTGTAAGCATTTTGGTGACTCATTTATCAGCTTTTGCTGTATTTCAGAGAGTAAATCACTTGAGCTCCTTAGGAATAGCAGGTTTTAAAAAAAGCCATATGATTTGCCAGACTACAGACTGTGACCCTTTTTTTTTTTTTAATTCACTGGCTAATTTATTCCATCTGCATTAATCTATTTTTCCATTAACTACATTCAATTTAACATGAACTTCAGTTCTTAAATGTATGACCACCACTATCCTGGAAATTTTTGCTGTGACTGAGGAATGATTTCCAGTGCTTCTAACACAAGAGGACAAACCACTCTGCTGCTAATTAATTCTAATGGGAGAGACATTTAAAGTGTTGGGCAGACTGAAACACATCTTTATCACCAAGCAGAACTATGTTCTAAAACATTTGTTCCTAACAGTAAGCTATGAAAAAAAAAAAAGAAGGAAGGAAAGGTTTTTTTCCATACTCCTTGCAGGGTTGGATTGTTTTATTTTTTAAGCATTCATGGCCTTCCATGTTTTTATCTTGTTAACGTGTCTTGGTTTTGTTTGGAAGATCAAACTCTAAGTACTCGCTAGTGCAAGGTGTTCAGGGTAAGCAAGGAATGCCACTAACTCGGCTGGCTCGCTTCAAGGTTTGGGACTGACAGTTTCGTACTTTTTGTTAACTGCAGCTTTGTTAGTCAGGATTTTTTATCATAACTGAGGACTGATTGCTTCAGAGTCTCGCTTACAACCACGGCATTAACTTGCTTTTATCTAATTCACTCCATAGCTCACTACACCCTGCTCTCACTCCGTATTTCACGCTGTATTTCAGCTTCACCCAGTGTCCCTCTGCAGCCACATGGAAGGGTTTCCATTCATCCTTCTCACTATTCCTACTGTGTCTGCATTTTATTGGTGTCTCTCCTTCCAGATGCTTCTCCTTCCACCTATGTCTCAAAGTCCTCTGTCCCCCCTCCTTGTTCGGCAGCAGCTCTCCAGTAGCCTGGGCAGAGGCTGAGGCAATATTTTTGGGCAAATGATCAGTATGAACTAAGCTACCCAAGCTCTCACCTGACTACCCTGACTATCAGGAAAGACAGTAGCCTGCAAACCCTGCCTCTCGTCTTCCTTCAGGCCCTTATATTTTCAACAAAATAATAGTCACCAGAGGAACAAGCAAGAGGAGGAGATAAACAAAACAATGCTGATTATCAACACATTTACTTAGAAAACAGAATACCTGAGCTACAGTTGCTGTTTCAATTGATGCTTCATTATTTATTTAGAGTGATAAATTAAAAGAGCAAAGAAAAAATGAGTGCCTTGGAGCCCGGTGGCCCATACACTTACTCAAGAGTTAGGCGGGGTGTGCTTACTATCCCTCAGAGTAGAGTGGAGATTGTACGTCCACCTCTTACAGGACATTTACAGTAAGGCAGCCGCACTGGCATTACTTTTTTTTTTGATTGGACCATGAAACCAAGCTGCCCTTGTCCTGGGCTCTCTCCTCCTATGCTCTGCAAAGTTCATGGGCTCCTGCCCTACCTCAGGCTCACTGGGGTTCGAGCCTTAAAGCTAAATGGTTCAAACTTACTGTCAAACATCAGATTCTTCTCCGTGACTCCCTTTCTCAACTATTTTTGGCTGCACTTTCAGGTTTTGTCTTGCTCTATCCTTTAACCGCAGGGCCTGGGCCAGTGGAAAAGTTGTCATGTTATCATGCAGACCATTTACCACCCAACAGCAGCGCCGCAGCGGTTGCCTATCCGCAGGTCCACCTGATGCAGCCATATATGTAAGGGGCATGGATTTCCAATGCTTTGGTTTCCTTCTCCCCAGTCACTGTCAGCAAAGACTCAATTGTTCTTCCTCGCATAAAGCTTTTGCACACCTACACAGCAGAAAATTGGGGACAAAACTGAATTCTTATTAATTAGTATAATATGACCACCTGCTAGTGCAAAGTTCTGATTCCCACAAACTCCTTAGTATGTCAGAGCTGCCACCCAAACATAGGCACATCGGCCAGGAGTGAAGCACACAGAACAGTTTCTCAAAGAAAAAGCTTCACTGAGGGACACTGAGTGACTGATTTATTTGCTTCATCTTACATTGATAGCTACTCCTCACGTCAGCCCGTTTAAGCCCCATGCATGCCCTCCTGCTCAACTGTGACCGCCTCTGTGCAACACATTTCTTTTCAAAGTCTGGCTGTCTGGTTGGCTTAACCCTTCAACCTTATAATGTAAAAAAAATCATTGCTGACATTAAAAGCCTTCCCCCGTTTAGAGAGAGGTTTACATGAGGAAACAGCTGTCCAGCCCCAAAGAGGATTGAAGCTTGTGTGTTACTGGCTTCTTTCCACAATTGGTCTAAGAGGTCTAACGAAGACGAACCCCACATAACCATATTATTAACCATTAGGAAGAGAGCAGCTGCTTGCAAAATTCAACAGTTTTGTGCAATGTCACAGCAACTCCATTGAAACATTTGATCTTTGCAGGTTGGTACACTGCAAATTTTTCACTGAGTGCTGAGTTCAGTTTTTAGCCTGACAGTAGGAAAAGTGTGAAGTAGTTAATTAGTACTCCCTAATTCTTTCCACAGAGCACTTAGAAACCAAAATTAATAGTGGTGGATTTTTACCAGAACGTCCTGTCAGAATCAAAAAGCATTGGAGTGGCTACACGGGAGTGCTGTGGTTTTAGTCTGCCGATGACATAACAGAAATTGGAGTACATGACCGATCTGAGATATTATGAATAATTATAAGAAATAAGCACTGACATGACGAATAGTACACAGCAACAGAGAAATTAAATAACTCTGAACACAGGGAAATTTATCATGAGTGAGGTCTGTGTCTGTATGTTTCGTTAACAGCAAAAACTAAGTTAAAATCAGTCTTTTGCTGAACACACATCTTTTGCTCAAACGAAGCCAAACACTCTCCTTAAGTTATGCCATACAACCACATTTCTGTCTTCCTTCTATTATCACTCCAAGATGCTTTTTTCCAGGAAATGGGGAACAGCGAGTTAGAAGGGGGCAGCAGAACTTTCCAATAACTTACTTATTTGCCTATTGTGTATAACGTTGTCTTTCTGTTATACTTCCTCCCATTCAAGCTAAAAGTTTGCTAGAGCTGCTTACTGCTTATCTTGAGTTTTTGAGATTTTGAATCGTATTTTGTGATGTAGTAGGGGCAACAGCAGGGATCTGTAATCTGAGCTAAGAGACTCTCAGCAGCCCCATGCCCCTACACGGTTTGTTTGTGACAAGCT
The DNA here is from genome assembly GCA_013389945.1 of Fregata magnificens. Lineage (NCBI taxonomy): Eukaryota > Metazoa > Chordata > Aves > Suliformes > Fregatidae > Fregata > Fregata magnificens. Next base: position 130,671 of record WAAD01007165.1, read on the forward strand.
GTGTTGCTGCCACATGCTTCCATGTTAGCAACAAATGCTTGAGAGAGTATATTCAAAACCAAATGAACCAAATTAAATCAATTAGCAAAGTTGTGACTTTAAAGCTTCTTTAATATTGTTTGTTCACTGCAGTGTCATAGCATTTAAAGATCCTCACAGGGAATCAAAACTCAGAAACATTCGTGACAGATAAGAAATGGAAAGAAAGCCAGAAGTGTCACCATTCAGGCAGCAAGCAAGATCACCAGAAGCCACACGAGAATGATGAATGTGGTGGTTTGCTGTGAAGTCATTGTGACGGTGCGCTTCCCTCCCCCCTCCTCCTCCATCCCCCCACCCCGACCTTTATTTCCCGTAACCCTGCTCAGGCGATAAGTGGCAGTCGCAATGGATGCACCTGGTCATGATGGCTGCATCCGGCTCCAAGTGGATCCGGGAGACAGATAACAACACAATAGCCAAGGTCTATTGTGCAATGTGCCCACCTAACCACAGTGAAGAAACTCAAATCTGTGGTCGGTATGCAAATATGACGATAAATAGTGAGCAGCCCGAGAGCCCTTGGAGCTCACTTCATGGCAGCGGGCTGCACGCCAGGATCCCCCCTTGAGTAGGGATGCCTCTCAAGGTTACTCCTCAAGGTTAAGAGATTCCTTGCCACAACAGATCCTTGGTAACTGACTAATAGCATTCTAAACTTTGAAATCTTAGCTAAGTGATGTAAAGGATTCATTGCACATATATAATCCTTTAGACACAAACCGTTGACCAAGTCTGGGACTAGGATTGGATCCAGCCGCACCTAGATTCCTCTCTGAGAAGGAGTTTAGAAAGCAAGGGGGTCCTTTCTGAACCTCATGACTCAACGGGAGGGTGTCCCTGACAGTTTTGTCTGACCTTGTCCTCTATGCAGTAAATAATCAAGTGTACCTTGCCATTGAATCTTGTTAAACCACTGTCACATTTACTATTGAACCTTGTTAATTCACTGTTTTAATTCAATAAAGTATACTTTTGCTTCTTTCACATGAGTGAAGTGCACTGTCGCTCCATCTGTGACAGTCATCTATCTGTTCTGGACTCTCCTCTAATGTTCATGTGATTGACATGAAAAATCAAAGTGGTTCCTACACAAACATGTAATTATGATGTGAAAATGACCACTTTCCCTATTTGACTGTTGAACAGAAGATGATCCCATTTTATTCTAACCACCAAAGATAAAAATTAGTCTTAGGACACACAAAATAAGTGTTTTGAATGTTTTTGAGTTCTTTTTTCCCTCTGTCTTTTTCCCCTGCCTGAAGAAGCTTTTAAATTGTCAAATAAATTTTACTTATTTAGACAGCAACCATGTCTTCTTGACATCTAATTCTAAGTCTCACAAATGTCCTTTAAAAGTAACAATACATCAACATAATTAAAAATCAAAATTGAGATTTATAATCCCTCACTGCTAAAGGCATAACTTCACTTTCATACAGACTTCTCACTATACAATAGCTTATCCTCTCCCAGCTTCTCTAACTAACAAGAAATACAATTGCAATCTTTCCATTGTATTGCCGCAAACTGAGAATTCAATAGACATTTTTAACTCACTGACCTTCTCATCGCAAAACAATCTCCCTACTGATCCTGGGACCACAGATTCAGGGCGAAGGAAGAGTTGGATTTGGTTGACTGTTTTTATTTTTTCTTACATAAGTGAGCATTACGTAAGTGAAACTGAGAGACAGGAGAAATGCTGAGAGAAATAGTTTTGCTTGATGAAACACAAATTGAAGCAGATTAAAAAAAAAAAAGATGTTATTTTTTGTTATCTCAGAGATTATTCTTATTAATGAGGCACAAAGATTAAAAAAAAACTTTCAAGGACTATCATATTAAAGGACCAGCAAATTCCAGGGCCAAATTCATCCAAATATAACTTCAGTGGAATAACACTAGGGCTTGGTTTCATCACCTTCCTTTCACAGTCTAATTCCTCATGAAAAGTTCACGACATGATGAATGCACAACTGTCAACCTTTTTTTTCCTAAGAAGATAATGTTATTACCTGACCACCTAAAGGAGGTACAGCCAGCAATTACATCAAGGAAAGAAAGGGACCAAAAAGCTATATGAAATGAATGCGCAGGGTCTAGTTGCTCTATTACCCCTTTCTTCCACCACCTTCCACCACTTTTATATTCCAATGAATGCCCTTCTTTTTTCAGTAACACAGTTTTAAAGAGCAACAAAAAGTAATTGGTTACATGGGATTAAGAATTACTATTCACCTCATTTCTCTAGATGGCCTTTGAGGCTCACTAACTCCTAAGCGTAAAACAGCTGACTTGACCCCCTTCCTGTGGATCACAAAGGAGGATTTCAGATTTGGTTGATATAAAGCCATGCCATTAGGCTTTTCCCATGGAAGCAGCACTGATGCTGATGAGACCAAAGAAACCAAGGGGCCTTTTTTGTGGCCAGATCCCGTACGATCCCGTATGATGGAAGGAAGTAGCCTGTGCTTTTGAAGATGTCAGGGCTGACCTGAGGAGCATTGCCCATGCAGCCACAGAGCAGCGTGAAATCTTCCTGCAAGGGGCTCAGGAAGGTGGCTTGGACCAATGTCGACAGCAAAAGCCACTTTTGCGTAAATGTAATGAAAAAGAGCCTGGTCAATTCATTGTTTAAAGGCTGAGCGGAATGAGAGAAGTGCAAAATCAAAATCCAGACTTCATTGTCATTTTGCACTGGTTTAAAACCTGTATTTCCGATAGACCAAACCACACTGCATAATTCAGTTCAGTGTAGACGGACACCTAGGCCAGGTGCATTCCCACTGAACGCCACTGGACCTCGTTCGTAGTCTACTGCAGAGACTCACGCCTGCATTTCCTGCAGCGAGCAGGACTGAAGGAAGCATGTTGCTCCTGAGAAGGCTGGCAGGCTTATTTCAGGGAGAAGGATGCTCTGGAAAAACAAGGTCATTGGAGTGACCACTGTAGACAGTCCAGAGCTCCTCACGCAGAGCCCAGGGAGCCTAAGGCAATGCGGTAAAAGCTGGAGTCAGAAGGTACTGTTCTTCAATATGCAAGGTAAAGGCATTTTGACAGGCAGGCAGCCCGAGACAATAGGCACACCAACCACAAAATACCTGCAGGATTGCGCTGCAGTCAAATGGAAGTGTTCAGTCCAGAATAGGGTGGACATCTCTCTCCCTGGGAAAAGGGCCCCAGTTAACTCAAGAACATTTTCTTAAAGGTAATTTTAGCGACCGAGATAAATCCCCTGTTCTGTTAAATAGATTCTTTGGAAAGTCTTGTCTCAGTGTACATCTGAACAATTTAGAGAACCTGGGAATCTTATCCCTGAAAGATAATTCAGCAATTTAAGTTAAGTTGATGCATTAAAACAAACCATAGAGACATGCCAATTTAGTGAACCTCGTTGCAGAAAAAAGAAGGATTTGGTCTCCTCTTTTTTTAATCATTAGTAGTTTTCTTTGCAAGCAAAAGAACAATTTACATTAAAAGCTAACTCTCATTCTAATGAAACTAATCAAACAATTCGTGAATCTCAAAGCTTTATCCATGTTTTTATCTGTGTTCTGTTGAGTAGTCCCAATGATTTAAGTGTAATTACTCATACTAGAGGGGTCACACAGATCACATCAGTATTTTAACTGCACCTAATGTGCATTGGTTAAAATACATGCTAAGAAGAGCCAGATAAGATTCATCTCCACATGAAAAAAATCAATATAGGAGGAGCAAGAGAGGTAAAGATCAACAAGGAGAAATTTCAGAAGATCCTTTCCTGAGCCCTAATATATTACTATAGAAGATTAGATATACATTTGTAAGATTAGATATACATTTGTCTGTAAGGGAGCATGGGGATGGCTCTTTAATTGTACATCTATTTCTAAATCACGCACAGTGACTACAGTTTCCTCAACAGGAAAATGGTGTTATCAAAAGACAAGGAGCTGCTGCCTGCACTTGCAGGAAGGTGGGCTCACCCAAGATTTAGTATTTTTCATCTCTGGCACCTGTGACCATGAGTTCCAAACTGTAGTTCATAGGTTCACAATAAGTTGCATACCAGTGATACACAAATTCCTATCACCTGCTGGAAAATAACAGGAAGATTTTTAGCCAGAAGGGTGAGGGCTGGTCCATAAGAACACAATCATGGGGGTTGTTCCTGTACCAGGATCATTAACAGGGCAGTAAAAAGCACTGGTAAACACACCTGTAGCAAGACACGTATGTGAATTTGCAAAAGAAAAAGCTTATCTCCAGATACACTCAGTCCTTCCCTTCCCCTGCCTGCCTCTCATCCTCACATATACGTTGTACTTACAAGACTACGTTAACTCACCCCCGCCACATGCTGAACTGAAGAACTCTTACAAGATTTGATTCTGTCGGTAAAACTCTTAGTCAACACAACAAATCCTCAAATACTCCAAAAATAATTTCTAAAGGATTTATATGGCTTTCGTGGTCAAGCTGTCAATTTGATTATTTTTTTAATATTTGGAAAGCATAGCTATAATAATGTCAAGTTCTCACTCTGACGGAAATACTTTTGGATGCACATAAAACCTTGACTTGGTTTGCTGTAGACTTATAGGACACACTTACACTGTAGCTAAGGAAGGAGTGCAGCAAAGCTTATCTGGCTAGACTGGCTCCCCCTTGCCTAGATCAGGGAACTTACCAAAACGCCCCAAACATCCTTTGCTCCCAGTATAAGCACATTTCCTTCTAAATAAGATGCAGGGGCACAGGACAGACCTCAGCCCTGCCCAGAAATTCAGGGAGGTGACCACCACGCCCAGAACTGTGGGGAGCCCCCAGGACTGCACCTCTCACCCTACCCGAACAGCCATGGACAACCACACAAAGAGGAGGGAGGGAGAAAAATAAAAAGAAAACTCTGTTCTTTGGATGCAAAGTCTAGCTGACTACAGGTAAGACTTACCCAGGATTCTGATCTGCATTACACTTCTGATCGACTTTAATGAAGTAATTAAATAAATTGTATTTTTATGTTTATTTAATTTTAATTAATTTTAAAAAATAATCTGATTTAAAATTAAACTGCTTTGAAATCTACCATGTTTTTTCCTGACTTGTAGCAGTGCAACAAGGGTCTCCAGCATCAGGTTCTGGAAATTGTGCTGGCACTCTACTTCACCACTGCAGTGGTGCAGACTTGCTCGATGCAGACTTTCCCAGGCAGCATTTCAAGGCCTATGCCCTGCAGGAGCTCGGATTAGGTACAGCATTGCTCTCGCTTTAGGCTCCATCAAGCCACCTCTACAAATTCTCAAAACTACCCAAAAAGGTTGACAGTCCACCCTGGCTGCCTTCCATGCGCTGTGGTTGCTGCTGGTGCAAAGCTTGCTCCATCCTGCTACCAAAGGGGTTTAACAAAGTGAACATGTGAACAAGAAAGTTTCAAAAAGCCACATGCAATATTTTGGGGTCTATAAAATATTTCTAAACACTTACAAACAGAATTGCTGATGTTGTATTTGTCACAACAGGAAAGACTAGCACCCCTGCCCTCAAACCTGCACCTTTCCTGATGCAGGAGAGGATACAACAAGGAGCACACACTCCTCGTACTCTTGATATGTGGTGTGTCAACTGTCACAGTTGTGTTATCAGTGCCATTTTAGTGTTCCCAGTCTTAGCCATAGTGATTCAGTTTAAAGCCTTACAATGCATTTTCCTGAAAGAGGTGAGGGGTGGAACATGAAAACTGTCTTATTTCTGTGTGTTTTATGACACTCGGTGACACCAAGCAGGGAAGAAAAGCCATGTGTCTGATCTTGAAAACACAGCAAAATTGGCCCATGGCTGCTATTAAAGCTGAGATTAGTTCAGAAATCCGGTGATCCACAACCGCCACCATAGCAATTAAGACTGCTCTGATGTCCCATTAAGCTTCCTGTTCTCTATGTGGGAGAAACAACATTCATTTAATGAACATACATATCTGCTCTGCAAGGAAATAAAAATTAATTTGGATTAGGAGAAAAAATATTCTGTTTGTCCATATTCTTTACCTTCCCTGCAGGGGGACAGAAGTGAAATCCTTCCCCAGAGCAACGTAGCCATCCTCCGCTATTGCTGGTTTTTCACGCAGGGTCTGTGGCTCTCCAAGACTCTCTACCATGCCATGATACTCTTTTAACAGCCACACCTCATTGCAACTTCTGGTCACTGGTTTGGCTGCCACCTTTGCAGATAAACTGGTTTGATGTAAAGATGTGTGATTCAGCTCCATCTCTTGTTGTCTAGAAATCGTACTGTCATCTTTGTTATCCAAGTACATCTGTCCCTGGGGGGTATTCTCCTAAAGAAAGTGAAAACAAATATATTAGGACTAAATTGAATTGACTCAATGTTTACTCCAGTACAAGCATGTTAAAAATGCCAAGCAGAAGATTTTTTGTGCACCTTTGGATATTTCTCTTGTTGGTTTATTTCCACTAGGAATAATTCCAATGTTTTAAACCTCTCTGCAACTTCAAACTTAGCTGTTATAAAAACCGTTGAAATATGTAAAGAGATGGCTCTTCTACCTTTTCCTTGTCTACCATGATTTTCTCCCATAAATTTCCCAGAAGCTTGCACAGAATAAGCCAAAATCATCTCCACACCGGAGGCGCAAGAGCCACTGGTGCAGAACAGCTTCCTGGCTTATAACAGCATTGTTTCACCACCACAACACGACTTTTCTCTGGCGGCTGTAGTGGCAGCAGCCCTGCCAAAGCCACTGCTCTCCTCCCAGCCTGCGGGCTCCCTTGGAAAGCTGCAGTTGCCCTGAAGCTCTGCCACAGCTGATGGCCCCTCGTTAAGCAGAACAGCTATTCGAGTTTTATGAAGACAACGTGCCATATCAGCAGTTGCCAGTGGCATTTATGAAATGTGAATCAAACCTTGAAGAAAATTAGGTTCTATTATATGATTATTAATGGTGATTATAATAAAACTTAGTGCATAAAAGTCAAAAAGCTTTTATACTCTCATCATTAAAATTCAGCGTGAAAAGCTATAAAAAACACTTCAGAATCCCACAAAGTGCACAAATCAGACACAAAGACTGAGTTAAAGATCAGCCTGTCTTAAATGCATGCTGTGGAGTCTAATCATGGGAATTTTTCACTGTAAAGTGCCAAAGCCACTGCAGAGGACAGCACGAGCTTGGGAAACAGGCCCGTCAGCTTCCGACGTCCCTGCAGCTGGGGAGAGAAGCCTTTTCGGAGCACATACCTGCTCCTCCCTGAAGAGACCTCAGCACAGGACACACCGGTAGACCTGCAGGGCTGTGGGCCAAAAATATCACAGTAATAGGAAATAGGCCCTGCTTCGGTCCCAGCAGGAGAAATCACTAGAAACAGAAATAACAAAAAGCTAGTGATGATTTTGTGCAGCTTTGAGCTCTCATGCCCTTGCAGGCTAGAAGGGAACAGAGGCTTCTAAAAGAAAAGACCGAACGTATAAGTCACCACAAATGCAGATCTTGGCTCCAAGCAAAGTCAGGCTTGCTAGCCAAATCTAAATCAGAATTTCCCCAGGTGGCATTTCCTTCTCCAGTCCTGCATTTATTTTTCTTTCTATTCCCAATGCCCTTAGTTCTCATATCCTAATCTTCCTCACCTGTCCTTACAAGTAGATTGACTAACTTGACTCTTCCCATCATTACACAGTAGCTGGAGTACTGTGTCTGGTCCTGGTCCCCACAATTCAAAAAAGATGCAGACAGATGGGAGGGAGTCCAAACGAGGGCCACGAAGATGATCAAAGGGCTGGAGAACCTGCCTGGTGAGGAAAGGCTGAAGGAATTAGGTCTTTTCTCCCTGGAGAAGAGAAGGCTCAGGGATGACATCATCACAATATCCCACTACTCAAAGGGGGCCTACAAAGAGGATGGAGGCCCTCTCTTCACAAGGAGCCACATGGAGAAGACAAGGGGCAACGGGTACAAGTTGCACCGGGAGAGGTTTCATCTCCATATAAGAAAGAAATTTTTTACAGTGAGAACAATCATTCCCTGGAACAACGTCCCCAGGAACGTGGTAGAGTCCCCATTGCTGGAGGTTTTCAAGACACAACAAAACAGGGTGCTAGGTAATCTCATCTAGGCTCCCTTTCCCATGAAAGGTTGGACCAGATGGTCTTTCAAGGTCCCTTCCAACCTGAGCTTCTCTATGAGTCTATGATTAGCAGCCTGGAAAACATCAGCATAAATAAGCCTTTGCTTACTTTTTTTTTCTCGGTTTTCTTGAAAGGGAGAAAAAAAGAAAAGGAAGGTAGGGAGAGTGTGGTGAATTATTGAAAGAAAAGAGGTGGCAGCTATTGGCTTCACAGGGCTCTCATTTTTGAACATGGCTGGCATACATCAAGAAACACTGAAGATTTTCTATTTTCAATGGATAATACCTCTCCCCCAGATATTTTCCTAAAGGGACAAGACCTGTCATCACTCGGTGTAAGGAGCACAAGCATGGCTGATGTAATACCAACACACTGTCACTGAGCTGGTCCAGGGCTTCTCCACAGCCTGTAAAGCCCTGAATTTTGGTGATCCAAGACAAAATCCTGAGTGAGAGTCCTGGAAAGCCAGGCTTGCTGCTCCTGCACCATGGGATCTGAGGCTGGAGGTTTTGGGAGGGCCAACACACACCACATGGGGGCCACCATTGCCCCACCAACACCTTCTTGTCACCTCTGGTAGCCTGCTGCCCTACCAGGCAGCCAGTTTTGCCAGTGCTAAAATCCCAACCTGCCTTCCCTCCTAACAGATAACTTTGAAATTCAAATACTTCCAACTCCATGGAAAAAATAATTGCTCTTGTCTTCAATCTCACTTTATATGTTTACATATTGGATTTATTAAGACACTCTGTAAATCATAATTGAGATATCTGTCCACTTATTCCATTTTTCATAACATTTGGTTTGTCAGAGCGCCTGCTGTGAAAATACACAGACTTTTAAATGATGTCAGGCTGTGGAAACATGAGCAGTATACCTACAGCAACTCAGGCTGTACCAGTTTTTAAAAGATGAGAACCTGAACTTGACCTCTAAAATTGATCCTGTCTCACCCCAAAGGTAGGAATTTTTTATCTTGAGGTGAGTAAGGGCTAAATTAGTCAGGCTTTCACATATAAAAAGCCTTAGCATGAAAGCCGTTTATTTTCAGCATTAACATCAGTGAAAAAATAAAAGAATGCCAAGGACAAGAAGCTTGAGAGAAAACCTGATGGCTAGATACGAAACCATAAACCACATTATTGCACATTCACAAAAGCTTTGCAAAAAAATAAAATAGTACAGCATCATTTTGCCACAAGAGGCAGGTTTGATTGTGATTACCTACGTAGCTAAAACATTGCCAAGGCAACTATCACCATGGTATCTAAGCTTCTAAGACATCGGTGCATTTACCATTCAAGAAATTCTCAAATTATCACATTTCTCTGTAGTTACAGAACTTTTCTTTGCTTTTATTTCTTCTTCCTTTTTCTTATCTTGCAATGCCTCCATCAGCAATGAGCGATAGGTGAGATGTTATCATGTGAAGGTGAGGAGAGATTTAAGCCAGAGAAAGTTCATTTTGGGTTCATCTCTCTGGCGCCATGCACCAGTAAGGGTTTTTTAGCCACAGATAGAAATTGATCCAGCAACCATCCATCCAGAGTTTGACTGTAAAAGGGCTAATACAGTATTTAAGCAATGTTTGTTATCCCTTTTCATCCCTTTCATCTCAGTCCAAGCAGCTGAACATCCACTTTTAAAGTACTAGTACAGAATTCATTTTTTCTTCAACTTTTCAGGTGCTAATAAGATCAATAGGCTAAGTTATTTTATTTAAGAGGCTTTGTGTAGCCTGCTTTTTGGTTGCAAAACAAAATGCTGGAGGCAAATGATGTAGCTGGTAATGTATCATCATTTAACACATTATTGTCCTGAGTATCAATAAGCACAGCATAGCATTTTTGCAACCAAAAATGAAGCAGAATTTAATCTTAGAGGCCATGAAGCTACAAAATAGCACATCCGCTCCAGGTAGGACCCATAAATAACATGTTTCCTGTCTTATGCATTTTATTATCCACTAAAGCCTTTCTCCCACCAAGACTGGAAAAAACATTACCTCTGCACTTAGTCACCTTCCCATTATCAGGCAGAAACCCAAATTCTAAAAACTAACTAGCTGAAGAAGGAGGGTGCGGTGCTGCTGGGGGAAGGAGAACATGGCTCTTGAAGCAACACTCATGCTCAACGCCCAGAGCTCGCGTTTGCCAGGGAGCCTCTCCCCGAAGGAAATTTCAAGCCAAATCTCACCTGCCTGGGAAGTCTCTCTACAGCATCTGAGAGTAAATAAACTTGTCTCCTGCTCCAACTCCTCTCTCAGTGTGGCCCTGTGCCAGGAGCACTGCAGAGGCCATGGGTATGAGCTGCTGTGAGGAACCTCCTGCAGCCTCTCACCGACAGAGTGTGCCAAGGCAGACATGCCACCAAGGCACATTTCTATATATGCATCTCCCTCCAGATATGCATATCCAGACAGCTTCCCCACAAGTCAGACAAGTGATGTTGTAATGGCCTCCTGTGGCAAAGACACCTTAAAATGGTCTCAGCAGCAGGGAGGAGAGTTGTTATTCTTAGCCTGTGGCCCAGAGAAACAGAGCAGGGCTTCAGCACTACATCTCAGAAATCCTCCCATCGCAGGCTTGTCCTTGCATGGCCATTGCCATATGTATCCTTGGCCCTGCCATCCTAGGGACAGTGAACCATTCCCAGGACTGGTAGATGAAAACTCAACTGAAAACCTATGCCTAGAGCCACAATCTAAAAACAAGACACCCCACTCACACACATGCTCCCACACTACCACTGCCAAAACACAGTTATTTATATTTATTTATTTTGAGTAAAGGAAGGGTACTGTGGTGTCTAATGCTGTGATGTGCAAGCAAGAATTCTCAGTATTTCTTAATTGGTGCATTTTATCTTATAAGTAGAACGTGTTTCTAGCTGTAGGAAGGAGGTAAGACTGGTTTGGGTATACAGGGTGTAACAAATTACTTTGACATCCAGGATTTCACAGTACGTTCCAGTGCAGCTGTTTTCCACAAAACCCCTGCCTATCCTACATATAGGATCCCCATTATCCCATAGGGCGGTGTTAGGGATTGCACAGAATAACGCTGCACAGAGCAGCCCTCCCTTCCATCACCGAGTGGGAAGACAACAGAGCATCGTGTGCAGAGTGGGGCTGCAGGGCAGGCCACAGCAGATTGTCACTACTGACTCTTCCATGTTTTTGGGGTCGTCTTTTCTTGCCACCCGTCAGTGGCAAGAGGAATGATGTGGATAAACCTTTATCATTGTGCACCAACTATACAAACAAGACTGCCTGAGGCTCCTGTCTAAGATGAGTAAGACTCCTTACTTATGTTCCCCCTGAATTCTTGGCCCAGGGCTGCAGGGAGGGCTCTTTGGCAGGTGGAAGCAGGGTGATGGGCTATGAGAAGCTTTGTCTCCATTGGCCTGCCCAAGAAGCAATTGCTTCAAATTGCTCCCACGAGAGCTGTTCCCAGGTGGTGGCTCCCAGACGCAACACACCATTAAAGCCCAGATACCTTATATTCTCTCTCGTCAGGTTGTAGAGTGTTTAAAATACCACAACTACAAACTGGCAGAACTTCACAGCTTCCAGCAAGTTGCTGCATTTCCTTAGTGAAGAAGAGGGAGAGCGTTGCCTGAGAGCAACGTGCTTTCCTAGTCTACATACTACGTGACCAGATACGCTGGAGGTGCGGCAGCATGGAGCTGCTTGCTGCGGATTCATGTTTTATATTGTCAGTCTGGGATGGGCACTCCTGTCCAAGAAAGTGAGGAAGGGTTCCAACCACAGCACCTTGCAGGAATTTAGCAGAAGCCCCTAAACCTTGGGGCAAGACGGTCTCTGCTGCCCCTTTGGTGGCTTCCTGCAGCCAGAAGGCAGCCTGTGCTGGAGCAGAGCTTTACTGACTTCCCAGCTCAGCAAGAGCTCTGACACTTTGCTGCTCAGATCCTGCTGCTTGGACCCTGCTGCTTGGACCTTGCCGCCCTGATCCTGCTGCTCAGACCCAGCTGCTCAGACCGTACAGCTGTGTTAAGGCAGCAGCCCCTGGTGTGCACACAAGACCTTGACTTTGTTACTGCCTGGGCTGCTTGTCTCCCCCCACTGCTCACAGACCTCAACAGGGCTGATGGCGATCCAGCACCACAGCTTCACCTGAGCTTAACAGGACACAACGAAAACCTTGCTGCCCTGAGTCAAAACCTGGCCTCTGCAAATGATGGAGTCCCCAGTCTCCTCTGTGCTCAGCTGGTGCTGCTGCAATCCAGCAGCTGCTGTGCCTGGAGACATGGCCTTGCCTCCTGGGGACTGGCATTCACTAGACACCTGCAGAGCTCAGGGGAGATATGGAAGCAGAGGCCTTGCAGGGAGGAGGTCCTCACTGCAGTGAGGTGATGGCTGGGCTCGAAAGTCCTCAGTGGGGAAGGGAAGAGGCAAACTGGGCTGGAGAGTCAGAAAGAGTAAGTGGGAGGTCTGTGCTGGGGGAAGTGGTGAGGGAAGCTGTGAGGGTTTTGGGCATAGGACGATAGAATCACAGAATGGTTTGGATTGGAAGGGACCTTAAAGATCATCTAGTTCCAACCCCCCGCCATGGGCAGGGACACCTTCCACTAGACCAGGTTGCCCAAAGCCCCATCCAACCTGGCCTTGAACACTTCCAGGAATGGGGCATCCACAACTTCTCTGGGCAACTTGTTCCAGTGTCTCACCATCTTCACAGTAAAGAATTTCTTCCTAATAACTAATCTAAATCTACCTTCTTTCAGTTTAAAACCATTACTCTTTGTTCTATCACTATGCCCCCGATAAAGAGTCCCTCCCCATCTTTCCTGTAGGCTCCCGTTAAGTACTGGAAGGCTGCTATAAGGTCTCCCCAGAGCCTTCTCTTCTTCAGGCTGAACAACCCCAGCTGTCTCAGCCTGTCCTCATAGGGGAGGTACTCTGACCCCCTGATCACCTTCACGTCCCTCCTCTGGACCCGCTCGAGCAGGTCCATGTCCTTCTTATGTTGGGGGCCCCAGAGCTGAACACAGTACTCCAGGTGGGGTCTCACCAGAGCAGAGTAGAGGGGCAGAATGACCTCCCTTGACCACGTTGCTTTTGATGCAGCCCAGGGTACGGCTGGCTTTCTGGGCTGCAAGCGCACATTGCTGGGTCATGTCCAGTTTTTCATCCACCAGTACCCCCCAAGTCCTTCTCCCCAGGGCTGCTGTCAATCCACTCATAGCCCAGCCCGTATCCATGTTTGGGAATGCCCCGACCCATGTGCAGGACCTTGCACTTGGCATGGCTGGTGACAGCGTGCTTAAAGGAAGCTCAGGGGCTGGTCATGACGACCACGGTCATGACGGGGAGGGCTGCTCAGGGGACAAGCTTACTGTACAGACCGGATTCAAACAGCTTGATGGGGACACCATTTATAGGCCACAAGACAAAAGAAAAATAATGTGGAGAAACCACCTGCAGGCCTCTGGCAAAAGAAAAAAAACTTTGTGTTAATATCCTTTTTAAAAGTGCAGTACCACAGACAGTTGCATCAGCGCAGCTCTCTGGGCAGCAAACCACAGCACAGGAGCAAAAGCAAGCAGCCCGGGTGGGACCTCCTTGCGGAAAGAAAAAGTACTGTTTAATTGCGTCCCAAGAAAGCACATAACCGTCAGGCTGCGCTGAGTAAGAGAAGGAGCTGAGAAGTGAGTACGGCAAGTAAGCGTGCCGGCGTAGATGTAACAGCGAGAGAAAAGAGCGTGTCTTTCCCGGGTCGCATCTCAGCGCCCGTGTCTTGCAGGAGAGGCTTCACGCGTGATGCTCAGGTGCGCAGAGCTGTGACAGCAGGACTCTGCCTTTCCTAGGACGCTTTTGGGGTGGTTCTGCGGGACAGCACTAAACATCAGCAGAAGAGTTTCAGTGCCGCCGACAGCCGCGGGTATTCGCTCCAAGAGGCCGCAGCCTGCCCTCACCGGCCGCGGCCCCGGCCCCGGNTAAAGGCGGGCTGGCTAGTGCCGGGGGGAGCATCTGCCCGTCGCCGGGTCCCTCCCGGCAGTTCCTGCTGCAGCGTTCCCCGGGCAAAACATCTGTAGTCGGTCAGCAGAAACTGTTTCCGCATACGCGGGAATGGTCTGATAGGGCAGTCCTCCACAGTTGAGATAGGAAGTGGGTTGTGTGTATCTTAAGGTAATCGATAGCAGGCTACAGCGGTGGGGCCAGCTGGATTTTAAGAATTTGACAGAAAAAAAAAAAACAACAGTTTAGGGAGTCTCATCCAGTTCAACTGAAGATGGCATTAACACAGGGACTCCCATCGTCATCCAGGCAGAAAGTGATCATCCTGTTCGAGAGATTCAGTTCCCCCTGTAAGCATTACCCTATGCAAAAGATCCCCATAGATTAGGGGGGTTTTAAAGAAAACACTCTGTCCCTGAATGTCTGTGTGCCAATGCCCTGCTCTTGCTCACTCCTTAGTCTAAAGAGTTGGTTTGGGGAGCCTTTTAGAAGGAGCATTTGCTGAAGGAAGAATGTAAGTGAAGAGCTATCACCTTCGTCATTATGAGCAGGGAGCACTGGAGGCATAATGATAATCAAACAGGCCAGCTACCAAAAAAAAATCCAGGTAAAACAGTAATTTCCTTTTTCCTTTCTTATTCCATCTGTCAAAGAGGTCAGTCCAAAGCCCATTCAAATGAATAGGCCAACTTGCAAAGCGTCTAATCAGGCACAGATAACTAAGTTGCAATACATTGTAAGGTTAGCCTCACCATCACCACCACCTTTACATCCTAGGTTCCCGTAGAGCCCACGGAGAGAGACAGGCACTGACCACCAGGCCCCCACCCAGCTCATGCTGCAGTGGACCCCCGAGACAGGGTCAATGCACCATGCTCTGGAAGTGCCTGCACCTCCCCCTGACTACCACGGGACCTGGGGCTGAGGGATACGTGTACTGCAAAGACGTCTCAGCTTCGGTGAGCTAATTTCCAGCAAACGTCACTAGCTTAGCATCAGGGACTGGAGTCACTGGGAACATGAAACCTGTAGCACCGAGTAATGCTGTACAGTTACTGGGACCAAATGTGGGGCTTGGCCATTTGAAGACTTGCTTAATGCTGTCCCATCACTGAACCAGTGCACACAGTGACGTAGATTTCTTGCTGGTAAGCTGAGCAAGTAGAGTGAGGGAGGGTGAATGTCAATATTTACACAACAAGCCACTGAACAACTTATTCAGCCAACGCTTCTCAAGCATGATCGTTGCATCGTCTCTGCACAGGGCCCGTGAGGCACCCTCACTGGAACCAAAGTGGTGCCCACATCTTAGACAAACAGGAGAGAAAAGCAGCTAAGTACTAAGCAGCTAAATACTATCGAAGTTGATGAGCCCAGAGATTCAGGGGGCTGTGTTAGAAATAGGCAGTGTCAGAAGGAAAATGGTGTAACTTTGAAATAGACTTTTTTGGATTTAGGTCTTACTTTGGGGAAAAAAGAAAGACACCTTAAACAAGACTTGCAAAATATAGTTGGACACCATTCAGCATATGCAGCTTGCTCTGATTAAGAGATGCTGAGAAACCAGGCAGGTTTGAAAGGAAAAACAGCCTCCTTCCTGTCATGACCCAAGCGTAAACCCAGAGAGGTTTTTTCTTCTCTCCTTAAGCTATACAAGTTGCTTTTTCTGCCATAAAGTTAATGTTTCTGCATTCACTTAAAAATGAGATCAACAGCAAATACCGTGTCGCAAGAAAGGTAAATGGCCTTTCGTGACACCTCTGTGCAAGAACGTGAAATGATTCACGCTGATGAGTAAAACTCCAGCCTTGCTAGAGGACTTCTGAGAGCTTGGTACTTCTCTGTTGTACTCTCATAACCCATCATTACATGGTCATGGGAAACCAATGAGATTTCACTTTCTCAGATCACGTTGAAGAGCTTCTGTGGGTAACTGCTGAGGTCTCAAGGTAGAGACAGGCAAGAAACTCCCGGCCCTGCAGCCTCTGCGAGGGTCTTGGGTCTCCCCAATTTCTGCAGGCGAAGTCAGCACAGTTGACAGTTGACAACGGTTGACAACAACCCAGGCAGGAAAGGCGGTTAGGAAAGAGTATTCTGAAAGCTTTAATGTCTTCCAATGGGTTTTTATTGATTATTACAGATTGGTAGATTGGTAGTGGTGTTATTTTTATTTTGGGTTCTTTATCGTTTAGATATGTTGGCCTAAGTATATAGTGGTGCTCTCTTCTGTTATTTGGTGCATATAAAGGTCTTTATATCTTCCTTTTTCAGTAACGAGCAAGACAGTAGGAAGGGATTGATTAATTGACAATATATTTTGAAACCATTAAAATAAGCCTAGCTAGTTTCAGCTCTGCTTCAGGAAAAAAGAAAATTCAGATTGTCAAGTGGAAAAGGAACACCAATATCAGAGGTTGGTTTTTTATTATTTTTATGCCCATACTCTACTAATAAATGTTACAAGTTCTTAACAGATTATCCTACAGACTTTCAAGCTGAACACCAAGCTCCCTAAAACAAAGTGCAGAAAAAAATGTGTTACTGCCCCCCCAAATGGCATATCTAGATGATTGTTATTCCCACAATGTCAATCGTTCTTCCCACAATGTCAATCGGTCTTATGTCTAACTTGATAAACTGCGGGTGCTTGAAATTGCTCCAGCAGCTAGAATACTGATACGCAATAAGCGTTCATGTCACATTTCTCCTGCCCGCTGTTAGCCTAAATTTACTTCATAGAAAAGATGGCGATAAGGAGTCTCTTTGCACAAAGGAATTAAAGCCTCCATATGCCTTAGCAGCTGTACCAGGGAAAAAGATAATACCAACAGGTGCAAAAGAGCAGAGTTCACGGTATTGCCGGTTTCTCCTTTATACTAAACATGCAGAAAAGCAGAATAAAATAGGTCTTTTTCCCACAGGACCCAAGTGCGAACGGAGGTAGCAGTGAGATAGACTTGCAGTTTTTAGCTGGTCTCTTTGTCCGAGTATTATCAGACTGGAGTTTGGTTTGTGAAATGCCCTTTGGCGCAGCAATTATTTCAACTGGCAAACAAAGCAGCATACTACATATGATTACACTTTTCAAAATCAATGTAAATTTTTCGTAGCCCGCTAATATGGGTGGAGTTTTTACTTCACCACAGGTAAAAATAACCGCTACATGATTTGTTGACACTGGCCATAATATATCCAAGACAATTAAACCAAAGAGGGGACATTAGGGGAGCTAGTTAAATATTCTGTATAGATCCATTTCCATATTCAATGCTCAAAAAGGTTGGAGTTTTTCTTTACTTTAAAAAAAAAAGAATTATTTATTAAAAAAATTGTTTTCATGGCTATATTCAGAAATTGATCACCACCACAGGACAAAACTGTTTCCTGTTTTACAAAGCAATGAATGCAAAAATAATACTCTTCTGAGACAGTCATGGCAAACAGCAAAGCATTCCAGGAGCCAGACAGTGACCCTGTAAATGGATGTAGCTGTACTGATTTCTGGCATCATTAGTACTTATTCTTCTTTCCAGACAGCCGAGGGGATTTGGTTCTGTTCCTATCAAAGTTTTCCTTTGATTTTAGCTGGGACAGGGTCAGACCTGATTGAGCTAATAAGCCTCAGTTTGGATTAGAAATTTCAGTGCTGTTCTAATAACCTGCTCTGGTATGAATTAAAAACTGACCGAGCCTACAAGGAGCAAGCAAGGGTGAAAGTGAAAACAAACATATTTAGATCTTTCTTTTCTGGATTTGGGCAGTCCATTAGCACCCTACTGCTGTACACAGCTTTTTACCTACCTCCCATTGCAGATGAGCCTGCTTTTACATACAGTCATACTTCTTAGATGCAAACCATCATGCACTAGAAGGAAACACAGCAACTTCAATGAAAATGGGTGTTTCCATGTTGTTGATGCCACTGCTTCATGTTATAGTCCTGACAAATTCATTAACTTCTCTCTCAGCTTTAAAGCATTCTTACAAAACCAAGAAGCTGAAAGCACACGCTATAGGATGTAGATTGGTGAAGCTGGCAGCTTTCTGCAGTGTTAAAGCTTACGAAAATCCAAATCCAAGCTAAAATGTAAGGAATGTGAGCCTCACCTCAAGGCTTTAGCCAAAATGCGCTGAGGCTAGTGAGAGTCCTTCCACTGACTTCACTCGGCTTTGGACCAAGCCCTTCAAAGATATAAAACAGGCTTGAAATGCTTAGCTTGTGAGAGATTTGGTTACAAATAGAAGTTGCCCAAATCCATGACTCCGAGGGGAAGGCTGAACTATGCAACCTGAGGGCCAGAAGGTCAAAATCACAGAGAGACTGCAACCATCGTGCTGGCAAGTCAGCCCCATGGGCATGGGCAGAGGAAAGGCAGGAAGGGAAGGACACCAGACCAGCCCTGATCCACAGCAGAAGAGGTCTATGAATAGCAATGCTGCGGCTGATGCATTTCCATTTTCTGGCACTGCTCCCTGCACAGGAATGTTTCCTCCTCCTTCACCCACAGCAGACGCTCTTTTCATGTTGGTGGGAATGTGATTATGAATAGTTTTGTTTAGGTATCCCTGGGAAGAAGATATTTCAAATATAGCACAGAAACAGAGCTTTCCTACCACAATAAAAAGGAAGGGCAAGAAAATCTCAAAGTCATTAAACAATGTAAATGTTCCAGCAAGTGGGGATTGCTTTAAGCATGTAAGAGAAGGGGATGAAGCCACAGCCTAGCAGCTGCCGCTGACAGACAGGATTTCTGTTCCCTGATTTACTACCTGTTTAAGCTTTTAGGGCTGAAGTGTGCCTTGTCTGCTAAATAACATTTACCCAGTAGGTTTCATTCAGCAAAGCTGTAAATTATTTTGAGATTTTGAGGAAGCACGTTACAGTAGTAACAGCAACCGCCTTTGTTCATCAAAATGTTTTGACTATGCCTGAGAGTACACCTGAGCATGTTTCCCTGAAAGGGGGACTGAGGGTGACCTCTCTGTTCAGATTATCTTGAACAAACCGTCCCTGATGAGTGATTACGTTTGTTGGCACTCGCAGAAGACAGTGTCGTCCTGGGCAGAAAGTTCACTGCACAGAAGAGTCATTAGCGTGCCCTTCTGTGAATCCCTTCACGTCTCCAGAAGGTCTGCAGCAAGAATGTATTTCTGAAGCAGCTGCTTAAAGATCTGAGGGAAACTTGGCTGGAAGAATAGCCACATGATCGTCCAGTCCCTCAAGTATTTTTGGCTTTCAAACACTAAGCCCAACGTGACATGACAGCCTTAAAAAATCAAAAACTCACCATTGACTGACAGAACAATGTGACATTGTAACAGTTAAACAGAGGGGGGGGACGGAGATGTGCACCCACCTTTCCCTTTCTTTCTTTATTCTCATTCAAAGTTTTTTAGCCTCTAAGAGCTCAGATGGAAGTGAAAACTTCCCACAGTGACTCTGGCTGTCCTGCCAGGCAGCACGCTGGCTGCAAGTGAGTTGCCTTGAGCATGTGTGAGCATCATGCTCACCTTGTGTCAAGGCAGACCCATGGGCACAGCCAGCTCTGAGCTTTTGAAAAGTTTGGATGAGTTTGCTTCATCTCTAGCTCTAGCCCTCCATCGTCATACTATCCCTTTAGAAATCCCTATTGAAAAATAGCCCCTGAAGAATATAATTTGCAGGTCACAGAGCTCAACAGAAGGCTGGAAGTAACTATCACCTTGTTGTGTGACAATTGCCTCCATTCGCTCTTGGTACCTATCCTTATATTCTGGAGACGACACCCTATTCCCACTGTGGGACACAGGTACAAATAAGGAGGGGAAAGGAGACAAAACTCTTGGGCCTGACACTCACACTAATGACTCTTCTCCCTACCATGAAGCTAGAGCAAGATACATTTGCACTTACTCTAAATCCTCTTTTCACAGTCAAAGCAGTGTAAATGAATGCTATAGTTGGTGAGAATAAGGACTATTATCTTCAAAGAGATAATTTGACCTATCTAAACTTCGCAGCAATTCCACTGGAATACAGAATTTTCTTTACCCTGATACAATTTCGAAATCTCGCCCTAGCAGTCATAAGAAAGTGGGAGACAATGACTAGATAATTTCGTGCATCCCAAAGTCTTTAATTTAATCACGGATCCTACTTCAGGAGACATATTATTCAGATATGTATGAATTTCACATCAAACTTCAGACATTTGTTTCTTTTGCTTCTTACAAGATAATTGCTAGATTATGGATAATTGTTAGACAAAATAGTCTTCTTTTCATTTATCAAAGTTCACAAAAGTTACCTCTCAGCAGAAGTAGTTCTGAGTTAACAGAGCAACAACATTTCTACATTATTAACTTTCTCTGACATCCAAGTAGTCTGCATCTGAAAGCTAAATATCAGTTATTTGAAAGTAAATCAAGTCTCTCTGATGCTCAGAGTTGTAGCTCAACTCATTTGCTTAGTGAAGTCTAAAAAGCGTTATGTTTACTCCATTCAACTTTTTTGAAAGTGTTCATGAAATGTATTGTATTCTATATGTTGAATATTTCTTCTGATCTACAGGACTTTAAAGCAGTCTGTGGGTAGAGGCAAAGTAATCTCTTTACCAAAAAAATAATTAGCTTCTCCTCTGTTTCATTAAAGCCAAAAAGTTGGACCTTTGCGTTGATTTCTAGAGCAGAGAATAAGTGGCTAAACAAAACCAACTCACAGGAAGAGGGGAAAAGGTGTCTATAATTTCTGAATGACTGATAAACATATGTAAAGTAAAAGAATGCATAACTTTGTTCCTTTCAAAATGTAAGGAAAAACAGTAGCAGCTGCTTAGCCCAAGTATTGCTGGAACCCATGTGAGAAGTTTCCCTTTGAAAATACAGACACCTTTAGCTTATGGTTATATGCCCCAAAATTATTGAGATACCTTTTGCTTAAGGGACAGCATTGCCATTTGAATTTTTTATGATTATAAACTGTTTTCAAGGCAGTCATTTGGGCCCATTCAGAGCAAGCACCTCTGCAAACAGACCTATGCAAATAATAGGTCTAGGAATAAGGAATGCAGCCTATTTACAGAAAATGAAACACAAATTAAAAACAAGGATCCGTGGCCCTGCAAAATGCTCCAGCATTTAACAGACAAAGAAAGCCTATAATCTCCTGCATCATGTAGCAAAAAAGACAGATGTAATCCTTGAAGGTGTAAGTAAGTCCAAATAGTGGGTAGAAACTGGGATTGTTGGTTTCCCTCCATGTAAGAATTTGTTACCCACCAAGTGCTGGGTACAGTGCTGGGGCTCCCATTTGGAAAGGAATTTGGAAGAAGGGAGGCAGTGCAGAAAAAAACCACAATTAAAATAATTCAAGGGCTGGAGAAATGCCTTACTGCAAGAGAGACCAAAGGTATTCGATCTATTCCTTTTTTCAAAAAAAAGGTGGAGCAATGACTCAGTTACTAGGCCACCTTCACAGAGGGAAAATATCTGGTATTAAAAGGCTCTTGAACTTAGTGGACAAGGCATGACATGAACTGATGGTTGGAAGCTGAAGACAGATAAATTCAAACAGGAAATACTGCACAATTTTTATGACTTTTTTTTTTTTAAGTTGTCACATTGATTAACTACTGAAACAAACTACTGAGGACAGCAGCCTGGCAATGTCTTCTTGACTATAGTTATCACTGGGACATCTGCTTAGACGAGGCACGCCGCTCAGTCCAGTGCTTGGAAAACTGGCTGAGATGTGCAAATGTGCGATAAAAGTGTGAGAGTTGGAGTCGAGAGTTCCCCTCGAGCCTCAAATGCTATGAAAGTCTGGCTGTACAAATTTCCTTTCAATCCATGATCTCAAAATCATTTGAGCTTAATTTTCCAGCTCAGGAAATAAATCAGTGTCAGTATCAACAGAAATTTGGGGGTTAGATCTTGGCTTTGCAGCTCTTTGATAACAACCAGGGAAAATAGACATGGTTATCACAATAGAGAAAGTTGTTTCAAAAACCCTTACAGTAGTCTGTTCCTTTTGGACCTATAAAACCTTTCGGAGGCCTAGGGAAAATAAAAGCATCTAGTTATTGAGATTTTTTTGTACATTTTCATGCTTAAAAAGCAATTCTTCTGCCAGCAACTTTCATTGAACACTGTTATTTATAGAGCCACTTCAGCAATGAAATAGGAAGCTGTAATCACACTTTACACGCTTTGGCAGCCCTTGACATGGGGAGGATGTCTGAGAGGTACTGTACTCAGACTATCTTTTTTTCCTTTCTTAATAATAATAAAAAAAGATAATAAAAATCTGTCTTCAGAGCTTCCATATAAAAGGGCAGAACCCATTAGCTGAGCGACACATAAAATACAAAGAGCTCATTATGCTTTTGCGATGAAGATACCAAGTTTAGCCACACATTGTATTTTAATTGGATTTTCCAGCAGTAAGAGCAGAAGACTCTCAAAACAAACCCTCTGAGGGAGGAGGAGGAGTGACTCTGCTTTCCCTTTCAGCCCTTGTAGCCAATGGGACATCTCCCGATCTTTGCTCCTCGTGACTCCAGCCCTGGTGGAGCCGATCCCTCACCCACACTGAAGAGGAAGCTGCTGACAATGAGTGCTGGTGCCTGCAGCCTCCCCTCCCAGCCCCAAGCTGCTGAACCTGCAGAAATGCCTTCCAATAGGCCATGCTAGAGGGGGGCTTAGTTATGTGCTCCTCTCATCAGCCCAACTCTTGTTTCAAACCTGAGATACCTCAGCCCCTGCTTCTCCTTGGGAAGCTGCTAAAATGGATCCTTGCACCCAAGGGGAGCTCAGCAGGGTCAGTGGGACCCACAGGTGCCCGCCTTGGGCAGCTGCACTGCCGGGAAGGCAGCCTCACTTGTCCAGGTGGGCTCCTGCCCCTCAGCGCCCGCACGTGCGCGCGTGCTCTCCTGCAGCACGAGAAGGGTCTGTCCAACAGCCTTGCAGACCATGTCACTGACTCATGCTGTTGTTTTAATTCACTGCGTGGCATAATAAGGGATTCTGGAAAATGAACGTAGAGTGGCTTTGCTTCCTTTTAACACAGAATACAGGTAAAAAGCTCACAGCAGGCTGCTTTCTCACATAACTATGTGAAACACAGCATAAAATAATTCTGGTTGGAAGAGACCTGTGGAGGTCTTCTAGTCCAAACCCTGCCTAACCAAGGCTAATGCCAAACTGAGTCCAGGTTGCTCAGGGCCTGTCCAGCCAGGTTTTGAATATTTTCCAGGATGGAGATTCCTCAGCCTCCCTCTGTCTGTTGCAGTGCTAACCCACTCTCAGAGTGAGAAAAAATTCCTTATATGCAAGCAGAATTTTTCTTACTGTAGCTTGTGTCTGTCACCTCTTGCCTTTTACCGTGCACCTCTGAGAAAAGCCTGGCTCCATCTCCTCTATAACTGCCTTTGATTGTTGAAGACAACAATAAGATCCCCTCAAAGCTTTCTCTTTGCTAGGCTTTCTCAAGAGAGAGACCATAAACTCAAAAGCCTGCACATCACACATTTCGTATCCCTGATACCTGTGTGAGAAGCGAGCGTCATCTGGCACATGCAGCCTGGGGAAGCGAGGGCAGGGGGTTAAAATGGAGCCCTACCAGCTGGAACATGTCACCTCTGGTCAGTGCCATTAACATCTTGGGTAGCCCCAAGAAAACCTTATGAAACGTCTGTCTCAGGTCTCCTACATGTAAACATTGCATCAATAAACTTTATCTCATTGGATATTTGAAATTTTTAGTTGTTTGAGATTAAAATGGTCCTAAGCCACAGCAGTATTGCAAGTCCATCAGCAGCAACATTGTCTGTTGTCAGCCAGGCAAAGAATAACAAATTCTGTTGTAAATTGAAAATGCATCCCAAGTACACTTACTCCTGTTTGCACCTAGCACATAAGGCAGAGAGACAGGACTGTCAGTCCAGCAGCAGCCCCATTCCTGCCTGCTCTAAGCCCAAAGGATTTTGTACAAGGTAAATGGCTTCAAAGCCCAAGGGCTTCGTGCTGTCACAGGGTTTTGTAGGACTCAGACCTTTTTTTGCAGCTGATCAGAGAAAGAAGCTACAGGAAAATGGCTTACTGGGGGCAATATCAGACTCCCTGTGCTGTTATACATAAGAAATGAAGCATCTCCAGAAACATTTGCCTAAGAATTGGAGCACAAAATCACTGCCATCACAACTACCACCAGGTAAGGGATGCCTCCTGACCGGCTAGCACCTGAAGCTAGCAAAGCAGAAATCCCAAGCTGCGTGATGACTGTCTTTGGATGGGAACATACAAGCATGTTATCACTGCAGACCTGAGAGTGTGATCACGGTGCGCTTGATCTCCCCACAACACCGCCCTTCTGACCGTCCTCACTGGGACCTCTGTGTCAGACCCGGAGATGGGTAACAACAGGGGCATCTACTGCAAAACGCCAGATGCATTCAGTGTCACATGGTAGCTCTTCCTCCGATAACTTCTTTGGGTATTCATATCCCAAAGCTACTTTAGAAAAATGCTTTAGATGAAACCTTCATTTCCTTGAAATGAGAAGACATTTGTCCTTATTGAAGTCAGTGGCAAATATTTCCTTATTTGTACCTCTGGCAAAATAGAAAAATATACACTTCTGAAATCAAGATGAAGCTGTCTGTGGCTTCATAGTTTCAGCCAGGCCGCAATGGCTCAGCTTCATTGTGGTTCCTATATGCGTGCAAATGAACTGGTTTACAATTCTTTAATTTGGAGCATTCAAGTTAGTGAAGCTGAAGCACGTGTTGTGACAGAGTTGGGACTTAAGCCCACTTAAGCAATAAACAATAAGATAAGAAAGAGATGCAAAGAAGTACTATGAGGAACAGCGAGAGGGAATGGACAAAACAAAGTTGCTGCTGACATCCTCAGCCATAAAATCTTCAGTACATGCAGGAGTTTCATCAGGATCTAGGACTTGCTGCCTAGGATGATTTCCTTACAGAGACTTACCCAAATACCTTGGGTTCTAGTGCTCGAACAGCCTGTATGTCCAAGACAAGAAAAGGGCCATGTAATGAAATCTGATGCACAGAAGACATTAGCAGAAAATGGTGTTCTCAGGGCATTATGACCACACAGCCTTTATAAAGATATACACTCTGAAGTTATAACCTTCATATATTTGGCACATACGGGTGCTGGAGCGTGTGTACACAACGCCAGAGAAGTCCCATGCTGGCCAAAGACAAGTGATCAAGTGACGCACTGCACAAATTAGTACTTAACTGCTGAGAAAATCCCTGAAAACAGAAAAAGGAGTGTATGAGGAGTGTCTCCTGATACATCAGGTCCCTGCTTAACCCCAGATCAAGTTAAGTGTGATTGTAGGTAAAGTTACTCTGGTTTTTTGATGGCCAGTTACCATTTTGATTATTGAGAAAGAGATTTTCTGGCCTCTAGTTAAAGCACCCGGTGCTCCTGCAGAGCATAGTTTGCCTGGTGAGGAGTTTCAGAGACTTTGCTTTTCTATTAGAGGTTGAAACATCAACTGCATTTGAGTGCATCACACACAGCCAGTCTAAAAGGGAAGCAAAAGCAGCTGTCAGCATGGCCAAAGAGAGATATTAGAGAACTGATGTAGTAAAGAGAGAAGCACAACGTTTGACCTGGGCTGGAAAAACGCCAGGTGAAGGTAGGAACAGAAGCACATTACGATATCTCATATACTGCCCTGCACTGATTCTATTGCCCCAAATAGTAATAAAAGAAGACAAAAGCATTCCCCAAGCTGTCTGTGGCTACATCTGTGTTAGTAAGTAGTGTGGCACAATAGGAATGAATCTGTAAGGTGAAGAATTGGTGAGGACCTAAAGTCGACACTATACACACCCCAGAAAGTTTTAGTGCGGACTAACCCTAGTCTGGTCCTGTGGACTGGATGCCCATCGGCAGTGAGAGCGCATCTCTTGGTTTAATTTCAGCCAAAAGTAATCAGTTTGTGCACTCTGAGACTCCTCCACCACACGAACCAAAGCACAGCACACAGAGATGGTGGGGAGATTCGGTTCAGACATGCACCTCTGATCCACATTAAAATGCCCCCAGTAAGACTGGAACGGGCATCTACAGATAGTCACATAAAATGGGGGAAAGGAAAATGTATGCAAAAAGGAGCACCCACAGCCCAAAGAGAAAAACTACAAAAACAAACTTACAGCTGTAATCACCATTTGTTAAGAACACCTGAACAACTGTGTTCAAGGATAGACTGAGGCAAGGCATCCTCTCCACCAGGGCAGATCCAGATAAAACTGTCATGGATGGCATGAAAAAGTTCACTGCTTAGTGAGTCTTGGGAGCTAACAAGGATGATGCACAGAAAATGTCAAGAAGAAAAAGAAGAAAAGTCGTTACCACACAGTGCTTAAAAAAAGCCATTAGGTTGTTCATTGATATCAAAGACCATATTGTTCACTGAAATTACTCAGCTTCCCTCTTCAGAAGAAAAATGTTACAGCATTGTACAACGCTTGGGAGGGAAGAAGCGTTTCCTAACAGCCTGACAGCCCCTCTCTATGAAATGCTAACGCACCAGGGGTCACCGAGGATGCAGAACACGGAGCAACAGCCCTTAAATTCTTAAAGCTAACAAAGTTCTAATCATAAGTGGTTATGTGTGTGCCTCCCATATCTACTTTTCAAAGAAGATGCTTCTTTCAGTCTAAATTCACATTTACTTGTTTTAAACTCCTTTCATTTCCTGTTTTTCAGTTTTACTCAGCTAGGAAAATTGCTCGGAGGCAGGCACAAGCACGATGCACTAGCTGCTGCCCAAACTTATATATGCAATGAAGTCTGCAGCCTAACAAAACAGTAAATACACAATGAGACAAGAAACTCTCCTTCAATTCCCATCCTTGGTTGAAGTCAAGGATATAGAAGAAGTGTTTGCAAAAACATTTCTTCTGCAAAACATGTACATTAGGTTGTAAGACTGTCATTAGGATACATGATCACGTTAGGATGCAGTCTGTGGAGCAAGAACCACAGCGCTGCTGCTGAAATGCAGCAAGATTAACCTTAAGGCACAGCTCAGCGAATCTGTTCATAGGCCAGGGCCATGCTTACAGGCCAGCCATCCCGGGGTAGCTCAGAGATACCCTCCCTTGCCCTGAGTCCTGTGTCCTGCCTTCCCCAGTTTCCAAGGATTTGCAGCTCCTGAGCAGCTGACGGTAGCTTTGTTCTCCACAGCCATTGTTGGACTTCCATGGCATGAACTTGTCCAGCCACCTTCTGAACCCATGAAAATGTCAAGTATTCACAAATTCCTGTTGCAAAGAGCTCCTAGCCCATGACACCACATTGCAAGTGATATTTTATTACAAGGTTTTTCCTGGACAACTGCTGACATTCTGGTTAAAACCAGACTGAAAGAGGGACCCTAAGGCATCAAAAAGACCAAGGGCTCATTGGGAATACAGGGGAGCTGGATTAAAATCTCTGGTCCAAGGCTAGATTTTGCATCTGAATGTCCCACCAGCCCAGTATTTGACCTAACTTTGGGTATTCTGCTGCTGTTACCTATTAGTACAAGCTGTTGGAGCTATATCAGTTTCTCAAACTGGTCGACTATAGGAGACTTGGCAGCCTGTGGTCAGGGCATTCATTTCCTGTGGGTAAGACGCAGCTTGAAGTTTCTTTCTTCCCTGGAAGATCTGAAACTACCCGAAGACCCACTGCAAAGGAGGACAGAGAATCAAGAACTGTCCAGGTTGGGAAGGACCTCTGGAGATTGCCTAGCCCAGCTCCTGCTCAAACCAGGCCTGGCTTCAAAGCTAGGTAAGGCAGATAATAGAATCATAGAATCATAGAACCATTAAGGTTGGAAAAGACCTCTAAGATCATCAAGTCCAACCATCAACTAACACCACCGTGCCTCCTAAACCAGGCCCTGGAGTGCCATGTCTATACCATTTTTGAATGCCTCCAGGGTTGATGACTCCACCACCCCTCTGGGCAGCCTGTTCCAATGCCTAACCACTCTTTTGGTAAAGAAATTTTTCCTGATGTCCAGTCTAAACCTCCCCTGACGCAACTTGAGGCCATTTCCTCTCGTCCTATCGCTAGTTTCTTGGGAGAAGAGTCCAACACCTGCTTCACTACAACCTCCTTTCAGGTAGTTGTAGAGAGCGATAAGGTCTCCCCTCAGCCTCCTCTTCTCCAAGCTAAACAGCCCCAGTTCTCTCAGCTGCTCCTCATAAGACTTGTTTTCTAGACCCTTCACCAGCTTCGTTGCCCTTCTCTGGACACGCTCCAGCACCTCAGTGTCCTTCTTGTACTGAAGGGCCNCCCCCTGCAGGGCCTTCCTTCCCTTGAGCAGATCAACACTCCCGCCCAACTTGGTGTCATCTGCAAACTTGCTGAGGTGCACTCGATCTCCTCATCCAGATCATTGATAAAGATGTTAAACACGACCGGCCCCAGAACGGAGCCCTGGGGAACACCGCTTGTGACTGGCCGCCAACTGGCTTTCACTCCATTCACCACCACTCTCTGGGCTCGGCCATCCAGCCAGTTTTTTACCCAGCGAAGAGTACACCTGTCTAAGCCAGGAGAATGCCGTGGGAGACCGTGTCAAAGGCCTTACTAAAGTCCAGGTAGACAACATCCACAGCCTTGCCCTCATCCACTAGGCGGGTCACCTGGTCATAAAAGGAGATCAGGTTGGTCAGGCAGGACCTGCCTTTCATGAACCCATGCTGGTAATAATAGACTAAGATACTATCAGTTGGGGTGCCCAAAGCAGCCCAGCGTTTGGGCCAGACACTCCCTGAGTACGTGAACCCAATGTAAGAAGGGAATGGGCTTCCAGTAGCCGGTAGGTTATGGCTCCTGGAAGACTCAGGCATGGAGTTTGTGTCTCCCGTGGCCAAGCTCATCAGCGCATCCACTAGGCTGTCCTTCGGGGAGTCTTCATCTGTCTCTTATTCCCAAATTCTTTATTTCATTTAAACACCAGTGGTAAATGTTTTGAAGTGTCATAGTTTCTGAGGAACAGAAGCCTAATCACCTGTCTGGAAGTGTTTAGGCAGAACTGGGTATGTTCCTATCAATCCATAAGGTCAGTTTTCAAAGCTAATATAGGTCCTTGTTTTACCAAGGCATTTCTGAAAAGTTTATCCTCCACCCCATCCCCACAAGCCACCACCTGAAGCTACACCATAGGCTGGGCCCCAGCCCACCCAGAAGGATGTTTACTTAAAACAAGTTGGTGATGCCTGTAGCGAACCGTACCAGGCAAGGGCCGGACCCCGGCACACATGACAGCAGTGAGAACGTTTGGCTGACACTCACCTCTCAGCTGACCGGCCTGACCGTTATGTAAAATTCCTCAGACGGCGATGAGGCATTCCTAGTTAGACACAGACGATCTGAGGAGCAGCTGGATGCAAAACCCGCTGCGGGAGGAGGCAGGGATTTATGAACAGGCCCTACATTTCCCTGCATGCTTACAGCAATCCACCCTGATTCCCTGCTCTGCCAGAGCCTCCCTCGAGCTGCTGCATGAAGGGTCATCCATGGGCAGCAAGTTCGTCGAGCTCCAGCTCAGATAAAAGATAATCGTCCACTACTGGCTATAGTTAAGCACTTTTTCTCCTGTGCCTCTGACCTTCTTAGTGTAATGCACCAGGAAATATAATTTCAATGGGAAATTCTATCTGCAGGGTGAAACACCAGTTTATAAATTAAATTAACTCCATTTGATGCACTATGAAATTTTAAAGTAAATCAAGCAAAGGCATACAAACACGAGACTGTCAATTTTGGAAAAATGTATTAGCAGTTATAAGAGCAAGTATAAAACACCAGCACAAAAAACTAAGGGGGTCTTGCTTTCAACAGATTATAACAGATTGATTTTATTGTTGAAAAAGTCAGGTCCCTGACTGAAGCTTGAGCCCTGTTTGAGGGTATTTAAGGCTCTCCCAATAAGTTTTCTTGTGCCTATTAGTGAGTAAGTGTGTTCAGCTGCCTCATTTCCTATAGAAGTGCTGCTGAAGTGTCTCTTCCTCTCCCTCCCTCACCAATTTTCAGGAGCTTTAGCTTTCAGGTGCACAGCTGTCTCACCCATGTATATCCCAAGGCTTACTTTTTGGGTTTTTTCCAATTTTTCCAGGGACATTTGTATTCAAGGCCCTGTAATTAGCCCACTGCCTTTCACAACTGCCAGGTAAAATTCTCCTTGCTACGATGACACAGAGCAACAAAGTTTAATTACCTATTCAGTAAATTAGAAGATAATTAACAGAGATTTATGATGGTGTATTGTGCCTTTGAAAAGATAAAAGAAAACATAGTGCCAGAGCTACCAAACAGGTAGAAACTATTCTTGCTTTAAACAGCCCCCTTAATCAGAAATCTTCCTGCATACATTCCTAAATACAAATGGTAAATATTCAAAAGTGCTTTATGGTATGAACATTACTGATGATAAATTATACGGCTTTGACAAATATTTCTGCCTACAGAGCTCTGGTTAGCTTGATTAAAACAAATTTCTAAATTACCCATCTATTATGAGATCTCCACGGTGTTGTGAAATTTGCAGCAGCTTCTGTAGCATGAATTCTACTAGGAACTAAAATTAAGTGTCCTTGCAAAGAGCCACAACGACCAAAATTAACAGATACCATTTGTAAAGATCAGTCACCAGGGATAGATGTGCAAACACTGAAATGGCGCCTTCATAATCATATAGACAAAGAGATATTGCCTCGACTACGTATATGCCTGTAGGTTATGATTAATGTCTGACATAGGAGAGGCTGTAGTTTAAGAGCAGTAGTAGTTTAAGACAAGTTTGTAGTGCTAGATCCTGAACAGTTGCAACATCTCTCCAATTTGTACTTAGTATCTCTTTTGGCATTTTTCACCTTGAACACTGCTCTGTTCCCAAGAAAATGGAAAAAATCTTAAATATTTGTGGTGCTTGTGTCATGACTTAAATATAGTTTTCACAAAGCATTTTAACCAATCCAGCTGTTCTGCTCAAAAACCAAATTACAAACTTACAAAGATACAAAGCCATAACAAAAATTTATTTCTAGGACAAGCAATAACAAAGTGCTGCATTTCATTACTTCTTTGAAAGAGAACCTCTTTCAGCAGGAAATTCACCCATAAACGCCCTTTGGGGACATTGAAGGAACAGTGACTGGTGCCAAATGTCACACATATTTCTGCTTTGATTTCATTTCAAACAAACTCCCTTTCAGCAAACTTCCCGGCATCCCCAGTGAAGCAGCTCCCGCACCGGGCAGCTGGAAGAGCCACCTCGCTGCACTCACCTTGCCGCTGCTCCTCGCAGAGCAGAAAAGACGCCCCAGCTGTGCCTTGTGCCTCGTGGGACAGCCACTTCACTGCACAGTAATTAACAAATCCATGCTAATCACAGATCCACAAATCCAAAAGAAGTCATGTAACCCTATTGGCTTTCTGCCACTGGACTGGGAGGAAAACATATGCTTCGAGTCCTCCTGGTCTGATGACAGGTAAAAAAAAATGACATTTTAACAAATGATCCCATGAACAATGGAAAAGAAAACACTACACACTCCAGTGCAAGGCCTGAGACCAGAGCAAGCCTTTGGCTTTGGGGCAGACCCAGAGCAACCCAGCATGAGCAAGTCTCTCTCCATTATATTTGACTAAACATGTCTCAGGGGTCATTATTTCAGTCAGGAAAAGTGATGGCACCAACTCTAATCCCGCCGGAGAAGAGGTCCGTGTAGGCAATCTCTGGGAGGCTGCTGAGAACTGCAGCCCAGCCGTGGCAGTAGTTGAATGAGGCACTACCTCATTCCCCAAATCCAAACTTCTGGAGGCTGAGCTGCAAGCTGCAACACCACAGCAACATGAGCAGAAAGCAGTTTTGTTGGGGCTGGGCAGAATTCAATAGCTGGGAACTAGTGCAAAAAAAACCCCAAACCCAACAAAACAAACAAAAAAAACCCTGCTGTTCCTTTGTGTGAAGCAACCAGAGAGATCATAGCCCAGCCTATTGAAAAAGAATAATCAATGCTGTTGTCAATTTTGAAATTACAAGTTATAAGGCTCATCATGCCAAGATACTTTATTTAATTACAACAGAAATGTAGCAGATCAATTTTCTATGTTAAATTAAACTAATAATTGTAATCATACGTGTAAAAGAGGTGAAGTTCTCTGCTACAAGCTGTTCATGTCAGAGAAGAGAAATGGTTAGAGGAGACCTCAAGCATACCATCCACAGGGTGTGCTAGTAGTTTCATGAATCAAATAAATGCAACAATAACTAGCCCTCCCAAGACAGTAAAAGAAGTCATGTGTTTATGCAAACTAGTAAAAGGCAATGAGCATCAAATGAGACCTCTACAGTGTTGAGCCCGCTGACACTGCAAGCCTCTGAAGTGACATATGACCATGGAAGAAGATAAGGGTATCTGCTGTCAATGAGGGGGGAGGCTGGCTGTTGTGGTTTAACCCCAGCCAGCAATCAAGCACCACCCAGCCGCTTGCTCACTCTCCCCTGCCGGTGGGATGGGGGAGATAATTGGAAGGGTAAAAGTAAGAAAACTCATGGGTTGAGATAAGGACAGTTTAATGATTGAAATAAAATACAAAATTACTAACAATAATACTAAATTGTAATGAAAAAGAAAACAACAAAAAGAGAGAGAGAAACAAAATCCAGTAAAAACAAGTGATGCAACCATTCACCCGCCAACCGACACCCAGCCAGTCCCTGAGCAGCGATCGCTGCTCGCCGGCTAACTTCCCCCCCAGTTTATACACTGAGCGTGACGTCATATGGTATGGAATATCCCTTTGGCCAGTTTGGGTCAGCTGTTGCAGCTGTGTCTCCTCCCAGCTTCTTGTGCACCTGGCAGAGCACGGGAAGCTGAAAAGTCCTTGACTTAATGCAAGCACTGCTTAGCAACAACCAAAACATGAGTGTGTTATCACATTATTCTCATGCTAAATCCAAAACACAGCACTATACCAGCTACTAGGAGGAAAATTAACTCTATCCCAGCCGAAACCAGGACACTGGTGAATGGCAAGCAGACTAAAAAACCTGTGGAGGACAGATGCCTCCATACCCTTGTCGTCTGCCACGCAGCTAATGAGAGTTTTTTATGAGACTTCGATAGCCCCTGGGTCAGGTACCTTTTGCACTTACTGAGGCTCCATTTTAAAAGCCAGCTTCTCTGAAAGAGAAGTCCAGAGCCCCAGAAATCCCTGCTGTGGCTGATGCTACCAACTATCAAAGTCCCCTCTTCGGTACTTGTTTTACTCTTTTTTTTATAGGCTCCTGAAATACCACAGACCTGGTACCTAAATCCATTGAATGCTGCAGAAGGATTTCTGCCAGCCTAAGTCTTCTCTCAATAGGTGTCATGAAGATGGCTTCAAAACAAGGTAATGCATGGAAGAAAGTCATCAATCAACCAGAAGATGCTGTACCCTGCATAGAAGCAGGTTCATCCATTCATTTGTTGAAGAGTAATGCAAGATTTATTTCATTATAGGCTATCATTTTTCCTCCAGAAAGACACCCCTTTTTCTGCTCTTTTTGATAGGAAAATGGTGGGTGGAGTTATATTCCTGCAGAGATCAAGAATTTCAATATTTTCAACAAGATCACAGGTCTAGGATCAGGGCTAAAGCATGGAAATGTGAGGAACATGAAACCCCAAATGTAGATTTATGGCTGAATGTGTGTTTATGTTCCACACATCTTAGAGTGAATGGATGGTTTTGGCAGCACTATGTAGCTCTTCTAATGAATGCAGTATGTTTTCTTTCTTCTCTCAGGCAAATCAAAATATCAGTGGGATCATTCCTCTTTCCTGTTTGATCTGTTCCTAGCTGGACACACAGATTTTAGAGTGGATGATGATCTTACAGTGACCACATTAAAAAAGCAAACATCTGCCAACCATTACCACACAGCAGGTTCTGAGATAATGCTACATTTGTCCCGGCTCAGAGCGGTGACACACACGGCGTGTGCCTGTCGGAAAATAGTAGGTTTATTGCAGTATTCTAGCTCGTTTGCCCAAAAATTGTAGGAAAGGTCATCCAACCTTCGGTACACAGATTTCAGTAATTTTATATTGTAAGTAAGTCGGACAGGCTGATGGGGTTGAAGACACAACCGAGTCATCACTGTATCGTAGGCAAACTTTATTGCACTGTTAACACAATGTGGTAATACTTGCTCTTGTCTCAATTTCAGATTTTTTTTTCCTTCTCTTTTTAATTGAATGAAATTAACCTGAACTGAATACAGTCACAACCCTTCCCCTAAAAAACATATTGGCTATGTGGCTATTCTGCAAAAGTAATTTACCAACACCCCAGCAGTTTAATTTATTCTGTGAGAGAGACAGTGGCCAAATCTTAACAGTAAGAACCTGAAGGCTTTCTGCTGTAACAGGATTTAGCAATAACTTTTAATTGGCAGTTCAAAGTTAATCCTCAGGGGAAAATGTGATCTGGCAAAAGCACCCAGTCACAGAAAGAAAAAAAAAATCATTAGACTGTGGGGGTTTTTTTTCTCAGTCTGTCTGCAGCTATTGTTGTTGGGAAACATTATAGAAATAATTGTTGCAACGTCTGGGAATAAGAAGGCTCTTCTTACATGATACATTTTATCCCTTTTGTAGTTTATTTCTCTACCGATAAAAGAGGGGGCAAAAGTTTAAAACTCTCAGTACTCCTAGTAGGGTTTAGCTTTATTTAACACACCTTCTGAAGGAAAACTCGCAGGCAAATCCTTTAGACTAATACTCTGCTCTTCCCTTTTTGTCCCTAGACAGTAGTTTCACATGTCCACAAGCCTAAATGTTTCTTCTATTTCTACGCAAACAGTATTCCCAAAGGCTTGCGGTGAGGAACCATTTCTCCTCCTAGATTTAGCTGTAGGAAAAGCCCATAACCCAGACAAATCTTCTTATTAACTCACCAGGATCTGTTCAGCCCTAAATTTCAGCAATTCTGACATCCGTGGTTTCCCTTCTTTGTTCCAGTGATGTATAAAACTAACTTATGGTGACCTGCTTAACTCAGAAGAAAGCATATGGACGCTTCAAGAGAGAACCGATGAGGTCCAAATTAGCCTCCTACCAATAGATCAAAGTCTGCACTGAAAGCTAAGCTTTCAGCAGCAACTCAGGAGCTGCCCTCATGAAGCTACCAGCAATTCTGATGGTAGCATGTGAGAAGACCAACATCTTTAATGAGAGTTCAGGTAGCAAATAAGTGTCTGTTTTCCATCTATGACCGTATTAAGAAATACAGAAAGATTCCTACACATCAGCTGGACAACATTTCTTGAAAATTGCAGCTCTTCAATGTCATTTTATATGAGTAATAGGTTTTATTCTCAACAAAAAATTATATTAATATTCCCCGTAAAAATTATGTAGCTACATTTATGTGACTAATCCCCTGACCTCTTGCCTTAAGTTTCATTGAAAACCAAACGTTCACAGCTAATTTGTAAAATCTCAAGCTCCCAGGAAGTGAGACAGCTTTACCCTCTTCCTCCACTGCAGCAAAAGCAGTGCTGAGCAGAACAGACCAGTCCATTGTTGGTCTGCAGACTGCTCACTTGCTGCCAGACTACTCCAGCAAGATGACTGGGAAAATCACAACAGCTTGTTACAAACACAGCCAACATGAGTAAAATCCATGAAAAGGAATGCTTCTGAAAAGTAGTGGGAGTATATACCTGCTTCATTCATTCTTTCATTAACTCGTTTTACTTTAGAGATGTATTCACACTGCAACATCAAAGTTATCTCAACACGCAGACCTAAACATACTTTTTAGACATGAAGATTCATGTTTTGCAGAACATCTAGCCCAAAAAGTAAGCCTGAACTACTTCCCTTGCACATAAATAGAATAGGAGGGGCAAAAAAACATACATTAAAAATCGCAGTAAGTTTGAGTCCCTGAAGAATCTACAATCTAAAGTACATTAAAACAATCTTTTCAATATTTAATATTCTAGGAAAGGTTAATATTTCAGACAATGTAAAGGTGAAAGGAAATGTAACTGAAAGAGTCATTGAATATTATAACATATACTTGATGTGTCTCACTGACGTTTTAAAATGCTGAATGCTCAGGTACATATAAATGTTGTCCAGATACCCTGCACTATTTGCAAAGTTTGACTAACTTTTAATATGTATTACTTTGTTGCACATATTAAAACTCCTCCTCCCAAAATAACAGAACTGCATTAAACTATTCCAGAAAACATTTCTTGTAGAAAGATTGCATTTACCTGCTTTTTGAAGAATTCTTGAAGCCGTTCTTTTGTTTGAAAATAAAAACCTCCGAAATGAAAAAAAAAAAAGGTGCACAGATGTTAAAAATAAAAGACTTGGTTCAGCTGAGTGAGCTGCAAGATGCCTGGTGTTTTCTGAATAGAGAGTTTATTTGGGTAAACGACTTTGTTGCTGTGGAATTCAGCTCAGTTCTTTGTAGTGAGCATCTCTGGAAGAGGAGAGAGTGACATTGCATCCTGTGCACACTCATAAATGAAGCAGGAATTCCCAGATTTGCCATCATGTGATTTCAGTGAGGAACTAGCACTCGACTTACTCCCAGCACCCGTTACTCTCTGCCCAAACACAGCTCTTGTGAAGCCTGACATGCTTGTAACAAGTGGCAAAGACAGAAAGAGTACACAGATCATGATTAGCTTCACTGAGCAGACACTTCACGTGCTGCCCTGAGTTTGGGCAGGAAGCAGGAGGAGAACAGAGCAAAAATACCACTGTTAAACTGCCACAGAAGTTATAAAAGAGCAGATTTAACAGTTCTTGCTATGAAAAACTGGTCGTATTCGAAAGGGGGGAAAAATAAATTCACTTTTTTCTGCCATCAGAAAGTACTAAAAAGATTATCCTGACAAATACTCATTCTCATTCTTTATACTGGAATTTCAAAGATTTACAAATTACACTGCAGTACTCAATGCAATATTAATTAAGCACCACACCAGCCAAACTCTTTTTGACTGTATCAGACAAAAACTGATAAAAGTTAATATCATCTGCAGTCCCTATACAGTATATGCCAACTGGAGAAACAGATGTTACATTAATATCACAGCTACAAGCAGAATAACACAACAGAAAAGAATATAAAAGTCATTCTTCACAAAGAGAATGAGGCTATTGACATTTTGCCTTGAAGAACTGCATGTTATTAAGTAGTAATGATGGTTTCTACTAGCTGAGCCTTCCTAAAGAAGCAATTGTTCTTGGAAGTTGAGTAACCATTTTTGACCTTCTAAGATTCAAGGCAGAGATGAACACTTCCAGCTCCCTCAGGATTATCCATAAGGTCATCAACTGTTACCTCCAATGTTCTCATTTGATGTGCATCGTGGATGTACATCCATGGCCCGTCTCTTCTCTCTTGCTGCTGGGGAGAGGTGCTTACTACACGAGTCTGGTGAGAAAATGCGATAAGGTGGACCATCGTGCAGTTCTATTAAAATGTTCCATTTGTCCTGTTGCTGGAAGTACTTAATTGTCCAAAAGTGCGTTCTTCAATGTTGGTTTGAGGGGTTTTTTAAGGTTGTAGAGCACATGTAATGGATGGTCTTTTATTGTAAAACAGGTTCCAGTTTAATCTGATTGTCTACAAACACCGAGGTGACAATAGCTTAGGCTCTAGGAATTTATTTACACCCCTGTATCTCAAGAAGTGCCTGGTCATGTTTTGTGAATGCAAATCTATTTATACCTATCCCCAGCATCACAGGACAGCTACTCCCTGTCTGCTCTAGTGTGGCAATAGACCTGCCAGCATG
The DNA here is from genome assembly GCA_013389945.1 of Fregata magnificens. NCBI lineage: Eukaryota > Metazoa > Chordata > Aves > Suliformes > Fregatidae > Fregata > Fregata magnificens. Next base: position 168,662 of record WAAD01007165.1, read on the forward strand.
AGACAGGCCTTTTTAATCACAGAAAATATAATTTCTATTAGAATATTAATTTACAGATACATTATAAACATACAGGTGCCCTCTCATCTGATTTTGTGGAGACAAGTGAATCCAATTCTCCTTTCGAAGATTATTCTGATGCAAAAAAAGAATCCCTTTATTAAGATAAATTATTCACCTCCACCTTATAATCATTTATTTGGGTTTCTATTGCTTAGATGCTTCAGCCATGGCTGAAGACCCCAAAGCAGGAGATGCTGTAAAAACACAGAAAAAGATGAAGTTTCCCTCTGTACAGATGATGTACAACACAGAAGACAGCAAACAGGATACGGAGCAAGACATCACTGATCTGCATAGTAATTGTAATATTCCAAGAGGGCACACATCAAAGGGGTGCAGGCTATTCTGTTTGCCATAAGAGTTCATCAAACACCCATCACTTCATTTAACCTACATTGCCATTAAGATTTGTGCTACATCACTGGAATAGCCGTATTAACAGTGGAAGGCCAGGCAGAAATCCCGAGAAGTCAAAAGAAATGTTTCTTGTGAAGCTTATATGTTAAATAAGCAACTTCATGCACTCTAGTGAAATGGGAAATTAAAGTCATGCTTTTGCATCTGTTTTGTATAAACCTTTAGCTGGAGGCCTAGCCATAGAAGTGAGGGCATTTCCTGGTAAATGTAGAAATAACCTAAAATCTGCATATAAATTTGTGATAATTTGGAGACCGCTGTGCACTCAGAAACTACAAGTTCCTGCTGATGCCATGGACTCCCTGTGCTCTTCCAGGCTTTCTGAAGCTATATACACCACTGGGTTGGAAGGAGCTGCAGTATTTCCCTCCCAGGTTATAAAAAGCCTGGAACAGTCAAGTCTACCCAGATAAGTATACTGAAGAGATTAACTGAAGTGATTCTCACCAGTTTGCAGCAGCAGAAGAAAGTTGTAGAGCATCAAAAATAGGAGCTAAGGTATCCTTAGGGAAAACAGATAAAGACGAAATCAAGACACTCAGGACGCATAGGACAAAACAAAAATGGGAAGCAGATGAGCACCTTCCGGTACAAAGGGGTTTCAGAAGTAGGTTAGCTGCAGATCCTGTGCAAACAGCAGCTGAACAGACCTGAAAGACTCCATGGTTCAGAAGGAGAAGACACCAGATGCACTTCAGTACCCTGGCTTATGTCCTGAGAAACTGAGGCTGATGTCTGAGCAAGATGAGAAATGGGAGGGAAATGCATCTAGGGTTTATTATTAGTTTCCTAGATTCATGAAGCAAGAGCAATAGGAACTTCAGCAAAACTGTACAAATCAGACAGGGCTTGCCTCCCAGAGCCATGTGGACCAGGAGATGTAGGGTGGGCATCCAGACAGGTCTTGACCAAACCTGTGGCACAACAGAAACACAAAGTATGGGAATGGCTTTGTGCATTATAGAGGTACAGGTATCAATGCAGAGGCTGGAGTATAAAGCAGGTAGAGGTCTGAAAAGGCTGAATCAATAAACCAAGTTGTCATGGTTTAACCCCAGCTGGCAACTAAACACCACACAGCTGCTCACTCACTCCCCCCCAGCGGGATGGGGCAGAGAATCAGAAGATCAAAAGTGAGAAAACTCATGGGTTGAGATAAAGACAGTTTAATGTGTAAAGCAAAGCCATGTACGCAAGCAAAGCAAAACGAGAAATTCATTCACTACTTCCCATCAGCAGGCAGGTGTTCAGCCATCTCCAGGAAAGCAGGGCTCTGTCACACGTAACGGTTACTTGGGAAGACAAATGCCATCACTCCGAATGTCCTGCCCTTCCTCCTTCTTCCCCCAGCTTTTTATTGCTGAGCATGACATCATATGGTGTGGGATATCCCTTTGGTCAGTTGGGGTCAGCTGTCCCAGCCGTGTCCCCTCCCAGCTTCTCATGCACCCCCAGCCTCCTCGCTGGTGGGGTGGTGTGAGAAGCAGAAAAGGCCTTGACTCTGTGTAAGCACTGCTCAGCAGTAATGAAAACATGCCTGTTTCAAGCACAAATCCAAAACATAGCCCCATGCTAGCTACTATGAAGAAAATTAACTCTATCCATCCCAGCCAAAACCAGCACATCCTCCACCCCTTATTCCATACTATTTACGTCATGCTCAGGTCCCACACTAGCCAATACATCCTCGTTAACCACCACCCCCCTTCCCATCCTTTCATACAATACA
>WAAD01007165.1:171399-202163 GCA_013389945.1 Fregata magnificens
CGTGGCCTTACCCACAGCCACAGTCTCTTCAGAAGTAAACATGCTCCAACATGGCCTTACCCATGGCTTCAGTCCCTCCAGGGGAGTACCTGCTCTGTCGTGGGCTTATCCATAGCCACATGCTTTGAGGTGCTCCAGCATGAACTCATGCACAGCCACTGATGCTTCAAGGTGTACCTGCTACAGCGTGGACTTAGTCTTGGGCCACAATCCCTTCAGAGATATACTTGCTGCAGCACAGGCATAACCACGGCCACAGATGCTTTGAGATGTACCTGCTCTGGCATGGGTTTATCCAAGGCCACAGACGCTTTGGGGTGTCCTGCTCCGGCATGGACTCATCCACAGGTCACAGTCCCTTTGACTTGAGTTCACACTGGAGTTCCAGCTTGTCCAGTACAACAGCACAGAAGCAGCAGCGATGCCCTGGCCATCTGCCAGCCCAGGCACATTGCCATTGCTGTTATCAAAATGTTCCCAGGCACAACAAAGTAAGATGATCAGCAGTACAGCAGCACAGCAAGCAGTGAAAGCAAAAAGCAGCCACTAACGAGCACTAGACTCTAATATACAGAAAAGCAAGCAAGCCCCATGGCAAGCACAGGAGCCTGCCGATTAATAGCTAAACAACAATAACAGCTATAAATTCAATCTAACACATTCCAATCAAACCTGTCGTTATCTCGAACCCTTCAAGACCCACGTTGGGCACCAAAAAGGACTGTCATGGTTTAACCCCAGCTGGCAACTAAGCACCACACAGCTGCTTGCTCACTCCCCCCCAGCGGGATGGGGGAGAGAATCAGAAGATCAAAAGTGAGAAAACTCATGGGTTGAGATAAAGGCAGTTTAATGCGTAAAACAAAAGCTGCACACACAAGCAAAGCAAAACAAGGAATTCATTCACTACTTCCCATCAGCAGGCAGGTGTTCAGCCATCTCCAGGAAAGCAGGGCTCTGTCACACGTAACGGTTACTTGGGAAGACAAATGCCATCACTCCGAATGTCCTGCCCTTCCTCCTTCTTCCCCCAGCTTTTTATTGCTGAGCACGATGTCATGTGGTATGGAATATCCCTTTGGTCAGTTGGGGTCAGCTGTCCCAGCCATGTCCCCTCCCAGCTTCTTGTGCACCCCCAGCCTCCTTGCTGGTGGGGTGGGGTGAGAAGCAGAAAAGGCCTTGGCTCTGTGTAAGCGCTGCTCGGCAATAACGAAAACATCCCTGAATTATCAACCCTGTTTCCAGCATAAATCCAAAACACAGCCCCATACTATGAAGATAAGTAACTCTATCTCAGCCAAAACCAGGACACAAGTCCAGTCACTTGTTTAAAAAGTCTATTCCTAGTAAGACAATCAAAGGCTGGCTGAGAGGAAGCGGCAGAGAGGAGAATACAGCCAGTGGACAGCTGGGACAGACAGGCTTACAAATTGACATGGGAAAGCAGAGAGCAAGGAGGTGTCAGCGAAAAGATCCTGATGAACATTGAAAGACTGGAGGAGGCTCAGGCTGTTAGGAGTGTACAGGACACTGAAGGTCACATGATTATTTTGCTTCCTTAATTCTATTAGTAAATTTAGGAAAAAACAGCAACTTAACTCATGTAATTGCACTAGAGAAAGTGGTGCTTATTATATACCTCAAGTCTCCGAAAACAATGCATTCAGCATGCCGCTGATGAACTACATGGAAGATCATACCTTGTGCTTGCAGAAGAATCTGCAATGGGAACAAAAACATAAGCAAAAAATACTTGTATATTATGAAGTCACGTCTAGAAAACATTGCAGAGAGAAAGCTGTGATGTTGCTCAGTTTGACTTAGGATTTCACATCCATAAGCCTGTACAGCAAAAGAGGAGCTAACTGGGTTCTGGACTCAAACGGATCATTTTTCTAATACTGAGTTTTGAAACTTCTCAGCTTCCACAAATTAATACTGACCAGAGCTAGGTGGCAAAACAGGTTTGGTTTTAGTTTCATTATCTGTTTTTTTCTGAGCGAAATCATGGGTTCCAACACCTCCTATAAATGTTTTCATGGAGAAAATTACCATGTGCTTCTGTTTTTCAAGTTACGATACATAAATAAATAGATAAATAAATAAGATCATAGCCCACGTATGCTAAACAAGTCCCTACTATATCCGTGGATAAACACTTGTTTCTCACTAGGGAATAACATGCCTGCAAACAGGCCGGCCGTTGTGTGAAACTTGCATAGCTCAGAACAACAGAGAGGGGCTTTCGCATTCCTGATGGACTTTCCAGGCGGGAAAGCGCTGCCTGCTCAACCCTGGCAGCTGGGGGTGGAGGGGGGCAGCAGGGAAGCCCACTGGGGGTGCCCTCCACCTGTGGAAGGGGCGATTCCTCCACCCACCGTCTCATTCGCTCCCACTGCGCCGCCGTCGCTGTGTGAAAGCTGGGTGCTGAGCCTAACCTCCCTCCTACACTTCAAATAAAGGTATGGACACCTCTAATAGATAAATCATCCCAGCCTAAAGTAGGAAGAGGTTCGTGATGGCAAATTTTAGGTGTCTACATGAAAGCCACAGGCCTAAAATCCCACTTGTATTTCCTGGAGATGCAGGGTCAATCCAGTCAGCAGAGTCTAAGAAAGGACACCCTGACCACAGCCAAGTGTCCACTGTACGTTGAGATTAAAAAATCTCCAGACTGTATCAACTGTATTGATTAAGCCTCCGCATCCCAAAATGGGGAGAACAGACAGTCAGTTCCCATGCGGACACTTTCACCTTAGACACCGAGATTTAGGAGGGATGAAGCCTTAGGTGACACAGTTTAGCAGTTCCCTGGAGGGAGATGCCTACATCTCCTGCACAATGAACAGGAAGAGGGAGATGCCGTTGCAAGGGGTCTTTCTAACCAGGAACCATTTTATCCCCCTAAGGCAGGTGTCCACATGCACCACACTGTAGCCGCACTGCTGTTTCCCCGTGTTCCCTGGAGCTGCACTGGCAAATGCACTCCAGGCTCAGACAAGCCCGAGTCCAGCTGTGCCTGGGCTCTTTCCTCATCTGCCTCATCTGTTCCTTTCTCCTTTAGTTATCGTTTTTCTATTTGTATGCTCCCGGCTCTTCCTCTTGTTTCCTACCCCTGTGAGGGCCTGTCTGCAATAGAGATGAGATCTGGAGGGGAGAAGGATGGTGAGAGGAGTGGAAGTGAGCAGAAGTGGTGAAAACACAGCGGCAGAAAAGTCCGTTTGCTCAACACCAACCTGAAATAGCATAACTTTTTTTCAGAAGGGAAAGTAGAAAGGTAAAAGACATGGAGCGGGGCAAAATCTAGTCTATAATTTATACCTGCAAACCATCTATCTGTAATGAGTGTGACAACTGGCTGGCTTCCTCTGCAGTTACTGAACAGGAACAGTACATTTTTCCAGCAACACTGCCCGTTCAATGGCAAGTTAGTAGTTGGATGTTGATTTGCCATCTTGAATTGACCATCCATGAAGCCTGTGCCTATATATGCCAGAGCTGAAGAAAACAAACTGAACCAGCGAACTTAAAGATTCACTTTCTGGAGAACATGGGAACAAGCAGTTGCTCCAGGGAGGGCTGCAGCAAGAAAAAACTGAGGAAATCCCTCTCTGGCAGCCAAACCCGTGAACTTTTTCTTTCAGGGTGAGGCTAAGACAGTACTGGGGGTCCTGTCATTCAGTTCCCGGTGATATCAAACAAACCTACCCCGCATTCTACGTGGACTCTACTATTGGAGGTCTCTGAGTTTTTCATATCAAGCTACAGTTTTTGTCACACTGGTCAGCCCAGCACTGAGCGTGCCTTGCCAGCAGCGGGGGAGGCCTGCAAGGAAGAGAAGAGCACCCATGAACTTTCGATCTTTGCTCACAGCATGCTGCTGGCAAGGAGATGGGCGCACATTCCAGCCCTGCTGTCTGTGCCTGCATCCGCTGTGAAAGGCTCCACACACCAGGTCATGGGATGCGGTCGGGGAGAGATGCAGATAACAATGGTACCCTTTCAGCTCTGGGGCCTGAAAGGTGGCATGCACTGCCTACTCTACACTGCTCCTGCTCCCAGACATAGTCCCTGGCTCTCGCAGCTGCCCTGCACGCCAAACGCTGCCCATCTTTGCAGGCTAGGGAGCTGCTGGACATCTATACCTTGCTTCAGGGGCCCAAGGACAGGAGACCAGCATCCAGGTGATACACAGAGGGCTACTAGGACCATTACGTGACTCTCTGTATAAGAAGATGCAATTACAAGAGCAAACACCCTTTTATGCATGAGCACATACGTCAAAACAAGCATGAGACTATACTCACTGCACAAGAGGAGCTTCATGTTCAAAAGTCATCTCATATCCTTGGGGTTAATCATAACTCAGCTGAGGCAATTACAAAGATAAATCTTTATCTGTGCGGATATCTCATCTACATAGAGAAAGAAATACTGAGTGGCTCCAAATTCTACATGTCTCTGCACTTATGCCAGTCTCCACATCTACTCCAGAGTAACCGCATATGCCCCCTCTCCACTTCCCCACCCTGCATTGGTCTGGAATGGAGCGAGAAAAAGAGTTACTCCAGGATAGTTACGCTGGTGTCCATGCAGAGGCAAACCTCAGTCTTAAATAGGGTTATGGAGCATTATTTCTGTGTGTGAGGCAGAGCGGAGAATATGTCTCTAGCAGACATGAAACTAAGTTGCTTAAACAGGGAAGTTTTCTGAACTTTTCATAAAAGAAGGTATTTGACTGCTATGATTTTTCAGTAGAGTTTAACAGTGGTTCACAAGGTTTTTTCTTGCCATCAAAGTTACATATTCCTCTCCCATTTTTTTGTCATATATGTGTATAATTAATAGTACTACAAAATGATAACTAATGATACACACATACTTTATATACGATACTGCTAGGAAAGTTATAATGTTATTACACATTACCTAACATGTCCCAGCCCCGTTTCACAGAATCCATCATGTTAGTCTGGTTGAGCAGAAACATCTCCACCTCTGCAGGGTTTAACACAACATTTGCCAAACTGGTGAAAATAATTTTCTTTCCAGGCTCTTTAAAGCATAGTTGGCTCCCATAAGCTCACCGATAAGAACATCTCACCATAAATCCTCGTCTCCATATCGAACTTGAATGGAGGAGAGGTGTATTTCACAAGACAGTGTTTCACCTCACTTCACAGTTTTTGCTTCTGACCTTTTACTGTCCATGGGAAAGGAGTGTTCATGTCTTTGGGAGCGGCAGAGATGTCTCACATTAACATCAACAGGGCTGTTAAAAGGTCCAGACTTAGTAATGCCCACTGGCTTTTTTTGGCTTCTCCTTTTCTATCATCTGCTATATTGTTTTTCTGTGCCAGCCACACACTTTACCAGGTCTCTTCAAGAGGTAACTTGTCATGGGTGACCCGGGCCTTTCACTTCTTTAAGGGTCCAGTATGGTGTAACAGAAAACTGCAGGACTATAATGACTGATTAACAATTTAGTAAAAACTCTATTCACCGATGTAACTCCATCAGACCAAAAGCCAGACCAAAAGGAAACCAGCTCTGGACCATCACCAGGGACATCCTCCAGGGACCGTAGCCAACCTTGCATTTCTGAGTTACATGCAAATGCTCATCTCTGAAGGGTGGATCTCATCACACAGGGTGCTGAGGACTGCTCAACATTGGCGACCCAAAGTCCATCTCAGTGACAGGAAAGCATCATTTCACTTCATGACAATTCATAACTCACCAGATGAAAGACATCTGTCATGCCAAAATCCCACCCCTACATAGTATAGCCCCTTCTCAGAGCAGTCTGTCATCCCCAAGGTGGTTTTTCAGGCTAGTTGATGTTTAATTCAGAGCAGATATTTTGCAACCTCTCCCAACACAGCAGTAGCACGGTTATGATGTTATTATTTGGAGCTGCTGTCTTCTTCAGGCAACAAAGGTACTGAAAACTCATTAAACGACCCCAAGAGCAGCCACGTCAGTAAACGAGTGCTCAGTAGTTGAAATTCACCACTTTCCTAAAAGCAGCAGGAAAGCTGGATCTAGACTCTGATGGGTGGAGGGGGCACTGACTACTCCTGCAAACACTACTGTCTCAGAGTAGTTTTGAGACCACAAAGTAACCTGAATCTTCCAGAGGTGCCACAGAGCAGTTGTTTTACCGTCTCCCATAAGGTCTTAGCAGCAATTGTCACCACTCTTTAAGAGATAAGAAGGTGATAAGACAGTTTGTTCCACTCGCAAATGGAGAGAAACAGCTTGTACAGATATCTTTCAAATTAAACAACCTGTAAGCAATTTCCTTTTGTCCTTCCCACTTCTCCCTTCAAAGCCTTGCATAAATGGATATCCTAAAAGCACGCTTTGAGCATGTGAGCCGTTTCTGTGGCCAGCTACTGTAAAGAAATATTTGTTCAAACTGTTTTCCATTAGTCATCTCTACATTCTCTAACTCCTACATCTTTGGAAAACAATACCCAGATCAACATTAATTTGTTTATAAACATATAAGGGCAATCCTACTTGCATTTATTGGCTGTGGTTATGCTGACCACATCCTTCCCAACTCTTGTGACATGGTGTGATGCAGGTAAGCACAGTCACCTTTTGCCTTCTCTTTCCTCTTTCCACTCAGTGCTCACCACTTTGAAGCTACTTTCATGGACATAGCAATGTACATTTTACCAGACTGGTGAGCATCGGTGCTGTTTGTCCTTGCTCCCTTTTCAGGATGGCAGCTTTTCTAGATGGGATGAGCCAACCCTCTGCAGTGCACCGCCTGGCAAGAATGAAGCCTTGGCTCCATCAAAGAAATGAGTGTAGCAGTCCTACAAGATCACTTTTATCAATACAGCCTTTGTGTTGAAACAGCTTTTCTCTACAATGCAGGAACTTTGATCTCCCGACTCCCAGTCCTGTGCCTTAACCACAGAGGAAGCTTGAAAATCTCCCATGGGCTTCTCCTCCCCTGGTCATGCCTATACACAGATATCTTAAAACCACTGCAAACTACCTGGGACCAAGCAAGACCATCTTGGAAGCAACCGTCAAAATGGTATTGACATCCTGCAGCATGCAGGCAGTTTTATTTCTTGAACCAAGACTGAGGGGCAAACCCAGGGACTGAAGTCAAAAGTGATTTCACCTGGAGCCAAGGCAAATGTCACCTGGAGTCATACTTGCCTGTTTTTATGAAGAATTTTATAGCAAACGCTTTTCTTACTCCCAGGGGCTTTCCTTCCCTGGCATACATAAAGCACAATATTTGTCTTCTGACAATGCACAAAAATGGTTAAATAGACTACTGTCATTCAAAATAGTTGCCGTTTTCACAACAATTTGGATTTGCACATAACAAGCTAGAAAGGCAAATTACATGGCCACAGGATGGCATTCCCATTGAAGTAGCCAAGGCCCACAATACAAAATTCGGGTCAGCTTCATACTGGCTCCAGGACATGATGATAACTAACCCTACACTGAGCTCAATAATATCTACTTTACCCACCACTGTAATAATTTGAACAAGTTTGAATTGGTAAAACGAGTCTACACAACATTTAGCTATCCATGCCATGGGGCCATGGCATTTTTGATCCGACAGTAAAAGCCTTGAAGCTGGACTTCCAGCCCCCCAAAACCAACAATGCCAGGTTATCCCAGCAAAGGAGCCAGCTAGGATGCAAACATTGAGTCTGCAAATGCGATCAAGATGAAAGGCTTCCACAAGCCAGAAATACTAAGGAGAAAAAAAAAAAAACCAAACCAAAATAAGGTAGTTCCAAAATGCTGGAGGCATCCAGGGACCCCTGTGTTGCAGGGGGTCCCCCAGCACCACCCACTTTAACTGATGGACTAGGGGCCTCCATTGCCTATGGCCTCCCCGCCTCTTGGGGGCACCGGGAGGATCTGGCTGCTGCTGATGATGGGGAAATTCTTGCCTCCTCACCCTTCTCCACATGCAGCCACGTGCTCCCACTGCTTCCCCCCCAGACAGCCAGCCTCTGGCCTCAACACATCCTGTCCTCCAGCAGCCAAAGCGGTGGCTGTCTGTGAGGTTGTGCTTTGCCAACCGCAAGCATGCTCACAGCTGAGCAGGGCTTCCCTCCCTGCAGCCGTTAAAGAAATGGCCATGGCCAGCACACAGCCCCAGCATCTGGGAGGAGACCAGGCATTTTGGCAGGTATTTGCAGTCTCAGGGGACTGGTAAAGAGGAACAATAAGAAGGGCTTAGGGACATGGTTTAGTGGTGGACTTGGCGGTGTTAGGTTTACGGTTGGACTCGATGATCTTAAAGGTCTTTTCCAACCTAAATGATTCTATGATTCAATGATTCTATGATTCTATGTTTCTATGACTCGAGGGCAGGGCTGGCTTAGTGGTGCTTGCTCTCCCGTATGCATCTTACTGGGCCAGTGCAATTGGTTGTGGAGCCACCTAATAAACCAGAGAAAACAAACGATCCCATTGAAGAACAGCCACCAACAGCTTTTGGGCAGGGGATGAGGAAGGAGTCAATTTATCGATCCAGCGTATGGGTCTTACCTGCCCCGAGAGAGCAGCACCACAGCCCAGCCAGGGCAGGGGGCAGGCGGAGGAGAAACCCCGTTGCATGGCTTTCACTAGCATTTTAGCACAGATGTGGTCCTTGAAAAAACGAAATGCCAATGCAGCGGCTTAACTCACCCATTGCTTCCAGAGCTGCCTCAAGGACTGCCATTTGCTACTTCATTGTTCCACCATTTAGTTTTTCCCCCCAGGCCAACAGGTGTATCCACACTACTGTATTAAACTGAGCACTGGCAACAGAGGGTCAGCACCAACCCTAACCTAATGTAGCTGTGAGCAGTCACGCTGTAAGGCCATGAACCAGAAACACTGCTGCGCTGGCGTGCTTTGGGAGCTAGGCTGACTTGGGGCAGAGGAGACTGCTCGTCCCACCACACCAGCCATAGCTGTGGCATTCCCCCAGCAGACACACGGCTCTGTCTGGAGTTGCAGGAAGGTGCTAGAGGACTCTTGCAGCTCAGAACAGCAGCCTGCCTCTATCCTAAATGAGCAGCAAGCCCTGATGGGGTCAGGGAGAACTGTATATGCAGAGGACATGGCATTTGGTTAAGGAAGCTGTTATTGAAAAAGATCCTGTTAAGCCAGTGCAGGTCCACACTGGAAAAGCAGGCAGCTGAAAAGCTTCAGTGTCTTCACTTGTAGTAACTGATAAAGATTTCAAGGGTCTTGTCTACAGTAATTTTGGATGTCTCAAAGCACCTCGGTTAGAACATGATGGACAGGGTGCCACTGCAGAGTCTATTCTACTTACTAGACGTTCATTTTCAGAGATGCTAATAATGAATAGAGCATTGCAGGAACACAACTAAGCTGAGAGGACTCAAGATATCGGTTTGGGCAGCTGCCTGACTGAGGGTAGATCAACTATCATCAGATCATCACCAAGAGATGTCTAACAGGTTTTAAAAACTCTTATTGACCAAAATTCATGATCTGCCTAGAATGGGCATTCTGGTGCTTAAATGTCTTTAAAGATAGAAAGTGGGAGGGGTGGTGCAGGGTGTCAAGTATCTCTGCTGTAAGGATACTATTTCTTCTCGACCTGCTTTGGATAACTGTGGACAACTGATCATTCCCTTTTTCATCCCAGTGTTTTACATAATGAAAGATAAGTTAGCCAGTGTGACACCCATCTACAAGAAGGGCCGGAAGCAGGATCCGGGGAACTACAGGCCAGTCAGCCTGACCTCGGTGCCAGGGAAGATCATGGAGCGGCTCATCTCGAGTGAGGTCACCGGGCAGGTGCAGGACAACCTGGGGATCAGGCCCAGCCAGCATGGCTTCATGAAAGGCAGGTCCTGCCTGACCAACCTGATCTCCTTCTATGACCGGGTGACCCGCCTAGTAGATGAGGGCAAGGCTGTGGATGTTGTCTACCTGGACTTTAGTAAGGCCTTTGACACGGTCTCCCACGGCATTCTCCTGGAGAAGTTGGCAGCTCACGGCTTGGATGGGCATACACTTTGCTGGGTAAGAAACTGGCTGGATGGCCGAGCCCAGAGAGTGGTGGTGAATGGAGTGAAATCTAGTTGGCGGCCGGTCACGAGCGGTGTTCCCCAGGGCTCGGTTCTGGGGCCGGTTTTGTTCAATGTTTTCATCAATGATCTGGATGAGGGGATTGAGTGCACCCTCAGCAAGTTTGCAGATGACACCAAGCTGGGTGGGAGTGTCGATCTGCTCGAGGGAAGGAAGGCCCTGCAGAGGGATCTGGATAGGCTGGATCGATGGGCCGAGGCCAACTGTATGAGGTTCAACAAGGCCAAGTGCCGGGTCCTGCACTTTGGTCACAACAACCCCATGCAACGCTACAGGCTTGGGGAAGAGTGGCTGGAGAGCTGCCCGGCAGAAAAGGACCTGGGGGTGCTGGTCGACAGCCGGCTGAACATGAGCCGGCAGTGTGCCCAGGTGGCCAAGAAGGCCAACGGCATCCTGGGTTGTATCAGGAATAGTGTGACCAGCAGGAGTAGGGAAGTGATCGTGCCCCTGTACTGGGCACTGGTGAGGCCGCACCTCGAGTACTGTGTTCAGTTTTGGGCCCCTCAGTACAAGAAGGACACTGAGGTGCTGGAGCGTGTCCAGAGAAGGGCAACGAAGCTGGTGAAGGGTCTAGAAAACAAGTCTTATGAGGAGCGGCTGAGAGAACTGGGGTTGTTTAGTTTGGAGAAGAGGAGGCTGAGGGGAGACCTTATCGCTCTCTACAAATACCTGAAAGGAGGTTGTAGTGAAGCAGGTGTTGGACTTTTCTCCCAAGAAACTAGTGATAGGACGAGAGGAAATGGCCTCAAGTTGCGTCAGGGGAGGTATAGACTGGACATCAGGAAAAATTTCTTTACCAAAAGAGTGGTTAGGCATTGGAACAGGCTGCCCAGAGATGTGGTGGAGTCGTCATCCCTGGAGGCGTTCAAGAAAGGTTTAGATGTGGCACTCCAGGGCCTGGTTTAGGAGTCATGGTGGTGTTAGTTGATGGTTGGACTTGATGATCTTAGAGGTCTTTTCCAACCTTAATGGTTCTATGATTCCATGATTCTATGATCTGGTAACTACTAGATTGGAGCATTAGAGTGGTTTCACAATTTGTGGTTGGCAACTCACACGTTTGTGTCACACATGTCAAACACATCAGAACAATCATTAGGAGAACTATCACATGGGAATTATGGAAAGAACTTGCTCACAACAGATCAGTTTCTGAAGCTAAAGAGCATCTTTTCTTCAAACTAGTGGTGAAATACTTTACACAGAAGAATTAATTCAGAAGTCTGTCTTCTAGGAAAACAAACCACAGCTTCATCTACTTGGTCATTCTTTAATTTCTCCCCTTTTGGACCTCTGAAATGGCATACTGGTTTGGGAAGAAACATTAACTATCATTTCTTGGCCACAAGTCAAAGTTTTCATAAAGAGTGAGAAGGAAGAGCAGCCTCCCATGGCTGCACGCATCCTATTTTTGTGCATTTTGATTTTGCACTTTCTTGCATTTTCTTTTCCTACGAGTTGCTGCTAAACAGGGTAACAAAGCTCAGCCGACCACAGAGACTAAACCACATAGGCACTTTTTGCCCCTGCACACTGATAAAGTTGTCACAGTGAAACAAGGTGGTGTACTCCTATCTTGGACTTCATTTTCTAGAGGTAAATACCTGTACCCCATCCTTATTAAGGCTTATCATCAGTAGTGAGTATATGCAAGTGCCCAATGAGGATTAAGTTTCTTTTCACTTAACGCTGACCTGTTTACAAAAGAGAATTCTAGAAGATTTTGTATTATATCATGTGCGTGACTCCACATCCTCCAGCAGACTTCTCAAAATGCTTCTTCTGAAACTTTTTTCAGGTCATAATGCCAGTGCACCACACCCAAACTTGCTGGAGAGAGCTGATCAAGGATGACCACAGTCAGGAAACGACTGAGACAATTCTACTCTCTGTTTCTGTGAGATCTTTGCACAAGCTTACTCATTGGCCATCAGATGACTAAATGCAAAGCTGAAGAACAGTGCCTTACATACATATCATCAGCATTCACATTTGAGACAAACGCAAGTCAGCAGAATCTTTTCCAAGTATTAGGAGCATCAATTCACAAATAGTTTGTGCGTCACATGCACAGTTGTGTTGCTTTGCTGCAGTTTTCACTTAAGGCAAGGACATGATTCCACGATAGAGTAACTTTTCCACCAATCTCACAGCCCTGAACCCCAGTTGAGTAAAAGAACCATGTTGGCATGTTTTAGTTAACACTATAATTTTTAACTATAAGATTCGTCAAAAGATGAACTTTTAAAGGCACCATCTACAGGAAATTACACATCTGTACATTTTCTTTAAACTAAAAAGTGAAAATATTTTATCAATGACATCTTTGGAAGCCACTGCTTCCCTTTTTTCTAGAAGAGTGCTGCATGGTTTAGTTTTGCACATAGCCTGCTGATAAAGATGCTTACAGGGGAGGCAAGTACCTATTTATGCTGGCCTGAAGACTTCTTTGACTAACATGATGCCAAGGAACAAATACCGTGATTATAAGCAGTATGAGTCCCCTAAACTCCCTGATGGGACTCAATGGCCTCCTCTCCTTTTTCACAGGTTGTTTAGCAGCCATTAGGTGGTTTTAGAGGTATCAGGAATTTACCCGGGCAAGAAAGAGTAATTTTGAACATGGGAAGGGATTTTTCTCTCAGCCTTCTCCAATTTCGTAATGGTAAAGCTTTATAATAAATCAAGCCATCATCTTTGGTTTTACAGGGAAGTAACATGAAGAAGGGAAAGGAGCACTAGCAATCCATTCTTCATTTGCAAAGTTGAGCCCTTTTCCTTCTCAGACTAGGAATTTGCATCTAAAAGCCAATTAAGAGCAAATCTCATTTTTTGACCACTTGAAACAATGTTTTTCCAAGAACGACAGCTGGCTACTCAGAAATGCTGTAAGTCAGGCCATTGGTAACAAGCATTTCATACTGCAAAAGGGCATCCGAGACTCTTCTGTTAGGATGGGAAAGCAAAGAAGGAGGCTTAAAACCCTCCTTTTACACGGTTCGCTAATTAACAATGTAAACTACTTCCTTACATAAAGCATACTTCCTTTTTTATTTTCTTGGAAGAAACACTGACATTCTTCTTTCCTAAGCAAGTTATAAAACTTCTCCATGTTATAGTCATTCATATGCTCCTGAAACAGGGTTTGAAATTCAAGAATGGCAATTGAACTTGGTCTCAGTCCTTGGGCTTGTGGCATTTGGGCATGACTTATCCATCACATCTCCTGAAAAGCTGACTACAGAATAATCTCTTTGATCAAGCTGGACGCCTTCAGGGCTCTGGTGTTACCATGGCGAAGGACAGCAGACCACCACATGAGCACTTCTGCACTAGATTCTCCACTCTTTACCTCAGGAGAAATTCAATTCAGCAGCAAAGATAAAAGAGGTTGCTTAAGCTTTTTGGGCTTTCCATCTTCTTTAAGACTCAAAAAAGACCTGGCTTTTTCATCAGCAGACAGAAAATCCGGAGGATAGGGCACAGGCCTGACTTCTGGAATCTCCAGTGAGACAGATGATCAAACCAGGAGCATTTATTGCAAGAGATCTTCAGCACGAAATAGAGGCCTCTAAAGCTCCTGAATTTCAAAACTGACATTGTAACAACAAATATGTAGTTTCACCACTATTCTGAATATCAAGTATGTCTTGAGAAAACTGATTTAATGACCACAGTTGTTATTTAAATTTGCAGAAGCTGGAATGGAAGTCAAATGCACACACTAAAAAAAACCTGAATCAACTCTGAATTGTAAAATGTTAAATATTCACATATACCTATCCTAATAATTAGTGAAGAAATGGTATGACATCACCTTCTACTAGATTTGAAAGTAAAATATTAGTGCTTTGGCACAACTAAATCTTATTTTACTACTTTGAAAAACTAGTGCATACACTGTGTAGTAAACACATAATACCTGCCCGAACGTCGCCTGACTTCAATGAGTTATTCAAACAGGCTACTCTGGATGTACAATGTTTCGTGATCAAGCCTTCTAAAATGATCTAGTTTTCTCAGAGACAATATGTTACATGAGTGTCATCATACTCTTCTGCTTACATCAAGGTACCTGAAGACACCTGTCCCTTACACTTCCGCAAAAGCAGTTCTTTTCCCAGGTGTCCAAGAACAAATTTACCATTACTGACAACAGTAGCATTAGGAACAACTGCATAAACAAAGTGTACCTAATTGCTACCATTAACATGTTCTGTAGACTTGCTCCGAGGTTATTATAGCTCATGTTCTGCCTATGGCAATGCACCTGCTATAGCTACATACTGGTGGAGCAGCACCAGCAACGTTTGGTCAACAGCGGTAAATTGCAGAAACATTTCTTAGCAGAGCCGTTGCAATGTTCATCCCGTGTAACAGCTGCATTACCATTAAAAAACACAAACTTTTTTTTTCTGTGGCAGGACTTTTATTTGGAGGGAAATTATAACTTTTGCATTTACATGGCACAAATTATATACAGTACACTTTCCATGATAAGAATTATGATGCTGTTCAGAGAAAGGTATCAAATTTGAGATAAATAATGCATAAGCTAAAATATACAAACCAGGGGTGGAGGTGAAACTATTGGCCATTTTTATTATCTATAGAAGAATTTCAAGGAATATGTTAATTCCATGTTCAAAAATTTTTAACAAACTTCTAGTAAAGTTAATTGAAATATTTATAATACTATTCAGTTGTTGCACAGTATTTCCAATATACAATCAAGAAGATGCACAGAACACAACACTTAATATGAAAAAACCTATTGCACCCACAATTTAAAGGTTTCACTGCCTCTTGGATGCTGCACCACCATATTTATATAAACATTTACAACACTTCAGTAAACACAAAGGTTCTAAATGTAGTGCAGCATTATGGGGGGCCACTTTCAGCTCTTAAAATAAATGTTAAATGCCCATATACTGTGCCATTTATTCTAAGCTGATGGTTTAAGCTGTAACCCTTAATCCCTACTGTGAGTAGCAAACACACTTTCCTCATGTTCAGAAGATTATCATCCCTCTGACTACATACTCTATATTCTGAGACCTAAACTGTCCTTGGCTTCATTGTCATTTTGGCGTTTTGCCTCAGTGCTTGTGACAACGATCCCTTGTATTATTTTTTTAATGTCCTGTTAAGTAGTCCTGCGTAGAATCTGAAGCAAAAGAATCTGCATCTTCATTATCAGAATCATCACTACTGTCATCAGCTGCTGGCTCTCCTGTCAGCGCTATCCGGGCATAATCATCAGTGTCTATAGACTTGCAGAAGTGAATGGCATACTTCAGTTTTTCCTCTAGTACTTGCTTACAGGAATACCTGGGCAGCTTCAGGAGAAAGAAGCAAGTGTATGACTCAGGAAGGAAGTGGTCTGGAGGATTGTATTTATCCAACACCTGTTGAAAACAAAAAGCATAACAATTTTGATTCACTGTCCAAACCACAAATAAATATCAGAATAACACTTGAGTATTTTTTAACAGCATGTTAGATTTGTGATTCTGATGCTGAAGTTTCTTACAAGAACAATGAAAAAAACCAAACCCATTTTCCCTACACTAAGTAAATAAATAAAACCAGACATATATGAGCTTCTTTGGTTATGAAAATGTGGTTGGGAACAATCTAAAAAAGATTGTAAATACCAAAATATGATTTGAAGATTGTGGTTTTTTAGTTTAGCTGAAATGATTACTGAGCTGAATGAAATGCTAAATAAATGCCAGCAAAACCAGCTCATGACTGACAGTGGAAAACTACCAAAATCCGGAGAAGCAGATGGCTAGGAAGTGAAACGAATATCCACTTGCCCAAGTCAAGAGAGAAAAATATTTATACACATTATAGGTCTCTGTTGCACTGTCAAACCTACAATGTAATGCTGCATAAACAGTTTAGTGAAATCAGTCTGTTCTCTTGTTATGTCATGCTACTACTACTCCACCACCAGCTTTTTAAAATAAAAATCCCACACACCTTACCTGAATAACAAAGTCCCTCCCTCTAAAGTCTGCAATAGTCCTGGGCAGTCTTGTTCTGCCCCACACAAAACGCAGGAAGAGAGATCGCTCTGTATTGGAGAAGGATTCCATCACTTCCCAGAACCACTGTATCAGGGAAGCAGTTGGTTCGATGCCTTTGTAAGTTGCTACAGATTTCAAAAGGTGAAGTGGAATATCTGGGCTTCCACATACCTGAAAAATAAAATACAGTGATAGGCTACAAAAGCCTGATCAAATCAATTACAGGCAATTTGTTCCCTCCATTCCTTTAAAATATTTAATCAGTTTTTACACTGACAAAATGAGCATTCAAATATTTGAAGTGCTGTGCACAGTCTCCTATTACAATAATACTAAATATGCATCTTCCCATCAGGGAACAATAATGAACCTTCTTTCATACTCCTGAATCACATAAAGAATGAAACATTTTACTTGGGATGAGTATCTCCAATTCACCTCCTAGGTCCCTGTTTTGTGGGTTTTTCTAGCTTTGGTTGTTTCTTCCAGAAATAATTCATGACATCACTGCTCAGCTACATCAAAATAACCTTATTAACACCAAGAGGGCAATTAAACAGTTTCTAGTCTTTCCTTGGACAAAATTTTTGCAATCACAGAGCGAGCACTGTAAATAGTATCTAATGTGGGGTTTGGACTAGGAAGATGTAAGTGAAGAATCTCACTCCAAGTTAGTCTGACAGAGGTAGCAAAACAGAAATTGATACCATAGTTTCCAGCTCATATCCTGTAAATAGCGAAAGTAGAGGAACTGGAACAACACGGGCCATCCCCTCACGAACTGCTGCAACTTGCTCGTCAAATTCATGAAGTCTGCAGAGACACATTTTCACAGTTTCTATGAATGCCATTTCTAGCAATAATTTCTAGCAAATACTGTAATATCAAGGAAACTAACCAATCTCCTCAAGTCTCCAGCTACGTACCAAGGAACATTAATAAACATTTATCACACAAGATACTTGACTTATACGAGTTTCTACACCAATTCATATTGCACAGCAAGCTCAGTATGGAGAGATACCTCCCAATGTTTAGGATATTTTATTTCCAGTATTATTCATGTGGTGTGCCTGAAGAACAAGACCAAACCAATACCCCATCTGGAAACAACATGCTCTTGGGAAAAGAACGGCTGTGCTTTGAAACTCTGCCCTCAAACATTCCCAACACTAGACAGACATTATGGTAAAAGAAAAATGGGTCTGAACTAAACCATGATGTCTGAGGACAGGCGTTGTTGTATTTCAAGACAGACACAGAAAAGTCTAACACTCTGCTGCTTCTGCTGCCTCCCATAATTCGCATTTTGCATTTTTTTCCCCATCAAATAATTTCTGAGATGTTTTATAGAGCTCTCCAGAGCAGAGATTCACATCATTGACAAGTCCTGTCCTCAGGCTTATCATCACCAAAATAAGCAAAGATGTCAGGACAAACGTGGTCTTATGCATCCACTTTTTCACATGGATCCTATTCAGGTGCTAGTTTTTCTCTCAAGGGCTTCATATAATTAAAAAATTTGATACTTAATCTAAACATGTAAATGTTTCCCCCAAAGGACTTTTAACTGGAAAATGCTTTAGAATCGCTCATGTCCTTTGAGGATAGCCAGAATTGGCAAGAGAACAAAACCATTTCTTCAAAGGAATGTAACATTTTATATAGACATATCATTTATGCATTCCAAATGAAATTCCTCTCTGCTGTCAAAAATAGGTTTAAGTATTGGTTCATAACCATTTATAGGAACAAAAAACCCCAACACAACAAAGACTGGAATTCAAGTAGTTGTTGGCAAGATACTATAACTGCAAACTCATAAGCAAGTATATAGTGATGATACAGTCTTGCTCAAGCACTCTCTAAAACAGCTAACTATGGCGGAGAGAATAAAACAACTATGAATCAGTTTCTCATCTAAATTTCCATAGTTCAATAGGCACTAGGCCCACTGCTTCACATAACAAGATGCCTATGGTTGCTTCTTAGATGTACTTGCCTATCTAGGTATTTAAGTAACCAAAGGCCTGTCTTCTCAAATGCTGAACAATTATTTCCCACTGATTTCAGTGCAATGTTCACCTTCCACACCTCTGGGTGAATTTACTTGTCTGCACATAAGTGTCAGGCTTATTTTATGGTGTCCAGGGAATGAACATTTTGGTTTGTGTATACCAACTTAGATAAAAATATAATAAGAATTAATCTGGAACTGCTCTTGACTACAACTGATGATACGAAAAACGGTGGGAGCAGCAGTACTAAATCTAAGCTCTCTTCACAAAGAACTTAATGATCAAGCCTCCTACTTTATCGCACAGGAAGAACTAGATGGATGGAGCATTTCCCCATCTGTAAAACTGGCTGCCAAAACTGCTCTGTCAGGAAAACTATTAAAATCTAGAGCCATACCTGCTAGTTTATTTTGTTTCCTAAAAATTAAGTTTAATCTTTTCTCCTTGGCGAGATTAAAAGAAATCAGAAAATCAACACTGTAATCACATGAAAATAGTAGTATATTGTTTAAAAGCTTTTACATATTTTTAAAAGAAAATGCTTGTTCCTGTCAATAATTTGAATGACTTATTCAACAAACCTGTAGTTTATTGCCAGCCTCACATATTCAGCTCTATTATCCAGTGTAATATGGGTGTACTTGGAACTCAACTGAATATCTTGACCACTTGCATTAGGCACAGTGAATGGGAGGCTCATAGCTTCAAACTCTTCTGAAGTAGCCTCGTTGTCTCGAATGTACATAAGCCCAGGAATAAAATCTTTATCAACCTTTTGAAAATAACAAGCCCGAGTTAAAGTCAGTTTACTAGCACTATACAACAGTGTCTCTTGCATACTGAAAGCAGTGCATCATGTGTCATCTACCAAAAGCATTGTCAAATGTCTGACCATAACCCATCTAACTGAATTTCAAAGCCATAAAATGCCTTAGTATTTTACACAAAATGTCATTATGCTGGGATGTGGGAGGGTGCATGTGTTCTAGATTTCAATCCTTTTGGGGAGCATTTGCCAAGAAACTGTATTATATAAAAAATTGATTTAAAGCTTAAAAACATAATCACGCCTACAAAGTCCAATGCTGGTTTTAGTACAAAAGGCATCCCCTTACTGACAAGTAAATGACTCAATGCTTTTACAGTAATTACATTTCTATGTGACAGTATTTGGGAAGGAACTCTTCTTCGTAATGAAGACTTAACTCTTACTCCACATTTACTGAGCTCAGTAAACAGAAATTGAAAGTTTGTGATGCTCAGTATGTGGGCACAAGCTATTTTCAGTAGTAGTTTGAACTAATTTCAGTTACTGCATCTTGGCACAACAGACAGTAACAGCCACAGAAAGGTCTACCGGAAGGCAGGAGTTTGACCACAAACGTTTTGTCTAGTCAAACCCATGAGAAGATTTGAGAATGCTCTAGAACTCAAGTAGCTTATTTAACTACTTTTGAATGACTTGTATTCACTGTTAATACTGTAAATTTGCAAGTCATCATTATATACTGACTCAAAATGTAAAAGACCGGTCAAAACACAAATATATAGAAACCAGGGAAGCCAATCACTGGAGAAAAATTTATGCTAGAGTCTGCTTGTCTTCTGTAAGTTATATCCTACTCAGAAACTTCATACTTACCTCACTGAGATCAGCAATTGTTAGGTTCATTCCTGCAAGCTGTTTCCACACTGGCTCAGCCAGGTTGAGGCTCAGAGGGCTGCCAGTCCGGATAGCAATGCCCAAAAGTACACCTGTAAGTTTAAACATGATATTTTAAAATTTTTTTTTGTTAGATTCCCAATATTCTGATCATGTAATGCAAGTAGAATGTCACAATGTTGCTACGAAATTACCAAGAAAACGAAACATGTTCATATGCAAGAGGGACTTGGCAGCAGGATTTAATAGGAAACAATCTCTGTTTGCTCCAGATTCATCTCTTCCATTTGGTGTCACAATTAACAGAGGGGTCAGCCCATTCTGAAGCTCCTCGCACATTTCTGCTATTGATTCACTATAACCTCCACCGCAATCATCCACAGATTCACCTTGGAGAAGAAAAAAAGGCTCAAAATTAAATGTTCTTTTAAAAATAAACAAAGTATTGAAATAAACTGTATTTCCTTCCACGGGGATGACTGAGTAAACAAAAGTTACTAAAAGCCGCACTGTCCTATCTGTTCATATGAAAACCCTTTATGTTTTGCTTTATATTTGGATATTTCCAGTTCATTGTAAATCATATTATTTAGAAGATGATGCAATATATCACAGTATCAAAAATACTATTTTACCAGAGTGTAACTAACATTTTTGTGTTATACACTAATCAAAATAAAATAGAAGAGGTAGAAAAAGATAGTCAAAGCAACACGATTCCTAAGTAACATTTTTCAAGTAGATATATTTTATATATCTTACATACAGCAGATAGAATACCTCTTCAATCTAAAATATTTTTAATCAAAAAGCTCAAAGTGATATGTGAATTGTAAAAAAAACCCTACCAGTAAAACCAGCTACCCAGGATTATTTACCAATTCAGACAGCAGAAAAACAGGTTTAGGTTTTGCAGAATGTTTGTTCTGCATAGGAATTCCCCCCGGAATTTGAGGACAATTACAGACACATTTCCACTAATCTGGAGGGTTTTTATAAAATCATTTAAAAAGGCTTTTTTGCTTCCTAACATTTTAAGCACCTCCTTCTGCCTACACACATACATTGTCTTCCTATATCCCTTCCTTCCTTCAGGTCCTCCAAAAAAGTACATCTGAAGAAAACTGTAAAGTTAAGTGCAAAATAGGTGTGGGGGGTGGAGAATCCTCTTACCAACAAACTTGACTTTCCAAACACGATGAGGAAGCAGAAGGCTATCAGGGCTGAAGGAACTCATTTTAGCACACATCTGTCCAAACACTGACTTTGTACCATCAGGCCCAGCCAGTCCTCCTTTACTCCTAGAACGTTTTACCTATTAAGTAAGCACATTACAAAAGTCACTGTAAGAACATATTTCAGCTGGCATCACTGCGCAGATCAGACCATAACATTAACTTTTATGAAATACTAACGTGTTCAGTGAAACATTTGCAGAGGTCCACAGTGTATCTTGTATGTATCTGACAAACACAGAAGAACAGCCAAATTTCAAATTATAGCTCTACAGTATTTTTCAGTACCACCTAACATCTACCCCTTGATATAGATATCACAGACTCCTATTACATATCCTGATGCTCTCCCAGAGGATGAAAGCACTTAAAATCTCAGGCTATTAGGAGCCCAAAACTATTTCAGAATCACATGATGGTTGAGGTCAGAAAAGACCTCTGGAGGTCATCTGGTCCAACCCCCTTGCTCAAGCAGGGCCACCTACAGCCAGCTGCCCAGGACCATGTCCAGACGGCTTTCAAATATCTCCAAGGATGGAGACTCCACAGCCTCCCTGGGCAACCTGTGCCAGTGCTTGGTCACCCACGCAGTGAAAAAGTGTTTCCTGATGGTCAGAGGGAACCTCCTGTGTTTCAGTTTATGCCCATTGCCTCTGGTCCTGTCACTGCGCACCACTGAAAAGAGCCTGGCTCCCTCTTCTTGGCACCCTCCCTTCAGGTATGCACAAATATACACTAATGAGATGCCCCCTGAGCTTTCTCTTCTCCACGCTAAACAGTCCCAGCTCGCTCAGCCTTTCCTCACATAAGAGATGCTCCAGTCCCTTCATCATCTTCGTGGTCTTTCGCTGGACTCTCTCCAGCATGTCCACATCTCTCTTGTACCGAGGAGCCCAGAACTGGACACAGTACTCCAGGTGTGGCCTCACCAGTGATGAATAGAGGGAAAGGATCACCTCCCTCGACCTGCTGGCAACACTACTATTGCAGCCCAGGACATGCATTAGCCTTCTCCATGGCAAGGGCACACTGCTGGGTCATGTTTATCTTGGTGCCCACCAGGATCCACAGGTTCTTTTCTGCAAAGCTGCCTTCCAGCTGGGTTAACCCCAGCATGTACTGGTGCATGGGGTTGTTCCTCCCCAGGTGCAGGACTTTGCACTTCTCCTTGCTCAACTTCATGAGGTTCCTGTCAGCCCATTTCTCTAGCCTGTCAAGGTCCCTCCGGATGGCAGCATGACCCTCTGGTGTATCAACCACTCCTCCCAGTTTTGTATCATCAACAAACTTGCCAAGGGTACACTCTGCCCCATCATCTAGATCATTAATGAAGATATTGACCAGGACTGGGCCTGGTATTGGTTCGTGGGGTACACCAATAGTTACTGGCCTGCAGCTAGACTTCATGCCACTGACCACCACCCTCCGGACCCGGCTGTTCAGCCAGTTTCCAGCCCACCTCATTGCCTGCTCATCCAGCCCATACTTTGTCAACTTGTTTCTGATATAAAAATAGGACATACCTAAATGTTAAGGAGAAAGAGTTACTGGTTCCAGGATAGGCTGCACTGCAACTTCAGCAATAGGTCCTATCTCTGTGACATAGCTGTTTAACTGTCAGTGATTACTACGATTATCAGCATTTATAAGCACTGCAAAAAGACAACGCAGTCATTGGTCCCAGCCAGCACGGGTTCACGAGGGGAAAGTCCTGCTTTACAAACTTAATTTCTTTCTATGACAAGGTTACCCACCTAGTTGACCAAGGGAAGCCAGTCAATGTAACCTTTTTGGATTTCAGTAAAGCCTTCTATACTGTTTCTCACAGTATCCTCCTGGACAAAATGTCCAGCATACAGCTGGATAAACACATAATGCAATGGGTGAGCAATTGGCTGACGGGTCGGGCTCAAAGGGTTATAGTAAGTGGGGTTACATTGAGTTGGTGGCCAGTTGCTAGCATGGTTCCGCAGGGATCCATCTTAGGGCCAGTACTCTTTAATATCTTCATAAATGACTTGGATGCAGGACTTGAAGGAATATTAATTAAGTTTGCTGGTGACACAAAATTGGGAGGAGCTGTTGACACTCTCAAGGGCAGACAGGCCCTGCAGAGAGATTGAGACAAATTAGAGAGCTGGGCAATCACCAACCGTATGAAGTTTAACAAGGGCAAGGGCCAGATTTTGCACCTGGGACATGGCAACCCTGGACGTATATACAGACTGGGGAACGAGAGGCTGGAGAGCAGCCCCGTGGAGAGGGATCTGGGGGTCCTGGTCAACGGCAAGTTGAACATGAGCCAACAGTGTGCCCTGGCAGCCAAGAGGGCCAACCGTGTCCTGGGGTGCATCAAGCACTGCATTGCTAGCCGGTCGAGGGAGGTGATTGTCCCACTCTGCACTGGTGCAGCCTCACCTTGAGTACTGTGTGCAGTTTTGGGCGCCACAGTATATTAAGGATACAAAGCTACTAGAGAGTGTCCAGAGGAGGGCCAGGAAGTTGGTGAAGGGTTTAGAGGGGAAGGCATATGAGCAGTGGCTAAAGTTGCTTGGTCTGTTCAGCCTGGAGGAGACTGAGGGGAGACCTCATCGTGGTCTACAGCTTCCTCACAAGGGGAAGAGGAGCGGCAGGCGCCGATCTCTCCTCCCTGGCGACCAATGATAGGACCCGAGGGAATGGCAGGAAGATATGCCAGGGGAGGTTTAGGTTGGATATTAGGAAAAGGTTCTTCACGCGGAGGGTGGTGGAGCACTAGAACAGGCTCCCCAGGGAGGTAGTCATGGCGCCGAGCCTGACAATATTCAGGAAGCATTTGGACAACGCCCTCAAACACATGGTGTGAATTTTGGGGTTGTCCTATGCCGGGACAGGACTTGGACTCCATGATCCTTGCGGGTCCCTTCCAACTCAGGACATTCTATGATTCTATGAAATTCCAGTGCCTCTGTAACAGAACAAATTTTTCAACTAATGCTTGGATTTGGACAAACATGAAAAACAGTATCTGGTTATCTAGACGCTTCCACTACATGTCCTGAACTGACCTCACAATGCTGAATGATTGTTCTAGGTAATTTCTATGACCTGACATAGTTACAACTGCTTGAGACAACCTTAGTTCAAACACAGCTGACCACAATGATTATTTTTTTTAGATGAAACTAAAAATTTGGAGGTTGATTAGGCCTTAGTAATTTTACTGTTAAGAGCTGGAAATATGCAAAAACAATAGGTGTGCTCACTGCAGCTAGACAGAATAATTCCTACCAGTTCAGCTGACAACCCTGTGGGCTTTCTTCTCTAGATACAGACTTTTACGTTCCCCCAACCACCAATACCTTACTTATCTTTAATTTCAAACAGTTCATTGTTCATCTGTCTCTACTCAGCATTGTATCTGTTCATCTTTCAAGGAAAATGGAAAGACAGAGGAGTATCAATGATAAAATTTGTTGATAAAGTTTTCTTCCCCTATTTCTGAAGAAGCAGCCAATGCCTTGGTAAATTCAGTTCTTCTGGATTGCAATCCACTTCGTTAATGCATCCCATCTCTACCCGTACATTTGATTGTCAAATCGGGTAAGTTTTTAATGTATAAGACAGATCAGAGGCTGTGTTGTTGGCCAGAAAACTGAATAAATGTTATTCTTATATTCATTAACGATAATATTTAAATATGCATCTATGATACTGACTAGGAGCCTCTAAAAATGAGTAAGCAGTACCAAAATACATATGTATATACACACACAGAGTAATGTGTTTCTTAGGCACCTACAGAAAAAGTGTATTTTAAGATCCATAAGAAATGGCATGCAAGGAAAATCCCACATATTTTGCTGCAAAAGATGCACACAAAGTGGATAAGAATACAAAAAGCATTTCACCAGTATAGACAGGAAAGAAATGGAAAGTAAACAGAAGGCTGGAGAAACCCAGGATATTTTTTCTTCCCCTTGGTGTTCTGCAATTTATATTCTCAGCCTCCCCTGACTGCAAAGTGACTCCTACAGGGCACATAGTTCATCACTACCTGTGAGACTGTTCATTCAGAAATAACCCAGACTCATCCCACTAATCTGTATTTGCTCGCACTCCAAGCTACAGTGCATCTCAAAATCCAGTTGTTCTGATGCTGCATACTTCTGATGCTTTGGATAAAACATTCACCAGATTTCTTTCAGGTTTTATTGAAAGGCTGACACACTCAAGTCCTCCTCATGTGTAAGATGTTCTGTATCAACACAAGCTGGTTTTAATTCAATGGATTTCTAAGAAATTTGGATGCCCAAGAAGTTTTAAGTTGAGAAATCACTGAGTCTTCTCTTAAAAAAGAGGGAAGTACGAGTAGAAGGTCTATGAAAGCAGTAGTAAATTCACTGTTTTTTCAAACCTCAGACCTAAAATACAAATTAATCGAGTGACAATAAAAAGGCAAGCAATCCTATCTGAACTGAATAGGATGGCATGCACATTTGCTATTATACATTTAATTTAGTATTCATTTACTAGCAACACAGAATTTTCATTTAATCTGATCATTTAGATGCAGGAATGGTTACAATTTGACTTTTAACAAAGAAATGTAAGAACACCATGAAGGATTATTGGCATTTCTGCCAGCACCTTAATATATTGCTTGCTGACAAACACAGATGCCCATATTAAAATTTGTTAGGTTATTAGCAAAGAGTAAAACACTTCACTGAAAAATGGCAAAAATTCATACAAATATGTTTAGGCCACAATCCACCACAGGTGTTTTAGCTTTTTATTCTAGAGGTTTGGAGCACAGCACCTTGCTCATGTTTCCAAATCATCCCCTTCAGAGACATAATAAGTATCCTGTGAAATCTATTTTGCTGAATAGAGTCAGATATAACCCTCATTGAATACATGCCTTCTTAAACACAGATTATGCAGCATCTCAAGTTTTTAAAATACAGTTCCAGCCTTCTTGCTCATGAGATTTTTTTTTAGCATAAAACAAGTTAATATGTCAATTAGAGCCCAAGAAGGATTTTCATGAAACTGTCTGCCATTAGAAGATACCAGCTTGTGGAAAACCAACTTTTCTTGGACCACAGAGAAATGCAGCAGCTCAAAAGCAGCATATAGTGAAGTGTGGAAGAATCAAGTTCAAGAACTTGCCTCCGTGAATAATCACTTATTGTTAGCAGAACCATTGCAACAAAGGGGGAGAGGCACTCAAGTCAATCTGTAATCTGGTTAAAGCATTTTGAAGTGATGGAAGACCAAAATTTAAGTTCTTTCTCTGAATCTGAAGAGCAAAACTTTATATTTGTCTCAAGCAGCCTGAGAGTACCCACTGAAATACTGGCCATCCTGGTGGACTCTCTCCAACCCACCAGAACTTGGAGAAATGTAGTACATAAAGCCATGCATTCAGAGACTAATAAAAAAGTTTACAAAAAGATGACAGTTTGTTCGTTGGAATCAGCTAAGAAAGAGAAATATGTACTATTAACACAGAAGACAGCTCTATGAAGAAAACAAACACAATTCAAGGATATGTCACGAAATCAATCTCCAGAAGAGGCAGAGAAGTATCAGTGTGATAATTACAAGAGCACAGACACAGTTTCTCCTGTACCTTGATATTTCAGTTATCTATGCTGAAACTGAAATGCTACAGAAAAAATACAGTATAAAAAGATGAGGAGTAGAGAAAGACTATTTTACACAAGCAGACAAAAAAAGCTTAGCCTGATCAGTGTAGGAAAATGAAGGCTGTCATGAAATCAGTGTTCTTTAAAAGCGCATTTGATAAGGGAGAAGACAATAACCAGGAAGGGGGAGTGTTATTTAAACTGAAGTATAACACTCACAAAAGAACAAATCATTCATTCATTTATATGCTGTGCCTACTTTAAGATCAGATCATTTTTAATTATCATGCTAGTGAGATTTCTGTAACCCACATCTAATAAGGAGTCCTAGTGAGGAGGAAGAAACTATTCTCAAAGTGGGATTTCATATATCCATATGTGTGACATTCCTCCCATGACAGTAGAGAACATTGAACCAGGAGATCCTTCACAATATTACATTTCTGAAAGCAGACATTCTTCTTAATAACCGAAATTCGTTTCCCTTTTAAAAGGAGGAAAATCCTTTCAATTGCTGTGATAATCTATTTCATCTAAAGGCAAAGATATTATTTCAGAGCATTATGAGCGTGTCTGCCTATAGGTCATAACACACGGTCCACCTGACACCACATGAGCTACACCAGTACTTAAATACTAGGTAAATCTGATCTGCTAGTAAGAGGGTCAGTAAGTAAACTTCAGCACTAGAGTGCTGTCTAGACACGTAACTGTTAGTTCACTTTCTGGAACAGTCTTCAACTACTTCTATTACACCTTTCCAGAACAAGGCCCGGTAGTGTTTTGGATCATTTCACTTAACAACCATTCCCAAAAAGTAATATGGATAAAACTGTGTCAAGTTTGGTTTCTTCTGCCCTACACAGTCCTCCAACAGTGTCCTAAACTGTCTCTGTGCATTCAGGCTTGCCCTCATGCTACACCTCAAAGCATAAAACATCTACCCTCAATTTTATGCTATAGAAATACCAGGCTGGCACTTCGGTGAGTTGTAGTACGGCCATCACATCGTATTTCACACACCTTGAGCAAGAAAACTACATAAAACTACTGTGTCCTACTATCACAAGGCTCCCAACAGAAAAGATCCAGGGCCAAGTAGTATGTAAGGTGAACGTGACCTACTCTAAAGGAATCTGGTCCATTTAAAACTTGACCTCAGGACAAGGGAGTGGTGGAGTAGCGTTTGGCTTGCTTTTACTGCCGCAAGTTAGACAGCTGTTATGTCCAGTTCTGGTACTTCCAAAGAAACCACTGAACAACAAGGTAAGCTGAGGAAATATTTTAAAAAACAAGCCAGTATCTGGAAAACAACTTTAAAACTCATCTGTTTATTTTATATGAAGGAAGATAATGAAGTGAATTGACCGCACCATATAACATATAAACTGTAAGAAGAGTCTTCCAAAAGCGAAGGGATCTTAAAGCCTAACTGCAGTTAAACTCACAACTGCAAATAAGATGAAAATTCTTAACATTGACAATTAGTTGTTTGAGACTATGTAAAGCAGCTTTGAATCTTCAATTAAGAATTATAAAGGATCAAACAGTTTAAGAACCCACATTTTCATTCTCTGCAAAAGCTAACTCAAGAAATTGTGACCTGTACTTGGTACTGTGTAATCAAGCCAGATTATGAACATGGTCTTTTTTTAGCCTTCACTTGGCTAAATTTAGGACAGACTTGTGTTACAGCAATATTTAAGTTCCCCTAGAAGCTATGAAGAAGGGAAGCCCTGCAGCTACCAGTTTTTTTCTAGAGTTCAAGATAGATTCAAGTAACAAACTGGAATACAAGAGAAAGCCTATCTTAATTAAGTAACTCAACAGTAGGAGGAGGACACTAGGAAATGAGCCCAAAATATACTCACTAGTTTCCTGGTTTAAGTTAAATACTTGCACTGCTTTATTGGACTTTCTGAATTCACACACACACACAAAAGTAATGAGAAAATCTCTGGCATTCTCTTCAGCTTCAACTTCCCAAATAATAAACTAAAACAACACATTTTAATCATGTAACATTGCCACAAGAAATTTTAAGTGCCCATAGAAAACAGCAAAGAAGCAGAAACAGGGTCCAGCCACAAGAGGATGTACTTCCGTTCACTAAGAGAAAACTAAATGGTCAATATTTTCAGTTTCTCCATTCTAACCTTACAAAGAGTAGGTTTTCTTACTTTTTACGACACAAAAAAGAAAAAAAAAAAAAAAAGAAAACCACCACTGAAGGAAAAAAATGCATGAGGACTCTGTAAGACCAGGCTTCAGTCCATTTAAAAGAAAACAATGTTTTACTATTCTATGTTACAGAAATATCTATGGAAAAAAAAGACTTATCTGGCCTAAGGCACAACATTACATTTTCTAACGTCAATGATAAGGAAAAAAGCCCTTTTGTATCAAAGAGTTCTGCAATCAATATGACCACATGTGATGACCAGCAAAGGCCAAGAGTTTATCAGCCTGATTTTTAATTATATTCAAGGCCTTTTTTTTTCCTTGCCTTATTTTCTTTTCTTTCATGTTCTCTGTTATGAAAGCAACAGCTGAATAATTCATCTGACCATTTGGAAAGGTAAGAAAGGCATCAGAATGATTACTCTCTTAAATTATCTAATGTAATGAGTTTTGAAAAAGCAGTCCTTTGTCAAGCAGGACATACTTTGCTCATTAGAGTCCAAATCATTCACTTAATATTTCAACAAGTGTTCCCCTCCCCCAAACGACTACAGTGTAGATGAAAACATACTGAAAAGAAAAGGAGCAGTTCGTGCTGCATTCACTTCTTCATTGTTTGACTTTCTGATAAAAATTCAACTCTTCAGTATTCAGATACCAAACAGCTGAAACAAAGAGACTTGACAAATGTATAGCACTGTGGGCTAAACATACAGATACTAAAATCAAAACTTTGGCTTAAGATACCTGTATTCTGTTGAGCTCTACAACTGGCCCGTGCTGACGATCTCTCACCATAGTTGCTTGCACAACTTTTCTGAAAGCTGCCTCCTAAAAAAGGAAAACAGAAAAAATTAAAATAGTGGCAAAACTGCAATCAAATAAGAAAGCTACACATATTTCACAGATAAACACATACTTAGTTCAACTCAGGAAAAAAAAAAAAGACTCTTCAGCAGAATAAAGAAACTGATCCTACAGTACTATCCTTCAGAAATTTCCTTCTGAGTACATCACAAAACACTAGAAAACGCATAACACCTCTGAGTCTTTCTTTAGAAGAAATGGAAACAAGCATCAAATACTTTTGAAATACTAAATAAACGAACACAACAGATGATAAAGCTGTGAGATGTTAGTTAAGGATCATGTTATTTGTGCTAATTCAATTCAAGTCTGAAACAGTCGGGATACTAAAAAAGTAAAGAAGAAAGTCTCTCCTGTATCACTCAAAACCATGACTTGAAAGGCTGTACTGCACCCAGATTCAGTTATTACTAAGCAACCAACATGCCGCTGGGTGCAGGTGTAAATTAGTTTATACCAGAATAATATATGTATCTGGAGAATAATTAATGTCAGAGAAAAACAATCAAAAAAGCCAAAGATGAGATCATCTTGCTATGGAAGGCAATAAATAAACAACAAATAAAAATAAAAAAAATATACCTGTCATGCAAATTCAAGTATCTGAGGTTCTCTCACTAAATATTTGGATCCAATTTTACACTGTCGGTTTCAAGCAAGCTCTAAAAAGATTTTTAAGTCTTTAGAATCTCTGAAGGTAAGCCTGACTTAAATACCTAGATATGAACATGGCATTGCAACTTCTGGTGTCTCTGCTGAATGCTTTTGACATAAAATATGCCTGATACCACATTTTATCTTATATCTGACGCCTTTCTGTAACTGTTCTGCAGACTCTAAATTATGTTGAATGTGCCTCCTGCACACCCATTCCTATACTTAACATCATATACCTAAAGACTCCCTATTAATAGTACTAACATATAAAAGTGTCATGAACAGAATAGCTAGGATTTCCCTTTCCTTTTTTCCAATTCACGTTTGATGAAAAATGTGTGGTCTTCTCTCGGTCTGTGAAGCAT
>WAAD01007167.1:2335-30725 GCA_013389945.1 Fregata magnificens
ACTCCAGCTCCAGATGGACAGAAATGAAAGACAGGAAGATATCAAAGTGGAAAGAGGAGGGGGAGAGAGAGAAAAAGAGAGAGCCACAGAGATTATTTTACTTTAAACATCGTATAGTTTATTAGAGAAACTAAATGATAGTCTGCAGCTAAAGAATTGTCAGCTGCAAAGTTCATCTGCTATGGCTCAGCTTTGCCCTTGTGTATTTTAGCAATTTTAATTAAAATCTTACATAATTCTAAGTAATTTTTGCTAATATGTTTCTGCTCCAATTTCAGGCAATGAAACATGGTCTTACTCAGACCTCTAAAACAATCAGTAAGTTCCATAAAGTGTGTACTGTCAAAAGGCCAAAGCCATAAAACTCATGATTCTCTTATACTATGTGAACAAGTATTAGCAAATATACCGTAGGGAATAATCCTGTGCTGGCAAGGAGATAGACAAGATGACTTAATGGGCCTTTCTATCAATTTCTATGATGTTATCAGTGCAGTACTTGACCTTTTCTCATTAATCACGTCTGCTGCCACATGGGTAGTTTAAAGAGCTTTCAATGTTTTTAAATATCCAAGGAAGTAAAAGATGGCTGTATGATTACACCATCTGACCTTACCCCTTGCTGCAGGACAGAAAGGTTCTCCCATTCCTTCCACGCTTACAAAATTAAAAATAAAAATTAATTCGGGGATCATTTACATCTCCAAGCTCAAGCGTATACAACCTGACCCACCTCCAAAAAAACGCTGCAAGAAGCTGGGTCAAAATCATTCCCCTATCCCAATCAGCACGGGTTTCTTGAGCTAAGGAGCCACAGCAAATCAAGGTGGTTGTTCCTGTGCAAAGGAAAAACACAACATGTCGGTAGAATAGGGCACACGTAAGGGTTAGAGGATGCCACTCCTCTCCAGTCCATTGAATTATTTCACACATTTATGCAAGCCAGAAGGATACTTTCTCAAGACTATTAGTCCTGTACAATTCTAACATCTACAAGCAATTTCTCATTTATAGTATCTGCTACATTTAGACTTTCCCATGGGTGTGTACCTCTGCTGTTGCCCGAACATCTGCAGGAAGCGAAAGATGAGCAGTTGTACAGATACTCATGGGACAGTTCTCATCAAAGGGGCTCACGTGGCTGTCTTGACTTCTCACTTGCTTCTGTCACACTGAATCAGCAGAGACTGCGACTTCCAATGGGCATGAACCACAGACCAGAAACACCAAATAGTGAGCAGCTGAACGGATTTATTCCTGATGGAATTTATGCAGGTGGAAACATTTCACTGTTGAGATCATGCTCACCTGTCCATAGCACACAGCTAGACTAAACCCAACAGAATGAAACGCACAAGTCTGTTCAGTGGGATCATACAAACGGAGCAAAGAAGAAAATTTGTCAAATTATCATCTTTGATAGTTCACCTAGAGCCATAACCACTCACTTCTCCATTCTGTTTGGAATTGTCTCCTTCCATTAAGATAAATGTTTCCTAATAGCCTCTATCATGGAATTCTTTTGCCCTCACACTCCATGATTCAATTCCCCCACATCCTGAAAGGAAAACAGCTGTCTATGCCCAAACTGCTTTACTGATCCAGCAGAACTACTGTAAGCAAGTCCGAAATTCTTGTTGTTGTTTTATTTGGAGACCTAGGGAAGATTATGGAGTAAAGCATCCTCAGCTTGCGCCTCCAGGGGCACAATATTGATTCCTTCTAACCACAGCGAGCTACAAAACATCTGACATGCAGTTCTTGGTGGATCAGCTACCTTGCCAAGTAAGCAAAGAGGAGATTAAATTAAATAATAGAACTCAAAATATGAAATATCCTCCACTGTTCCAGGATCTTTTTCCTCACTGGTTGCAACTGAAGGCAGAAAGATGATCCCCACCACAGACTGCTTTTTAAGGGCTGGGTATGCAGCTGGCAGGTACTCAAGCCTATATTTAAAAGCATATTGGGGGTGGGGGAGAACTGAGATGAGGGGGAAAGGGAGGGTTGCTGAGAAGGGTGGGCTATTTTGGGCCACAAAATGACTTTGTAATCTAGAAAGAGTGGGGTTTTTTTCCTGGGGAAGTGGGAGGTGGGGGGAGAGGGATGAAGGAAGGGAAAGGTTTTACAGTTCCTTCAAAGCAGTTAAAAAAAAAAAAATTTAAAACCCCAAACTTAAAATATGTGAAATCTAAAAGACAAGAAATGTTTCAAAAAACTAAGTTTCAAAAAACTAAGTCTCTCCCTCAGCAGTGCACGGACAAGCTCTGTCACTGCGAACATAAACACTATGCAAACAGAAAGGACAGGAGTAAAATGGCTTTCCCCCTTGGAAAATGTATCTGTTCAGTATGCATTTTGAGCATGTCCACCACAGATTTATTGAGGGTCTACAAGTGGTCTGACAGTTAACTAATTAGAACAAAAATTATTCTACATAAAAGAGCATCCCTATCAGTCTTCTAAGACCTGATAAATCCCTAGCAAATATATTAATTAAGAAGTGGGCCAACTGAAAGTGAGGATGGTATTTCACTTCTCAATATATTGCTAGGGTAGGAATTTTTTTTTTCTTTTTAACTGAAGTTCACTGTAAATGCCTTCTTACTTCTCTGCTATATTAAAAAACATACTTTATTTCCTGCCTTTATTAAAGATTATTCCTCTGACAATACAATTTTTTCATTTGTTGAACCTCCTTTTTGGAAAGTTAATTGAAGTGCATAAAGATTACTTAAAATATGGTTCAGTAGATATCTCTCTCATAACTGTTACTGTATTTCCCCAAGAGACAGATGAGGGGAATGTTAAACTTAATGTAGTATACTGTATGGCAAAATGAACAGCCTAATAATTAAGAAAGCCTTTACATTGTAAGAGAATCTTTAAATGGTCTCAAAAGGACTGGAAGAATGCCAGTCTACTAATTCTAGTAAACGAGGTTGTCTTTAATAGAAAGTTACCTAAAATTTGCCGAATTAGTCATAAGCTCCAATCCTGCTTCTTTAAAACCAAATGAGAATTAAAAACTGGGAAAGAAAAATCACATTTAGGAGCGAAGCATCAGAACAGCTTTCAAACATGAGAAATATGTTACAGTTACCCGATTGCCAGGCAGATCTGCACATACCAGTGGCCTTTATTCCCAACTGTACCGTCTTTCTGAACCATTTGCTTCACTTCCCTTCCTTTGATTTCTCATCTGTAAATAACATTACTGAACTATTTTACCTCCTTGACAGGGTGTTGTTAAGATTAATTAGTTAATGTCTGGAAAGTATTAGAAAGATAAAAAGCATTAGAAAAGCACCAGCTAGCATCTGAGAGCTACAGAAAGGCAAGAGACTCTTGTTATCATCGATCCAAGAGTCAGCACAGTAATATTATAAAAAACAACATGTTGGAATTTCAAGGGAAAGAATGAGCAAGAACAGAAGAGGGAAACCCTGCAAAGGATCGATTCTTGGTTTACAGAGACTCTGGACATTGGCTTGCATTCTCATTAAAGCTAGAAGAATCAGAAGTTCTGCCAGATACATAATGTAATATAAAAAGTATTTTAAAACAGAAGTCTTCCTTTCCACAAAATGCATTCTCCAAACCTCTTATTGTGCTCTTCTCACTTACTCATTACAGTTCTCTGTCTTGCTTGCTTATAAAAATGTACTCTCACTGGTCTTCTTTTTACCTTTCTTCTTAGTCCGGCCATCACAATTCATTCTTGTCTATCTCTTGTATTACTATGTCCCATATCAAGATTAAATCCAGACGAGATTTCCTGCCAAAACAGAAATAAATTCCTTCATGGATTGGACCCGTCTGCCCAGAGATGTAATGGGATTGAAAACAATAATCCTATCATTTCACTATTGCTCTAGAAAATACACTCCTTCAAGAATTTTTTTCATCTTCAAACTGGAGTTCAAAGGATGAGAATTTCACACTCTGCCTTTATTCACCAAAAACACAGCACTTGAAGGGGAGACAATCTCAAAGATAAAGAAAACCGAGGGGCAGTTTCCCCTAACAGTAAGTGGGAGGCCAACGTTCAGTTGCAGGACAGGGATGTGAAAAGGACTATAACAACACAATAGTAGGACTGATGCTCCAGGGGCTCGCTCTTTCAGCGATCCAATGGCAGACGTACCAGTACATGCACACAGCATTGCAAATTTCGCAAGTTCCCGGCCAGTCTTGCAGCTTTTGATGTTCTCCTTAATTCTCCAAACTGCTGTTAGGTCACATGATTTTCATATCAGACAATGAAATTTCTCAGTCGTGCCAATGTGGTGAATGATTTTGAAATGTGAATTCCAGCCAACCAAAAAGAGTCAAGAAACTAAGTTTAGTACCTTTAACGTAGTGTTTTTCCTGGTTATATGGCATACACAGACACGCATACATACGGCACAAACCTGCACACAAACAAACCAGTCACACACAGGCAAAGGAGAGTTCTTCTTTCTTTCTCCAAGTACATCAGGACAAAAGAAGAGAACAGCCAAGAATCATCATCTTCCACTTTTTCACTGCAGCCTCAGTCTAATTTAATGAAACACAGAAATGTCCAATACTCTCAGATTGCATATCCTTTTAGTAATTAGTAGGCAGAAAGATGCATTTCAGGCCAATGAAGAAAAGGTGAGCTAGAAATTGATCTCATAAAAATCAGCCAGTGTATTTGGATGCTTTGCCACCTCATCAAGGAAGAGGGGTTATGGGTATTTTATGTAAAGAAATTAAAAAGCAGTAGGAAAATCCTGGGAAATTTGTCCCAGAAATACTCTAAACAAGGCATATTGTTTTGGTTTTTTCTTTTTACTAATGCCATAAGGAGAAAACAGCTGGCCTTCATGGCTATATACTCAGATTTCCATCAGCAAATAGGAACTAGTAAATGAAAAGCATCTTTTGCACAACTTGATTGTTAAAAACTTTCAAGGGGTATCCTTTGATTTTTTTCCACTAGTGTAAGAGTACAAGCAAAAATAAAGTGAGTACTCCTGTCTACACATATATATGAATTTTACTCAAGCACACTTTAAATCCACTTAAAATATACAGCATTTATTGTAGACTGGTGATTGATTAAAAAAAATTAGTGCATTATTAAATTCAGAACTTTATCAACATCTAAATTTATTATTATAATAGGATACCTTTGCTAGCAAAAGGCACAATCCAACAAAAACTAGACTTCTTTAAAAAGATTTAGTTTCCTTGAGCTCATTGGCATCAGTTATGCTCCTATCCCTCCCCTTCTTCTCCTTTTCTAAAAACACCCCACAGTTCTTGTCAACCTTTGTCTGACTTTACATGATGTGTATTTAACCAGGCTATGGTCAACCAAATCACCATGTCTGCTTCCTTTAAATATTAATAAATTCAATTCGTACAATTTCTGCAGACTTCTCTATGCTCCTAGATTTGTAACAAATATCCACATATCAAAGGCTGAAAGAATTCAAAATGTCTTGCTAAGACACATGCCTGTGAGTTGCCCTTGAAAAGGGCAGTACTATCTAATTTTACCAGCTTCTGCATTGGCATCAAGTACACGCCTGCATCGTGCTGTCGGTGGGAAGTGGCCCATTCAGGGCCTTCCCAAATATAGAGCAGAAATTCAATGAACGCTTTTCTTTTTCATAACAGCTAATTTTGTCTCGTTTAGTAGTCAGCCACTGCCATTTCTCCCTTGAATGAAAAAGACCTCACTGGATGCGATCTTTAGCTTGGGTTAATCAGCCCAGCTTCACTGAATTAAAACAGCTTATTTCAGAACGTCGCTCTTCTCATTCAGAAAAGATGAGTAATTCCACCTCCTAAGCAAACCAACAGCACTCACTAGGAGTCCTTTCAGCACGAGCTTTAAAGCAAATCAATATACTGACAGTATAGCACAAAACAACATACTCTGGGGAAAATGTGTGCTCACTTGTACAGCTAGATGTACTAGATGTAGCTACAGGGATGTTCTGTTGTTTTCCCACCAGTATATCTGTGGTAGAAGTAAAGAAAGAGCTGTGATCTTCAAGGAGAAAGCAACAAGCGTGACCAAG
Source organism: Fregata magnificens (assembly GCA_013389945.1). Taxonomy (NCBI): domain Eukaryota; kingdom Metazoa; phylum Chordata; class Aves; order Suliformes; family Fregatidae; genus Fregata; species Fregata magnificens. The sequence continues at coordinate 8,395 of WAAD01007167.1, forward strand.
CGACAGCCTTCCAGCATTAGCTCCGGAGGCACAATTATCCCAGAGGAGAAAAATCTGGAATTCATAAAAAGCATTAGCTACCAAATATGTGACCACAGAAATTGCCAACACCAACTATTTGACCACAGAATCCAGGATACTTTAACCACAGCCGTTCCCAATTTAAAGCCAGAAATATTAATGTAATATATCTAAAATAGTCCAATATATCACATGGCAAATCCCAGCAAGGAAAGGACTGCTTCGCTTGCCTTCCCCCACCTGGGAACGGGCGGGTTGGGTAAGGCGCTGGCTGCCAGCGCATTCCTGGGGACTGGCAGCCCAGGCTGTCTCGCTGGGACTGAGCTCCGGCCAGCTGGCAGGAACTGCAGCTCACTTTCCGCTTCCCTCTCTTCTGAGTTCCTTTAGCTTTTTAGGAAATTATTCTGAAGTCCTTCCCTCCTCCCAGATTAGTCCTTGGCATTCAGGAAGAAAAAAAAAAAAATACACCGGAAGGAATATAAAAGGACTGTCTTATGACATGGCATTTTTAAACATTTACAGCAAGAGACTGAAAAATCTGCCTTCACAGAACAATCAGACATCAGATGTCAAAATCTATTTCATCTTATATGATGGTTGAGGTAATGGGACAAACGTATTTCCTTTTAAATTCCATAGAGCAGCATATTTAGGCCATTTACCTCATTGTTCTTAAACATATATGCATTTTTTAATAAAAAGGAAAAGAACTACCTGCATTGGGCCAGCCATCTTCAACTACCAGCAACCATGTAAGAGTCCAGAGAAGACTGATCACCTACTCGCGCCCCACCTCCTCCTGTGGCTTCCTCCCCTCAATACACACTAGAGGCCAGAGACAGGAGCGCACAGCATACAAAACAGATGAAATAGGTGAAATACCAACATCAAGTGTCATGGGAGGACAAAAACCGACGAGGAACAGCAAGCACGCTAGGGCTGAGCTAGTCTGGGTGCAAAATTCAGCTGTGTCTGGCTTTCAAAGGGCACCTGCTAGAGTTGCTGATCCATCTTGTTAATCAGGGAACAACCCCAGCCAAGGAATTGCCACCAGGCTGTCAGGACAGTCCCAGCACCCCTGTTCTCCCAAGGCCTTCATGCTACCAGCTGGGGCATCGTACTCCCAAACTTTTCTACTAGGCTCCAGCAACAGTATGCATTGGAGGAAGCAGATGAAACATGCAGTGAACACTATCAGCATGGCCCAGCTTTAATCCCAGGTTAAAATGATTTAATTCTGGTATATGAATCTTTATACATTAGTACAGTCAAAACAGATTTATTTTTTTTTTTTTTTTTAGTAAAGCAAGTCTTCCTGCATAGCAGCTGCAGATAAATTATTCCAGCCGAGAAAGTCCAAGATGTGAGACAAGCTTTACTGATCACAGTTCAATACCTAAGAATAATGCCAGCCTTGTCTCCACCACCTTGTGGCAATTTAATTTCCCAAAAATATCTATCTGCCCATGCAGTTTAACCGCATGTGTAAGAATATCTGCAAAAGCAACACTCACTGACTCCCAATGCATTTGCAGGAGCCGCTTTTGACATTCTGCTATTTTCCAGCTATGCAGTAAATTAGTTGCTTTCATATTGCTCTCTTGACGGGCAAAACAGATTTCTTTTTAAGATGTGTTAGTTCAATTTAGTTAATATAAAATATCTGAAAAACACCATTGGAATGCTCACACACGAGTATCTCCCTTTACTGGCTGCCACCATTAAAGTGACGGAACAAGTACCTGGGTTTTAATGCAGTCCTGTTGAAAACTGAAAATCCAGAATCACTTTTTATTGTGGTTTTTATGTTGACTGCAGGGATGAGATACATACTGATTCTTTAGCCCCATATCAGTAGTGAATGAGTAGTTTATTCATGTAACGTATGTTATCTTTTCTCTCTTCAATGGCCGCTTGTTAGTGGCCTCATCTGAGAAAAGCATCACGGGAGACTGTCAGAAGGTGCCTGACAGTAGCGTACGTCGAAGCACTTGAGATTTGGGGGAGGTTTTAGTTCATTCCAGCAGAGGAAGCTGACTGTGAAATGGCAACACAGGAATCTGAGGAGAAATGCACTCCATGCAAAAAAATGAAATGTAAGAGACATGCATTTTTCAACAGAGTACAGTGAGAAGGCAGTAACACAGAACTGTGTGCTGCCAGTGTAAGCCTGCAGAGACAAGCATGTAATTGGCTCTGCTAACAGACCAGGCATCACAACTGCGATCAAAACACTCCAGTAGACGCTATTAAATGACCCAGAGCTAACCCTTGACAAGGCACATGGAACTTGCCTTGCAAAATAAGCTGGTTTCTGGAAGAGGAGTGGTCCTCTGCCATTACAGACATTATTAAAAATCCAAAACGCTCTAAGAAATTCAAATGAGTTAAAAAGACATACAGATTTCAAAGAATTGCAAAAAATACGCTGTAGTCAACACCATCAACTGCGAAAGTGCTCAGAATTTGCAGAACAAGATGCAAGAACTATGAAGTTTCTCCACTTGGCTACAAAGTTAGCGAGGGCCAGCCTAACATGCACGGAGTTGACAAACATGACAACACCCACCGCTATCCCAAAACAATTATTCAGAGAAGACAGGGTGTCAGAGAAAGATTAATGAACTATCAGTTAGAAAAAAAAAAATACAGGCCATTTTTCCTTTTTACATTGGAAACAAGTGTAGAAGCTAACATGATGGTATAAAAAATGCTCTTACTTCTCTAAGAAAAGTTGCAAGCAGTAGAAGATGAATGGGTAAAGACTCAGGACTGCCGTTAAGGAAGACTATGTGTATCAGTCAACAAGAAATGGAAAAGATGTAATGTGTAGCCATCTCAAAGACAGGAGTAGCAACTGCTGCACTGAAACGGGTGCTACCTCTTATCAACAGGACAAACGTACTGGAAAAGAGGGACAGCAAAGCAAACCAGGAAAAAGCTGGCTACTTTCGCAAGGACTCGGGAAATCCTTGGAATGCGAAATACAGTTCAGAAACTCTTGCCTATTCATATCAGAGTGATCCTGATCTTAAGAAAAAGGTAGGCACATTATTCTGAGAATCCCACACTGAGCAGAGGTCTCAACAGAACGGGTATATTTTGCAGGTCACTGTCACAGAAAAAAAACAGGCATTTTGTTTCTAAAAAGATACAGAAAAATCAAATAAAAATGTATAAGACTTAATGTTTCCTAACATTAAAGCATCTTCAAGATAAGGTTGATGCAGGATTATTTTATAAAATTAACACATCTGCAAGTTTTTATTGCAAAAAATCAAAACTTATCATTGTTTCTTTCCCAGAAAAACCTGTCATCCCTCTTTCTCAGACTGCCACTTGGGTTCCGTACACGTTCCACATCGCTTCACCAGGAAATACAACAGTTGCAAAAGGAAATAATTTCTATGCAGAACACATTTATGATTTGAGAGAAAATGATACAAAGGTACAGGTAAAAGTTGTGTCCGAGTCCCCGCTCCTTCCAGCATCACCTTCCTTTGAGTTCCCCTACTTCTTCCTTACCACTGCAAAACTTCTCCCTTACAGCTACAAACAAGTTCGGGCTAAAGTGAAAAATCCCCATCGCCAGGACTGCTCAAAAGTGAGTAACGAAAGTGAATGCAGCAAAGGGATACAGGCTGGCAATAGCAAACCTGAGGAGATGACCAGTGTACCTGCTCCAGACAGTCAAGGAAAAGATATATATGTTCCCTGAAGCAGCAAACTGCATAGGGACTTTTTTTTTTTCCTCCTAATCCAGATCCGAATCTAGCAAGAGTATCAGATTTGCAGTTTGGAGGAAAGGCTGGGTTCTGGTAGACTGTACTAGCACTAGTCACACAGTCTACAGTGCAAATAAAGGTATCACAGTTTGTCTTTAAATTCTGCTCTTTGTTAAATACTCGTAGCCAGAGAGCTGAGCATGCTTTCGCTTACATGCTAGAAAAAATATATAGCTTCACTGTTATAATAGAGGAGTTGAAGGAGGTGAAATTCTCTGGTACCTCCGAAACATAGCAGTTGTTCTAACTAACAGAGGTTAATAAAAGCAAAATGTTTTTAAATATAAAAGCTTTAGATTTATTGTCTTCATGCTGTGTGCCAGCTAACTTTATCATGCAGTCATGTAAGTATAAAATAACGATTTGCAGTTGCACCTTCTCAGATGATGAGGCAAAGGATCATGGCAGAAACACAAGCAACTTTTGCTGAAAACAGAGACTCTACCTAATTGGCAAAGGATGAGCAAAACCCTTATAATGGAGTTGTCCAAACAAAAACTCTCAGCCTTTAAAACAATATGACAACGTAATAGCTTTTCCTCTCAGAGCATTCCTATCAAAAAAATCCCCAACATTTGATTACTGAATAATAATTAATCCCAGGATCCCACCTGACAAGAGCGCCAAAAATTGCTTGAACTTTTCCTATCCAAAATTAACTGCAGAACAAGCAGTGCTGAAGTCCAGTTGTCCAGGATTTTTTATTGTTAAAACATACTGTAAGTATTGTTTAATTCTCCCACTTTCTGAATAGCTGGCTACGGCAATGGAAATCCCCTGTCATATTTATCTATTCCTGGATCCCTGTTATTAGTCCTTGTAAATGCAAGCCAGCATTATCACATTCTAAACACCTAGGCAAACTATCAGAGTCCCAGGAAAGCAACACGTATGCTACAGTCTCCTGTGAAAAAATGATCATAATAGAAAACGCATGAGTCCTCCCCCCCCAGCTATTCACTTTTAACAAAGAGTCCTATGGAAAAGCCATTTTGGAATATCAATTAGAAAAAAAAAAAAAAGTAACTTTGCTGAGCTGACATTTGGTTTCTACACAGCTGGAGAGAGGAAAACATTCACCTGTGCACAGTCAAAAAATAAAGAGCATATGTGTTTCAGTATTTTTATGTTTAGAAGAGGAGTTCAAGGAGAGGTGGGCTTAGAAAGAGAGTACATTTAAAGAACGAAAAGTAAGGAAGAGCCATGGGTTTGGAATAGGAAAATTCCTCTTTTCTTAGAAGAAAGAGACAATTCCCCATGACTGCATATTACACATATTCAGACTAAGAAGTGGATTCGGCAAGGTGTTAAGTGTTCTGGCTTGGTTCCAACAAACCACTTAATCACGTACTTAACTTTAACTACATCCACAGTCCTGTAGGACATCAATTAAGCTGATCCTAAAAGGACTACTTGAAAATGCTTGAAGTCACATGCTTGTAACTCCTGTTGGATTGGAGCAAATCAACAGCCTTTAAAGACTCCTGTTATTTGACAGGTAAAAGCAAAAGCTGTTAAGAGTTAGAGCTGAGGGAAATTTAATTTGAAAATGGTCTGCCTTCAAATCCAGGTTTCATGAAAGTTTTGTATTTCTCATAGATTAAAAATTCCAAAAACGTTGGTCCCCCCTGTTCTCCTGTTACTAAGCACAACAGGAAAAAAATAATAGCTCCCACCCTCTCTCCTCCCTCACCTTCTTCCCCAATTTTCCATTTTCCTTTTTTTTATTCTATAATTTTATTTTTTATTTATATTTTTATTTAGTTTTGAGGAATGACAAAGTGGCAAGAAGAAAAAGTGATGGGACAAAACTTTGTTAATTCTATGGAAGGAAAGAAGGAAAAAGAAAAAATGAAGAAGGCATTAACTGTCTACACATTATATTTAAAGGTCTGAAATTAAAAAAAAAGTTATTTGTAGCCTGAAATATTTTTGCTTTAGGTATGAGCATGAGATTGTAATTTTCTGATTTTTTTTGAAGTTGTCTTTGTAATCGAAGTTGGCACTAGTTTAAAATAAAATAGCACTCTGAAATACCAAAGGTCCACAATAAACATCAGTGGCCCAAGAACTGCAAATGCAAGTGCAACAAGGGAGCCAAGTTTATCTGACACTCAGCCCAGAGAATCTTGCTTCCACTAACCAGTGCCCCTTTCTCCTAAAACTGTGCTTTATATTGCTGCAAGACAGCTGGCACAGAAGCCACCCCCTAAAAGTCAATATGCTAGCTCTTCAACTTTTGTTGCTACACCTAGATGACGTAGGGGGGTCTGCACAGCTGTGATCCCACCACACAGTCGGCGCACACACCACACCAGCCAATGCTCGGGGGGGTCGGGGGGGGGGCAACAGAGTCCTCAATCTCCTAAACATGTTCCCCACACCAGGCAAAAGGTCTGCTGGGTCTACGAATGAATTTTGAACTATGTGTTATTAACGATTCAGATTCTGACAAAAAGACAAAGAATGAGTAGAGTTAGAGGTCAGTTGGAGCTCAATAATTTAAGGGCTTTACCTATAGGAAGTAGAACAGGAGAAGAAAAATTTCTTTTCGCTCCATTCTATTTCTCAGTTTCCACTTCCAGGTATTTTTCTTCCTCATGAGTTGGGTGCTATCAGGTGTTTTAACATGGGGACATGCTATTTACTGTGGACCACATCCTGGAGAATTCTGCATGGCTTTTCTCCCTGGAAACAGTGTCATGAATAAAACAACCAATGACACAGAGAGTAACCGGACTGGGACCACAGATTACTTTCTAAATTACAATGAAAGGGGAAAAACGTAACTCCAGTGCTTTCACAGTCACAAACTACTCCAGATGGAAAGGTCTAGCAGAAGATGGTGTATGACATTACAATCCCGATTTTGGTGGCATTAACTAGCACAGCAACAATTTCTGTCAATGCAAATTCAACCTCCCTGAGAAGCCCAGCGTTAGCCCCAGACACTGCTTGCTCCTGACATCGGATAGGGAAGACACAGGAGTCACGTCCCAGAACATGGAGCTGTCCACCCCCAACCCCTCCCAGTATTTTTGTCAGTGTCAACATTGCTTTGGAAATTTAGGAAGCCGCTGCACATCTGTGGTAAAAGCACTGGATTCAGCCTTATGCATTAAAAAAAAAAAAAAAGAAAAAGAAAAAAATCAGTCTGAATAATGTTATGTGGCTCTGGAGCACAATGCATAGACAGTATTTAATCAGAAAAACATGAAAAAGCAAGACACTTTTAATGCAAAAAGGCATGATTAACCTAAGCTAAAATAATTTCAGCACAACGCTAAATAGCGTCCCTTTATACATTAGGGATAGTTGAAACTTTTTCACCTAGACTTGGCTTCTTGGCATATACAACTAAATGTTGTATAAACTTTGCTGAAGAAACAGAAACACTTACAGTTGCTGCTTCTTAAGCTGCTTCCCTGAGCCACCTATTTCCAGGAGAAATTCTGCGTCAGATGCAAAAGAAACAATAGTTTTAGGATCCTCTGTAAAGCAAAAGTATTTTATATCCACTATCAGCATATTGTCTGCAAATGTTTTCCAGTTGAAGCATTCTCTGTCAAGAAACGTTTTGAGTAGACAGACCCAGCCATGTAATATGACAGAAAATGTCTGAGAACTGAAAATATTTAAATCAAGTTTATGTACTTTCCACTATTTTGAAACCCTTTTTTTGATACCTATTCTTAATTATAGCTCCACTGTTTCCTCATGTTGGTACCAATTTCAAGATGACAACCTCAAATTACTACAAACCTCTGCTTCATTTCTTTGCTTATCTTTTTAATATCAACCCCTGATATCAAATTATTACCTGTTCTTACTATTTAAAAAAGTAATTAAAAATCCAACCTCCCTAATTGCAGATGAAAACTTAAAAATATAATGTGATTGCCAACTAAAAGGGTTAAATCATACTAGGGAAGACAAGGGAGACAAAGTAGTAACAAAAATAATTTTAAGCCAGCCCTCTGACTCCTGGGACAAAATTTCCTTTTTTTTTTTTTTTTTTAAAAATACTGTATAGGATTGACAATTCTGAGCTATATCAATAGAGAAATTACAAAAAGGATCTGGTATAAAATTCTAGCATTGCTTTTACTGTCTTGCCAGCTCTTTTTAAAGTAGTGATTACATAAAACCTTTTGTGTTGGTGCAGTGTATCAAAGCACAAGAGAATGAAACAATCTAACTTCCTTGTGTATTTTAAGTCTATGTTGAGTTCTGATTTTCTATCAGCCAGCTATGAAGTTTGATTGTTTCCTCGAGTCCTATATAACCTACTAAGCTTGTTCTTTGTATTGTTTTGTTTTTACAAAATCTTCTCAATACTGATTTCAACACAGGCAGCTGATAAAGAACGAAGTTTCAGGGGCAAAAAAAGGAGGGGAATAGCTAGCCTTGGCTATTTTCCACAACTACATTTGTACGTGAATTCCTGCATCTGCACTGTACCACCTCATTTTCTGTTTGCTTCAATTATCAAAACCCATACTGTATGCAATTCAAAATAGCTGGATTTTTTTCTGTCTAACAGAGGATGGTCACAGAGAAGCTGAAGGACCATGCACAGGACTTTCAGTATTTGTCACTATCACTTGCAGATCTACACAGCCACGATGCACATTCACTTTAGGCCGTGCAGAAGCCCTGAAGCTTTCCAGGAGTACCTTTCATCCATCTGCAAAGCCCCACACGTTATCATTTAAGTGACGAAACATTTTGATTGCAGTGGTAAAAGCCAACAGTTCTATCTTATTTATGACTATATAAACCTCAACCATTTCGTAGTAGAAGGTTAAATATCAGTGCAAAGATCTGGACCATCACGAGGCTTTCTTTTTGACCCTCATTTAGAAATGTCATCCCTTCTCTCACTGCTTGGTTGTTAATCAATGTCGAGAAATGCAAAAGCAAGGCCAGAAAAGAAAAGCAAGGCTAGAATGTTTTCTGGAATATTGCCCTTTTTTCAAATCAGGTTTCATCATTTACATGTTTAATCTCTTCCTGGCTGGAAGAGAGAGTTTATAGCTCTCTCTCAAACTATTAATACGCTACACCCCTGCAACGCTACCTGCTCATTAGCTCACTAAAACCAAGACCCTCAACCTGAGGAACATTCCCAGCAAGAGATTAGGAGGGTTTGGAAGGAACAGGCCCCCTCATTCCCCAGCCTGTGGGCTGATCGCAATGCAGCATTGCGGCAGGCAGTACCGCAGTCCTGAGGGCCGCGGTCCCCACTGCTTCCCACTGCGAGTGTTGTGGAGTAGACAGAAAAAACACTTTGTCAGGGGTCTGCTGGCACAATCCTGGCTCCTCCTTGACTGACACCCACTCTGGCCCCTGGCTGTCTTGAACAATTTAATATAAGTAAAGCCTGAAGAGAGACATAACTGTGCATGCAGAGGATTACTGAACCTGTGTACAGATCAGACAGCGGCTCCTACATAACATTGTGTAAGGCAGGCTGTCAAAGACTTTCAAGCCTGAGTAAGCACATTTATATGAACCCATACACGGAAAAAGTTTAAAAGTATGTATCCAGCAGCAAAACATAAGCAACTACTGGACTTTCCTGTATGCCTTCCTATCCACCGAGACTATAGACGTGTGTTGAACCATCCACTGTCTTCTTTCAAATACTTTATGTCTCCACAAGAAATGTGAAGCTCATACTCTTTCACAAAGCTCATGCATTATCTTTCTTTAATGATCCAGTTATGACAACCCTACCGTTTTTATGACTCATTCCTTGTATTCATTTCTTGTTCTGTCAGATAGTTTTACCAGCTGACTACTTGACTTGGTTAAGTGATCCGTGCTTATTTAAGATGCAAAAGCCACTCCTCTGTCATAAATTAAAATGGCTGCCACAGTTAGTTCTGACACTATCAGTTCTTCATCAGAACGTACAAATGGCCCTCTTTAATTTCATCCACTATGACAGAATGACAGTTTTGATAATGGTGTGTTGAGCAGTCAAATCCCCAGCCGTAAGAGCTGCACCAAACACATACCCATTCGCCTACACTTGCACAGGGAAGTAAGGCACAGCACTTCCAGAAAGCTCATTACCTAGGCTCATTATCTAAGCTCATTATCTAGGCTCTAGTCTTTGCTCAACTGAGGCAAACGTCAGTTCCAAATCCCAGACAACGTGCTAATAAAATCTGACCTATGCTGCAACAGTTTTCCAAGGACTCTTAAATCCACCCTCCTCCCCACAGCGGTCTGAGAAAGGCTAGTGCACAGCACAAATAAACATCAGTCAACTCTGGAATTACTGCCACAGAGCACTCTGCATGGCTGGCATATTTTCTGTGTTGCTTGCAAAGCAGCAGGCATCTCCCTTTGTTGCCGATGCAGATTGTTTCCAACCTCTCAGCATGTCTTTCTCAGCCACTTGCTCCTGAAACTTAAAAGGAAAACAGTGCACACTTAATTTGAAAAATGCTTTGCAGATTTCGTAGCAGAAGGGGTTGGGTAGGTTGGAGGGGGTAAAAGAAACTGTTTCACAGTGTTATTGAGGCCATGTGTGACGGGCTAAACGAAACCTTCAGGCAATTCTGTCACAAGTTATTTTCACTTCTTACAATTTGCACAACCAAGTGGGTGGCCATATGTCTATCCCTTCTCCTTGTTTTTCAACAAATGAAATGAGGAGGATTTTAATTTTTTTAATAGTTTAGCTCATAGCAGTTATGCCTTTATTGTTTTCAGATTGGCTATGTGCAACTGAACAAGTTTCCTCATTAAACTTAAGCACAAAAGCAGATGATGATCATGCTGATGAGGCTCCTTGTAGTAGTGGATTACTTCTACGTATCAGGCTATATTTATCTTTCATCCTGCTAAGAAAAAGGTCATGCACTGTCTTACACATCGTGGAAGCAGAGTGTAAATGCAGAGCCAAAACACCAGCCTTTGTCTAAGATATTCAAGCAAAAATAAACAGAATCTGAACAAAGTTGACAGTAAAAATAATAAGCAAGTCTCATTCCTCTTTCCTTTTCACACTCAAGCAAAGGTCAAGATTGAGATAAACATAAATAGGCTTTTTTTCCTCCCATACTTGAAGCATAGTACAGGACAAGGCTAGGGCTGTCTTCGCAGTCTGTGCAGACTAAGTAGAAATGTTACCCAACAAAAGTCTTGGCCTTGATGGCATACGCAGCGTTGGGACTGTACTCCAACTAGGAGATTTGGGGAAAAGAGCCTCAGGGAGCCATAAAAGAGCTTCACGTCTCCAGTCTCTCTCACAGCTCAATCTGTTAAAAAGGCTTTTTCCTTCTGCCTGCTGATTAACAGTATTATCTTTTTTGTTTCTGAGCACAATGAAGGCGCAGAAGCATGTATTTAACTCAGCGATCAAGCTCTCCCTGAGAAGCAGGAGTGGACCTTTGTAATATTATGATTTCATTGCTTTACTCATCTTCTCTGATTTAAGCTGCTCAGCATTTCTGAGTGAGTAGAGGACACCATTTTTTCCTCATTCCGAAGCAGCTAGCCTACACAGAAAAGCAGTTGTTTGGGAGTTAAGCAATAAATTCATATACATTTTTAATATCTGCTATAAAGAATTTCCATCAATGGAAAGTGGAAAGACAGTTCTTTCAAACTGTTCAGCATATCTATGAGATATTAAATTGGAGTTCTGGTAAAACAATCACTTATCCTGTTCCCCATTTAACCAAAAGCTAGTCAAGCTGTACTCTGGGATAAGTATTGAGAATACCATTCTTCAGAAAGGGGTCAATTCATGCAACACAGTTCAGTCCCAGCATATTAGAAAGGTTTTGGACTGTAGTGTTACTCCCAGGGAGACTGCCTTCTGGAAATTGATATTCCAGCATGGCAATTGTTTTACCTCAAAAAGTGCAAAGTCTTTACTGAGTGAGCAATAAATATATATACATATGTCAGGGAACAAAGAAGGAAGTTACGCTGTTGCTTCTCTTTCTCTACCTTGGTTCTACATTTTCCATCCATTTATCCAAATTCCAGTCTCTTTTCATGCTTCTCAGTCCCCATCTCTTTTTAAGTTCTTTACCAAGGCAATGCCACTCTTATCTTCCCTCCAGAATATAATTCCTGCTCCAAGCACCCATTCTGCACAGGATTCCGTTTTGTGTCCTAGTCTTGTTCCTTACCTTGACATAATCTCTCTAACTCCCTACACACCCTTCATTTAATCTTTATTTCCTAAGTGCTAACCCATACTATCATCTCTACCTGTAACTGAATTTCCTAAACCATTCCAAGACAATAGTCCTTTGTAGTTCTTAAAATACTGTAACCAACCTCTAACAGTGATTTTTTTTTTCCGCAGCGCAGACCTTGTTTTCCAAGATTTCCCACTGTTTAAAATAGGTTATACTCTTTTAAATCACTGCATTACACTGAAAACATATAGCTGTTCTCTGAAAGTCATTACCAGTTAAATCATCTTGAGCCCACAATGCAAAAATCAAGGCACACAATTTTACCTGCTTCTGACTGCTCTCACATTCTCTTAATTTGCCATCAGCCTCTACAACATATTTTTGATCTAGTGTTGCTGCCTCCATCATAGAGAAGAAAACATATATATTTGCATACATATGTATGCATCTAATTATACATAGGTTGAAATACATACAATAAAAAACAAATAAACTCAATGTTGTCAGTAATTCTTTCTAAAATTAAAGGCGCAAAAAGTCAGTTTGTCATTCATTTCCAAGTCAAACACCTGATCCACAATTTTCATTTGAGAGGTACTTAATTAGAAAAGCCGAGTCCCAAGAGGTGGTTCCACTATACATCTATGTATCACAGAAGAGAAATTAATTCGATTTCATAATCGACTAGACACCGATGAATAAAATGCCCTCACTTTTTCATTCATAAACCTCAAGTTCTTGGATAATCAGGTAGTCCTTTGTGTTCAGTAGATATGTCTGATCGTGTTCTAAAATTCTTAGCAACGCTATAAAGTTAAACGGCAACATAGCAGTACCTCCACTGTGTTTGAGGAAACTCAAATCTGATGTGAAAGGTGCAGGCCAGGGCTACCAGGACTATCAGGAGAACAGAGAACTTACTCTTAATGCTGGGATAAAAAGAATTTAGTTTGTCTGGCCTTTTCCAAAAAAGGCTGAGATAGCATTACGTACGAATACCATCACAGAGCAGTTACTCACCAAGGGCAGAGAACTCCTGAAGCCAAAGATTGGTGCTGATGTAAAACCAAATACAGGCAGGCCGTGAACACATTTGGCTGGAAATGAGACTACACCATTTGAGAACAGCCTACTGATGGGGAAGTGCCTGTTCCTGGCCACATACCTCCAAGGGCAAAACCTCTCAGAGCCTGCAGCCTGGTCCTCAGCCCCCATCCCTCCTTCACCCAGACTACATAACCCCTGGCATGCATCCCCACTCCTGCTCTGACCATCCAATGCGGTTTTCATCCAAGTAAAGGGGAGCACACGACAAGGTCTCGTCACGGTCTGCCCTCAGGGCACAAACAGAGCGCGCACAGCAGGACCGGGACTATTGGGCACACACTGCTCACTGCAGCTACCCGGAGTCAGGACAACAGAAGTGCTTTCAAATCACCTGCAGAGATTTCCCAAAGGGAATCATATGCCTCTCATGTCATAGGACTGGATCTGATGGGCCAAAGGGGTGTCTTCCCATCCTCCAACTGCTCTGTGTTATGTCAAATCTCTCCTTTATTTTATCTTTCTTACTAAAATAAGAAAAAACTGCCAGTATTCAGGAACATTCTCTAGTTCAAATACAACTTGGCGAGGCTCATGAAGGATGATGACTGATGTTTCTGAACAATCACCTTGAAATTTTATGAGCTCAGTTAGGATGTTAGTGAGAGCAGGTGCGTTTCCTATTCTGAAATTTTAACTGGTTAAGTTTTACTACTACCAATAAAGTTAGAGATTCATATAAGGATAATTCTAAGAAGAACTAATACTTCTGATTTCAAAAACGTCCTCAGAATTTGTCTGACTCCTTGGCATAGCTGGAATCTATTAAATTTTTAAACTTGAAACCTCAGCTGATTTTGTTTTATGAAGACTTCAGAAGTTTGATATTTGTGCTTGGTTTGTATTTGGTTTCTATCAGTATGAGGCAGTTGTTGACCCTCTTTGAAGCATCATGGTTACCATTACTTTAAATTAGGAATTTTTTTTTTTTAAAGTATATCTATTACTTAGATGTATGAAGTAGAACTGTTTGGAGATAATCATCGTTTATGGAGCACAATTCTTAAAATAAAATTTGTATTTTACTGTTTCATTTACCATTTTAATTCTGATCCTGTTTTCTAAGAGAGTGCTGTGAGAACAGGTAAGGACTACAAAGGATGCTATGTTTACTGAAGATTAGCAGTTCTTGCATAAATTAATAGTACTTACTTATAATGAATTGTGCCATTTGCAAAAAACCTCACCCAAAAACACTAAAGATGAAAATGCCCTAAATTACCTTGACCTGCTACCTATTAAAAATAACTGATGTACTGCTACTGCCTGATACTTGGAAGGAAGAATTATTCTTGTCCTGATAGGTTGATTGGTTGCAGATGCTTACCTATCTTCTCCCAACTACAGGATAGTTCCCATTGTCCCAGGTCTGTATTTAATGAAGCCAACAGTACTTCTTCCACTGCTTTCAGGAAGACCCAAATTGAGCCTTCATGTTTCAACATAACCAGATGATGTGTACTTAGCATGAAATGCAGTTACTATCCAATATCTTTACGTTCCAAGCAATTTCTTAGCATAATAAATTTTAAATCCATTGGTTTTAAGTGTTTGGAAATCGTCTGCCAGTATAGATAGCAACTTCATTACATCTATATTTTTATTATCTATGTAGAGCTAAGGAATCCCATTTATGAAAGGCTCTATTCTATAAGCTTGTTAAAAGTTAATATCCACAAAACACTGCCTCTTTATTTCACTAGCTCTTTACAATCGTTTACCAAAGAAAATAAGTACCAGGCTTTTTTTTTTTTTGAGAGAGATACACACACACTTTCTTACATAAGACTCAATCTTGTTCCATCTGAAACACTCACACAGGTCTGAGTCACAACAAGAGATAGAAACAGAAATTAGATCAACAACAATAAAATGGATTTGCTTTGACCAAGTCTCCAGTTTCCACACTTTGGATTCATCACATCCTAGAACAGGTGCCCAAAATGAGCGGAATGAACTTCCCTATGGAAACACTTATCAAAAGGAAGGAATACATGGCTAACTTTTCAATGGGCAAGGTAAATGGAAATTATTTCAGAGACAGTTCACTACATTATTCATACTGCACAGGGCTTTATATTAGAAAATGCATTGACAGAGTGGATGCTATTCAAAGCAGGTATACCTCAGCAATTGCAATTTGATCTGTAGTCTGTTTTTTCTTCTTTCTTCAATGGACAGCAAATTAAAAAAACAATGATGTAATATGTAAAGTGGCAGCTTTTATTTAAACAGGTACCCCAAAAGACACAACTCAGGATTCACAGGAAGCCTACCTACCAGCAAATACATGCATATAAACCCCTTCCATCCTTAAGACTCAGGCCCCGCAGCATGCACTCAAGCCTACAGGAGGCAAACTGCATGGCATCATGGCTATATCCAAAATCTGTACACCTCATTCTGTACTTTATGTAGAAATTACTTTCCTGTTTGCCTTTTGTCCTCTACATGGAGCAATCCCCTGCCTCTTCCTTTCCTTAATAACATCAAACCAATGTAGCATAAGAGAAAGAAAGAATTTCCCAAAGCAGATAGATCACAGACGAGTAATATGTCATTAAGACTTAACTCCTCCCAGAAAATCGGCAAGCAGTAGATGATGATCATACGCATGTGGGTAACACCACCACCTTCTCAAGAGATAAGTCCCTTAAGGAAGTACATGGCTCATCACTTCCATTCTGCTTTGACTTAACGAACCAACTATTCCTGGCAAGGAGCAGGGAGAGGATCTAATTTAAATATGACTATCCTTTTACATTCTACTTGATCATTGCGTCAGAACAGGCATTTGACTTTTGTTTCACATTACCCCAGTGGACCATGGCACAAAGAAAAATGAAGCCAAATGAGATATAAATAGCATTAAATTTATAAACCAACAAATCACGCTATATTTCAACAAATGTATGAGAGATTTGGGAGTTTCCTTTACCCTGAGCAGCTGTAACTATAAAAGAGCAATGATGCAACATTCATTAATAAGACTTTCTTAGGAACCTCTTCTTATGGACAGATTCAGCATCTGCAAGAGACACCCATAACATACACATTTTGCTGTGCTTCCCTTTTTCCATTCACATTTGATATATACACTGAAAATTTGTTATTGAATAGGTACGAATACACCATGCTTCCAAACCCTTTCTCCTCAGTAAAACATACCTATATGTATGTTATAAACAATCAAATATAATAAAGTGTGGCATAGATACTGCAGCAAAGGAAATTCATTACATTACGTATGTCCTCTGGAGAACTCAGCTTAAAAGTGACTTGGGAAACAACAAATAATTGGCCAGGACATTCTACAGTGATGTGAAGGAATTTCTCATTGCCCCATTTACAGTATCTGCGGCAAGAAATAGTAGTGGGTCCTCTTTAAGGACCAAACGTTTCAAGCCATATTCAGTCTAGCACATAAATTTAAACTGAGCAATTTACAATGGGCAACAATTCATCTGGCCAGTTCACACTTCAGATAAATATCTGTAAAATCAAGACCAACATAATACGCCAAGGGGCAGTGAGATAGCCAAAAGTCAAGAAGTTAAAGAAAACTGGGAAAGGACACAGCGTTCCTCAGCCTGGCTAACCTAGATAACATCTTCCAGACATTAGCATGAAATTAAACAGAGAGAGAGGCTGAAATTACTTCCAGTGTACAGATATTGCCCTGGTGAAATGTGACAGGTGACCTACAACATAAAAAATGCACTTAACTGTAAAAAACTAGAAAGTGAAGCTAAAAACAAGAAAAATAAAAGCTGTTCTTGGATATGTAGTAAAAGACACTGACATAATAAATGGGAGGAGAAGGAACAGAAAAGCACCCACCCCATCCAAAAGCTGCACCATTACAGTACAGAGAAATCAACTTCTTTTTTTAAGGGAGGAGGGGGAAAAAAAAAAAAAAACAACAAGCATGAATGAGCTCAATAACATTCAGAACAATATAATTTATTAGAAAAATCATCTGCTGCAGTGCCTGAAGCAAAAGTTTTGCAGTTTATTCCATCATTCTTTTTTTAAAAAATTACTTCCTTGCCTTACAGTCCCTCAGCTCCACCAATGCTTTTTTTTTTTTTTTTTTTTGCTGCCACAGTCGGTACTTTAAGCACTGTGGTATTACCATCCACTCCGCGTAAGAAGAGAGCTCAAGATGATGAAGAAAGAGTTGTGGCAGTTGCCTGATGTCTGAGAAGGATGTTCTCAGCTGAGTGAGTGGCACAAACTCTGCCTTTGTTCAAACAGGAACGAAGAGGGAAAACAGCAGAAATTAACTTTAATAATAGGGGGTGACAAGGAGAAATGTTAGGCTGTGCACACATTCAATCCAAGCACCAGCAACTATAGGTGTGGTTTAAAATTTATGTTTACTCTTTAATAAAGGGTGCGCACTGTATTTATGGCTCTCAACAAATTCTGTGTCCAAAAGGGACGCATTAGATGATTAAAAATTAGTTGGATTTTTTTCCTTCTCCTGTAGCAGCGCCAGTAAGAGAGGTAATGAAGGCAGTTCCCTAGCCTTCAGGCATTGCACAGACGTGGGATACATACTCATGCAGTTAAACTTCAGTTATTTAATTCAGGGCCTCAAATATGAAGGTAGGCTGCTTTTAATAAAACATGGAGAGAGATGAGCTCTCAACATTAGTATTGGACTCTTCCCTCTTTCTAGTCTGGACAGTCTGGACAACATGAACATCCTCCATAATACAGATTCAGGACTCGAGTATAAAACCCACGCCAAGAAGTCATGGTACCAACTACCCTTCATTTTTTGCATCACAATAGCAGGAACAAAAAGTAGTAAAACCTATTTCATTTATCATTATAGGTGAAAACCCCTGTAAGTTGTCGTGGTTTAACCCCAGACGGCAACTAAGCCCCACACAGCCGCTCGCCCACACTCCCCCAGTGGGAAGGGGGAGAGAATCAGAAGAGTAACAGTGAGAAAACTCATGGGTTGAGACAAAGACAGTTTAACAGGTAAAGCAAAAGCCGCGCACACAAGCAAGGCAAAACAAGGAATTCATTCACTGCTTCCCATCGGCAGGCAGGTGTTCAGCCATCTCCAGGAAAGCAGGGCTCCATCACGCCTAACGGTTACTTGGGAAAGCAAAACACCATCACTCAATGTCCCCCCCTTCCTTCTTCTTCCCCCAGCTATACATGCTGAGCATGACATCATGTGGTATGGAGCATCCCTTTGGTCAGTTGGGGTCAGCTGTCCCGGCTGTGTCCCCTCCCAGCTTCTTGTGCCCCCCCAGCCTACTCGCTGGTGGGGTGGGGTGAGAAGCAGAAAAGGCCTTGACTCTGGGTAAGCACTGCTCAGCAGTAACGAAGACATCCCTCTATTACCAACACTGTTTTCAGCACAAATCCAAAACATAGCCTCGTACTAGCTACCATGAAGAAAATTAGCTCTGTCCCAGCCAAACCAGCACAAAGTACATAGGAAGAACAGTCGTATTTTGTAACATTCTCCATCTAGAAGTAAAACAGAGGCTGGTGTAAGGCAAACAAGGGAAACAGAGAAAATGCAGAAAAGAAACTGAGGAATCTGAAGCCAAGTTTTCAACTGTTACACACAATCATACCACTCAGTGACATTTTACAGAACAGCAGTCACATGCTGAAATGCAACTGAACATGAGTTGTGCAATATGTAACTGCCCAACAGATTAGCTGCTACAGCCAATTATGCTCACACTCTTAGCCCAAAATACATTACAACTCCAACTGAATGCCACTGTAAACCAGAAGAGCATTGACCTTTTTTTTTTTTTTTTTTTCCTTTTTTTTGGCAAGTTCACAGTTTTCAGACATAAGAACTTATGTAGCTCTTTTCATTATTATTTTTGCTATTTTCACTACTACCCATAAAGTTTACTATAGTAGCCATCCAAGAATCCAGGATTACTACCACATTAACAATACAGAATATGGCTCTAAGAGTGCATTGTACTGGGTAAGGTACCAGCAGAGAACCAAAGATGATCCTCTTCCTCCCAGAAAAAGTAACAGACAAAAAAAATGTGTGAAAATACCTTTTTTTTACATGTCTGAAATATGTTTAAGTAAGTTTAAATACGTTGCAAATTATTCAGAAAGCACATACAATACAACATACTACAGTTAGGACTGATCTAGTTTTACTACATGCTCCTTACTCATATGTTCATAACTATGCTTAAATTGGAAATAGAAGAAATTAGAGAGTAAAAATAGGAATAAAGAAATAGTAATAGAACAGGGCAGAGAAAGAAAACGGAGCATGAACAAACCTGAGGACAAAAGACAAGGACAAAAGGACAAAGTTTTTTTCCAAACTGGATGTATGTTTCCTGCTCTGCTGATAGCCTTCTGAAAAGGGCATACCACTTTGCAAACAGAAGACAGTCCACACGATCATTTTGCTTATAAAAGCCAAAATTAAAAATCTGCTATAAAGTACATCTCATTCTTTGGTTAAGGAGACTTTATGCCAACAAGAAAACAATCACGTAAATTCCACACCAGAAATTATGAAGACAGCATAAACTGTTTCTAAGATCAATTTATCCTTAGAAACTTACACGACCATGGAAAAGTGCAGAGGGGTTTGTTTAGAGAAATCAATTCAGGATACTACTCTCTGTGCTACTAATATCTTAAATTAAATTCTTCTGCCTTGATACCACCTCCTGAGAGAATCAAAAAGGAAATAAAAATCATACAGGAAAAACTAGTGTTGGATGTAATCTATTTACTCAGACACGATACAAATGTCTGATTTATTCTCTTGATTTATTGTCTTAAGGAGAATGGGTTGATTATTCTTCCACTCAAAAGACTACGGCATTAATCTTGTTGACTTGAATCAGAGAAAATTCAAGCTCTCCATGAGTTCCAACTCCATTTACTTTTCTTGTAGTGTTCTGTTTCAGGGACAAGTAAAAAGAAAAGTGTCAGACATACAAGCTCCTCCACATGTTTTTAATTTGGCACAAAATGGTGTATTTCACCAAAAGAAAATTTCACTTCTACCTGTATGAATTTAATGCTTTTTCTTCACTGCACTGAAATCTAAGGCTGTGATTCTAAGCACTGTTAAATGTGCTGGAATAGAGATAGAGGGACTCTTGTGGAGTGAAGTAATTGCATAAAACATTTGGTGCTCTCCTCCACTTCTAAAGCTAGAATCCCTTTGGAAGAAGTCCTAAGGAAGCCTGAATCCTGAGGTTTGCTTATTTAAGCAAGAGGCTGTTCTGAATCACCTTTTAATTGGTATCAGAATTGTCTCTAGGGTTTTAAGGACACTCAAAATACAGAAACTATACAATACATCAGAAATACTTATTTTTTGTTGTAAAGAAATGAAGAAGGAAGACAACCCAGACAATGGGACTTGAAGCTGAAACTACGACTCACATGCTTTAGAACCTGAATAAGGAACTCCTATCCTTAGTCTTATCAGAAGACTATCTTCCCAACTGTGTGAGCAAAAGGAAATACCATCAGTGGCACAGCTAGTCAAAATGCGTTCCTGTACACTATAGTTTTGTCAAGGGTCCCTCTCTCAAGGTCAGAGACTGTCCGCATTACACCCGCACAAACAGTGATGCTTTGGCAATTCTTGTATATCTGAGCTATAAAAGTCTCTTCCAGGTCTGGGATGATGCGATTTCTCTAGTCCTCACTCCATGAGCAAAGTCCACGCACACGTCCCCTCCATGGTTCTCTAACACAAGAAGAGGGAAGATGACAAAAACAATTTTTTTTTTTTTTTTTTTTTTTTTTAAGGGAGAACTCCCTTTCTTACTTGCCTAGCATCAATGCCAAAGGGGGTTTTCCTCCTTCAATGAGAATATTCAATATTCCATAATATTAAAAGTTTTTGGACAGATTGAGCTAGATTTGAAAATATACAGCTCTGAGAGCTTACCTCGATATACTTTGAGGAAAAAAAAATACTTTTCAGTGGTGAGCATTGCTATAGGTGAAGAAGTAATTTACAAATAGAACACTTAAAACCCAGGATAAGTATCTGCATGCAAAAACACTTTGCCTCATTCACCCTTCTTGAAAAGCAACAGCAATCTACAGAAGGGAAAAAAAATTGCATTGTTTTTAAAAAGATGCTTTTGAAAGTATACTGCACACATCTGTCAGTGACTGCAGAACCAATACATAGAAAGTGCTCCTATATGGATCTTTTGCAGAAGGAGCGCTCTGGAAAACAGCTGGGGAAGACATATAGAAGTGATATGAAAGTATATTTCATTTACTTTATTTTTTCCAGATGACCCAGTAGCAGAACCTCAGCATGTACCAGTCTGAGAATTTTGGAATGGTTTAGATGGTAACAGATCAGTGAATATAGCTGACAGTAAATGTTGATGGGGTGCACTGCTTTTGGTGCTATGTCTGGAAGAGGAAGGACTTCACACTGTAATAAAAGAAGAATGGGAATCTTAGATAATCAAAGGTACAGGAGAGGCTGACTTGGCTGTGTGTTTTGTGGCTGCCCATTTCTGAACTGTTTGAGCAGGCAGATCTAAGGTTATTTTACTGACATTCTTGAGTGCTTATTATGTCACTCAAACAGCTGCTGTCTCTTAGCACAACTCTATTAACCTCAGTTTGATGACAATGATTTTAATGTTATGGTTAGGTCAATGAAATAGGCTTGGGAATTCCTCCTGCTTTACCACACAATTATCTTGTTTTGTTCTTCTGTGTCTCCAAGCTTCAGTCTGCACGTTTCTCAATCCTAATCTGTGTCCACCTTATCCATATGGAACCATTTACTCATGGTGGAGTCAGGAATCTCAATCTGACCTCACACGGTGTTACACAAAGCTTCAAGGCTTGTGAAGTAATTTACCAAGTTATTCCTAATTTACACAAATAAAAGTGAAAATAGGATCAGGTCAAAGATGACAGTAAACTCTTATATTAAACAATAATTTGGAAAGTTAAATAAAAGCATCAAATTAAAAAGTTGCCTCAGTTAGAATCAAGGTAAAACTCTTCTCCTATGGACATAAACACTTTTAGAGAAATGGGAGAAACATCCACCTTTACTGCCTCCAGATTAATCCCAAAATGCTTGTAAATACACTGGTGAACAGTATCACGGGAGCACAGTATCTGCCCTATTCATGCTCCTTCTTGCAGAGAAGTCAAAATAATCTCAATTTAAGAATAAATGTTTTTGGTTAAAAAGTTAAAATTATGCCATTCCAGTTGGCAAATTCCAAAA
>WAAD01007168.1:1583-13491 GCA_013389945.1 Fregata magnificens
AACTTAAATTTGTCAGAGTTTCCAATTTAATTTTTCATATCAAAAATAAAAACAGTGGGGGAATTGTTTTTAACTATTTTGATTTTAAAACATGCAAACTAAATGCCACAAATGTAAATGGGATAGCCCAAAACAGATGTTGTCAGATGAAAACATTTACTTAACATCATTGCTTCAGTTTACTTCATGCATTTCATGAGACTTTTTTTTAATAATCAGATTCAATTTCATAGTAACACCAAGCCCTTCTCTCAAAAGCTTGGTATAAAGAATAACTTGGAAAGAAAAACTGCATAACTGAATGTAAAATTAATAAGGTTAAAAACTGGAACTTAAAAAGAAAGAGAAAAAACTAAGTTGTGTAATACTGAAAACCAGCCAAAACTTTTTATAAAGTTCTAGATGCAGAAGAAAGCTATGCTTTAAGTAGCATTCTGCACTACTGCACCAGAAGCATTAAAACATTGAAACAACCATCCCTGCAAATAAAACTGTACATGCTCCATTTTTAGTTTTGTTTGTTTGGGGGTTTAGACTGTTTTACCTAACAGATATTAGGCCAAAGCCTCACAGGATATCAGCAGATGAAAAATAAGTTGTCACTTGGGCAACTATTTACCTTNATTCCTGCACTAACTTAAATTTGTCAGAGTTTCCAATTTAATTTTTCATATCAAAAATAAAAACAGTGGGGGAATTGTTTTTAACTATTTTGATTTTAAAACATGCAAACTAAATGCCACAAATGTAAATGGGATAGCCCAAAACAGATGTTGTCAGATGAAAACATTTACTTAACATCATTGCTTCAGTTTACTTCATGCATTTCATGAGACTTTTTTTTAATAATCAGATTCAATTTCATAGTAACACCAAGCCCTTCTCTCAAAAGCTTGGTATAAAGAATAACTTGGAAAGAAAAACTGCATAACTGAATGTAAAATTAATAAGGTTAAAAACTGGAACTTAAAAAGAAAGAGAAAAAACTAAGTTGTGTAATACTGAAAACCAGCCAAAACTTTTTATAAAGTTCTAGATGCAGAAGAAAGCTATGCTTTAAGTAGCATTCTGCACTACTGCACCAGAAGCATTAAAACATTGAAACAACCATCCCTGCAAATAAAACTGTACATGCTCCATTTTTAGTTTTGTTTGTTTGGGGGTTTAGACTGTTTTACCTAACAGATATTAGGCCAAAGCCTCACAGGATATCAGCAGATGAAAAATAAGTTGTCACTTGGGCAACTATTTACCTTGAAAATTGTCAGCCAATTTTTTGGCCAAATTTAGAATAGCTAAATTGCTTCAGCATGATAAAGACTTCAGGTTCTGGCAGGAATGGAATGAAGTCCCCGCCACAAATAGCCACTCTCTATCAACTGGTATAAGTCGATCAAACAGGCATGACTGTAAGCTTCAATGGCAGCAGGCAAATGAGTCCATTAAGTAGCTGTGTATACTCCTGCAGAGGAGGAGCTGGGANCGATCAAACAGGCATGACTGTAAGCTTCAATGGCAGCAGGCAGATGAGTCCATTAAGTAGCTGTGTATACTCCTGCAGAGGAGGAGCTGGGAAGAAAGATGTAGAAATGAAGACCTCAGTTTTGCAGTGGCACTTTGAGTCAACTCTTGAAAGGAATCCCTTTGACTTTATTCCAACTGTAGAAGAATCTGGAAAACTGTTTGTAGATTTTTTTACTTTTAAATAAATGAATCTTCCAGCTGAGTGTCTCTGGGTTGATAAGCAGCAAAGTCCCTTCTCAAGCCAATGCTACTTTCTTTCAGGTCACTTGCTAGTTTCTTCAGGTGCTACTGGAACAGTCAAAAGAAGTATATATATATATATAAAAAAAAAATGCATCCAGCNATTTTTCCAAAAGGAATACTACTCTATATGAAATGTTTGAAGAAGAAATCTATAAACATGCTAATAAAAATAAATACCTTTCTTGAAAAGGTAAGTTGCTGAAGAGTAATGTGAGCTGTACACATAATGGTTCTTTTTGTTACACACAATGCAGTATTTTATTACAAACTGCCAACAAAAGGAGTAGACTACTAGAGAACTTTCTCAGGTTTAACTTCCTCTCAAGACCAGAAGACTGAAGCCAGAACACAGGTGAGATAGATATCTCTTTGCCAGTGTTTAACACATAGACACTATTTCATATAGCTTTTTGTTTTGAAAAGCAATGCTGAAGAAAACTTCAGCTATGACTAACCAATAGCCTTCCCTTCACCACCACAAGATAATGCTAAGCACAATGAGGAGGAATATGAGCTCCAATAAACATTCTAAGATAAAACAAGCTCAGCGAAGTCTTTTCAGAACAAATTCAGTGCAATGGAAGTCTCTGCGTACGTACACCTGGTAAAGCTGACATTTTGGTAGAAGCATAATTACTGGACATTTTTCAAAGAAAACTGTACATTTACTGGACAAAGCTATTAGCTTTGTATTAAGGTTGTGACGACTTTCCTTGCACAGANGCTATTAGCTTTGTATTAAGGTTGTGACGACTTTCCTTTGTATAAACAAAATGTAGGACCTAGGTAAAGACATTTTTTCCTCTCACACACTCATGAGAACAGTAAAGATGTCCTCTGCTGCTTACCTGGGAAGCGAGGCTTGGAAGAACACCTCTCTCACAATGAGCTGTAGCTACCAAAATCTAAAACCTAATGCACAGTTTTCACAGCTACACCGCTAACAGAGCAGTCTACGTTATTTGGACTTCAGATAATTACCAACGATCTCTGACCCAAGACTAGGAATATGTTCTTTTTATTTTTGCCTCAGGTAGAAAAGTTTTGCTAAATGAAAACAGAAAATACAGCCCGACTGTATTTGTTATGGAAGGAAGTGCATTATCCGGGCTGGAGGAAGAAAATACAGGGAAACCCTTCTTAGCTTGCTTCAAGCTGGTAGTTTGCAGAAAAGAGGAATCAAGTAGCCTCTCAACCCTTTAGCTTTAACTTCTCTCATTCTGCTGTCCCTTCCACACACCTTCCTCTTTCAGTTTAAAACTAAACTGTTTTTCCTCATTTGCAGATCAGAAAGGCAATATATATTTTTGACTGCAAGTAAAAATAATTTCATTATCTGCTTCTAATTGCATATTTATTCTTCAACCTGAAGAAAGGGTGCCATACCATATTGTAAGGGGTTATAAATAAGGGAAGGAACATCACTGAAAAAGATTCTCTCAGACAGCTTCGATATAGACAAAATACCAGATGCATACGGAAAAGACACTGAAGGTCAATCAAGATAATTCAGTCTGATTCTGTTAGTTAGAAGCAGTTTCACATTGATTGTTACTTTGGAAAAGTGAGTTTCTTGTAACATAAAGGAGGGACCAATTAAATTCCCCCCAAATTTAGGGTATGGCAGTTTTAATACCTTCCAGTCCATTTACTATTGCTAGACAAGTAAGAAAAATGTCACTATAAATCTCCACCCTATCTTCAATATAACCAGGTGTTTATAGCTATTCACTTCAGGCAATAGTTTCTGCTATTCATCTCCTGCTTCTGCCTATTTAAGGACATTTCATATATCCCATTTACTCTCTTCCCTTCCCATGTGAATTTCCTCACAGCGAAATACAGTTAAGGAATGCTTCATGGAACTCCCTTGCATTTTATTAAGAACCACCTTAAAACACTCTCATGGACCATCAATAGACAAACTACTACACGCAGTACACAGCAGGCTCAACTTCTTTTTCATGTGTCTTTTCTTTTGGTTCCTCTCTCCTTTTCCTTTCTATTTTTCTTCTCAAGCTTCTGCTATGTTACTCCACAAGCAATAACATTAGCTACATGATCCTATACCAAATATAAATTTCAGAAGAAGTTCTCATCCTCCTTGTATTTCGTACTAGCCACAGGGCCCTTTTTCCAAGAGTTAGATTCTGACATCTGAGTTTAGCTGTACTATCACACACAATACATGCTTTTTGTTACTGATGCCTATACCCCATGTCCTCATAGGTAACAAAGGTGTGATGGAGACAAACCAAGACTTTCTGTGGTTACTGGAAATAGAAAATTTAAGAATCAAGATTACCCAGCAGAGCAAATGCTGTGAGGAGCACACTCATCTGTTTGGTCCTGTTGCCTATAAGCCAATGAAGAGCAGGCTTCCCTAGGTCTGGGTAGCTTTGCCTTGATTAGTCCATAATATAGAAGTCACTTCCAAAACAAAATGAACTAAAAAAAACATTCCAGCTTATTATTTTAAATTCAAATTTTAGATTCCAAAGGGAGAGCAAGCTTCCTGACATAGGATATATCAATATCAATAACTATGTAAGTATTATAATCAGTAGGCTTTTGGAACAAACCCAATTCAGCAGCTCCTCCAGGTATTTTTCACTTAACATTGCATTCTTCTCACATGCTTAAATAGGCATAGAATACAAAACATTTATTTTTTAGGTAAACGTTTATGCTTCAGTATCTTCATGAACCAGAGCCTTAGATCACATGATTATAGTAAAACAGCGATTCCCAAGCTACTTTGTGCAACAGTTCCCTCCCAAATTACCTCTACTGCTCACTCTGCCCCTCCTAACTAGCATGGGCACAACCCCTCGATGAGATTAAATGGCTTCTGGTACAGCAAAATGGCTTGAACCTCAAGCATCTCTTATTCTTTCTTTTAGGTAGCTACGCCCTGAAATTTGGAATGCACTGTATCAAATTTACCAAAAACAAACAGGCATGTTTATTTTTTCCTCACATTAAGAAACATCTATTTTAAGAAAATAGCCTTTCTTCTCTGCTTACAGAGATAAAACACACTGTGAAGTTTATCATTAACAACTGTACATTCTGAAACATAATGCAAGTAAGTAGTACTGGAAATTCACATATATTCTTAAGCACAGCCTCCATTTTGATATTTACATGCTTGTTTCACTTCTGCTTACATGAGTTTTGTACATCATAGTTACACTGACATTAAATCAGTAGGAAACAAATTTAACAAAACAGCAGATGAATAACAGCATCTCAGGGGGTCTGAAAATTTTCAGGGGAAAAAAAATTGTATCAACAGAAATATTTGGATTTTCCATGAAAACTTATTCTATTCAGGACTAGGAAGAATGGGGTATGCTAATGACACTGCTGCCTTAGAAGAGTGGTGGTTGATAGATTCCCCCCTTCTCAATTTAGTATGCAGATCTTCTGCGTGGTAAGACATAAGCACCGATAAACATTGTATGAGAAGTGCTGTTAACTAATATGACCAGTTGGGAGTTACAGGAGCTTATACTAAAAGAAGTGAGGTGGGACTATGTTCTACCATTACAGCGGTTTCTAATGGAACAGTAGTTTCAAATAAAATCTATCATCACTATGTTTAACCCACTGTATTTTGCAGGCTTCTGCAGCAAGAAAATAATGTTATGATTATCACCATTTAAACCAACCACATGCAATAACAAAAAACCCCAACTTTCTGCAAAAAGAGTAAAATAAATACCTGCAGGACTGCCAGCATTTTCTCCTTGATGCAGCTGAATACCAGCAGAATCTATAGAGTTTACTGTAACTGTCTGTAGATTTGGCAATTGAGCAGTGCTTAGACTAACTGGAGTTGACGTCAACGCTCCACCTGCTGCAACTTGACCAAGAGTGAGAGTCTGCACAGGGGTTAGAGTTATTTGTTGACCGGGTGCATTCTGAATTTGCAAGTTCTGCAAGTTCTGAACTCCTTGCACTTGAAATGTCTGCCAGGTTATCTGCCCAGAAGGGGTCACTGTTTGTGCCTGAATTAAAAAAGTTCCAGGATTCAGCTGCAGTTGAAGATTCTGAAGAGCCTGTTGAGATATACTTTGACTTGCTTGCACACCGTGGATTGTCTGTTGCGCAATACCTTGTACAATCTGGGCTTGACTGGTTGGCTGCTGAGACTCTTGAAGCTGTATGTGTTGTACAATTGGCTGTGCTGTGGAGACCTGAATATTCTGAGCCTGTGTGTCATCAGAGACTGATGTCTGGATGTAATTTCCCTGAAGATCAGAACTATGAACTTGACCGCTAGTTGTGGTCAAGTTGTTTGCATTTTGTTCCAATATACTTGAACTGTCTATGGTAACGGGCAATTGTGATGAAGATGATGTTGGCACAAATAAGTCATTATCAGTGGCGGTTTCTGTAATTTCAGGAGAAACTTGCTCACCAGTCCTTTCAGAAGTATCTGAATTATCCATGGCCTGTCCAGTATTTATCAAGTGCCCATCTGCATTAATGCCTGCTGTCATGGTTTGAGAACCACTGCCAAGTCCCAGAGAATCTAGATCAACACTATTGATGGGTACAAAAGTAATATTTCCTGGCAGTCCAAGAGGGACATTAGCAACTACTTGTGCTTGGCCAGGGAAAGATGAACCACCAATTGCAACTCCCTGAACCTGAACTTGACCAGACTGTGATAAGATATTCTGAATATTAGCTGAAGGTGTTCCAGAGGCAATGATGGTTTGATTAGAGCCAGGAATGATCTGAATTTGACCGGTTTCTTGATTTATACTGCTATTATCAGAAGAGGCTGCAAAGCCAAGTTGAACCTGCTGACCATCCGCTGTCTGGATCTGGGGTATTACTTGGTATTGTACGTTAGACACTGTACCATTCGACGAATCTGATCCTGGTGCAACAGAAAAGATTTGTTGATTTTGCAAACTCTGAATAGGAAGGACATACTGCCCACTTGAAGTTACTGTGGCAGCACCGGGAATCTGTACTATATTACCAGCTTCATCCTTTATAGTGGCAGGAGCTGCAGACAAGACCTCCCATCTATTTGGAGTTCCTGTTAATTGCACAGAAGCCAAATCCCCTGTCTGAATAAAAAGAAAAAAGAAAAGACAAAATTAAAACAAGAGACGCACAGACTATATGCTAGAACAGTCATGCAATTCAACACTAGAGATTGATACACTACTGGAAAACATGCAATGCAGCCCATATGAACAACAGCAACTGGATTAGAACTATGAAATACAGATTTTGTAAGTGAGCTAATGCCTAAGTCAGGGTAACCAACCTGTGGGTCGTGAGCTGCATGTTGCTCGCGAGCAGGTCAAATGCAGCTCCTGTGCCATGGCTACGTCAGGTGACCAGCAGCAGGGTTATTCTGGTGTGGGGGCTGCTGGGTAATCCAAATCCCTGGCTGTGAGAAGAAGTGAGCTGGCAGGGGCTGCTGGAGCTGTCATCACCAGGTTATCCTGGGACTCAGCTACGCTCTTTACCTAGCCCGGCACCTATCGCACAGAAGTGGAGGAATCGCCGTGAAGCCAGGGTCACCTGTATCTCCTGGAGCTCCGCTGCCTTTTGACTCTGTGTTATATATGGTATAGATGTGCATGTTGTGACTCTCAGCAGTATGGGGAGTGTTAAGTGGTGACTTCGTCACACAGTTGGAAAGATTGCATAGCCTCAGTTTAAGTTACGCATAATACAAAGTCCTAGTATTTATAAGCTTGTATGAGTTACTGTTTCACTAGGGAGGAAGGCCTCTAAACTAAGGACTTTTACACCAAAATCACAGTTGGATCAGTCGTATGTATCCATTAAGAGGGAGGGGGGGGGGAACATCTATCTTCATTAAGTTGGAACAATAAAAAAGGCCAATGTTTCAGAACAGACCCTCAGATGGTTAAAGATTAAAGAACCTAAGGACTGATGTAGTACGCTTTTGTTTCTTATTCAGTAAAGAAAAGGTAAATTGCACTTACCTTTCTTTACCAAAGCAAGCTTTTTCAGAATAGAGTATTAAGAATTAGATTTAACATCCTGCAATGCTTAGCACAGATTTGTGTAGTCAACCAACTTGGTATTGTAAATAACCATCAATCTAAAAAAGATGTAGTTAAGTTTCTCCTTATATGTTTTACAGCACTATGGCAAACCAATGGAATAACTTAATATTTAGCAACAAGTAAGTAACTTGTCTTACAACTCATCCAGCTCTGTGAAACAAATTTTGTCTCTTTGGCAGAGTCCACAGGACATAGAAAGAAAACCTCTAGTTTGTCCTTCTGCACTGATCCTGTCATCACTCCTGGTAGGGCAGCTACTGGAGCATATCGCAGGTTCCTTCTCATGCTGCACTCTGACTTCCTTTAGAATAAAACCTGGATATGCAAAATACAGCACACAGCTTATTCTTTTCGAACATGGCACTGAGACTTGGCCAGCCTGAATGAATTCTGCGGCCTGCATCTGAGTGAATTTAGTCCACAGTGTAGGCTGGGACTTTGCTAATCTCACTTTCTTATCCTATTCCAAGCTCTCACACTAAAATGTTCACGTGTAGAAGAAAAATACTCTATTTAAGACCGAGTACTTGCTAAAAGAATAGTTTTACTGTGCTTGGCAAGCTTCATTTCCAATAAGGAAATACACATCTTGGTTCTAAATTCCTCTCAAGAGCTGTACAAATAATAATTGTGAATAAAAAAAGAATGCTAGCCTTCTTTTGCCCTCAAAGACACATATAATCTTTCAGGTAGTTTATTAGTAAATAGATACAGCATCACCAGAACAAAACTAATTTTATGGCCTTAATGCTTCAAGGATCAGAAACAGGTAAAGGAGTAATGGTAATTCCATGTTATTATTTTCTTTTCCTCTTATACTGATGAGCCTTTAATTTAAAGGACATATTTAAATCCTTTAGTCTTTCAATCTTATAATTTACGAGATTAGAAAAAAATTATGCAGTATTCCATATCACACCATCTTATCTAGAAAAAGGCAAAAACCTCCTTTTTTCTCTGCTACCACATTAGCTTTATACTCTTGTGTTTAATATTGTTTACACATAGGCACTGGTTGCTGAAACGCTGCTAAGAAAGTTAATAACTACTCAATTCATTAGTATATAAATACTTACTAACTGAAGGTTTTATAAAGTATCAAAAGACCCATAAAAGTCATAGGTAAAGATCAGTCAGAAAATACCAAAAGCAAAAATAAGATTGTTGTATGTTTAATGTGTGTCATTATAAAATAAATGTATAATATAATGTGCTGATAGTATCTTTTAGAACAAGAGAGAAAGAAAAAGTAATGGGAACCATTACAAATCTGATATAATTTCTCACTGATTTAAGACTATGTTCAAGCAAATGTTGAATGTTCAGGCTATAACTGGACTGACCTAAAACACAACAGTATGTCTATGTCCACTCATACATAATACATATGAGTATCCTCCACAGAAATAGTTCAAAGGGAACCTGTCTCCTTCATGATATGGAAATGACTTATGTTATTCTTCTCCTCCCCAAACATATGTTGATTTCCATATTGCCATTCAATGGCCTTTGCCCTTTTCATGTCGGGCACACATCCCTCCTCACCTTTTCACAATGTAGTGAAATCTTCCCTCAAATCCTGCTCTGTAAGGGGGTTAGCTCAATAGAGCCACTCTTTTAGTAGATGCACTTGTCAGCCCATGGAGTTCAGGGTAGCCATGCACGTGGATATGAAGCTCTTACTACACATAGTACATGAAATGCCTGATATCGACATGTTGCTCTTGGAGCTGGCTGTATCAGACACTACCAGATGAATCATGAGGAGGGAGGGGCAAAAAGAGGGTGAGGCTTTCAAGAAGCTATCTGGCAGCTATCATAATTACTAGTATTAAAACATGAAAAAATCCTGTATAGTAAAGAGTATTTGAGGATGATCTCTAACCTCAACTGGTCATCAACCTGTCATAACAAGCTTGACTGTTATACCCTTTCTCAAAGTCTGCTGAGCTAGTAGGACATTTCTTGGACTCCTTTTCCTACTAAAAGGAGTAGTAACTTTTCACTGCATCCTCAAGCAACTAAGCATTGTTGTAGTAACTCAAAGTTCTACCACTGATGTATGAGCAGCAACATCTACAGCTCACAGTCCACTCGCTTACTGATCTTTACAGCGCAGTCCTAATAGACCAGAGTTTGTTTGCTGTCTCTCAGCCATCCATGAAAAATACTTGGAGGGTAGAGATAAAGCAACAGTTCTGTTCCTTATCAACTGATACTCAGCCAGCAGTTATTTGGAAGCTGCTCCTTTAAGAGAAGACTGAACGGTCGCAATCCAAAGGCTCTGTGTCAAGAGGAAGGAACAAAGATCTGAGGAAAGTTTAGCATTAGCACTACTCAGCCAAGGAGGAGAGAACAGGAAGCAACGGGGAGTTCACTGGAAGCAGTATCAGGAAACAAGATACAGGAACAGAGCAAAGAGTAGCTGGCACAAGGCACGGGAAGAATTAAAATCAAATTATATGTCCACCTGAAGAAAGGTCAAGTACCACCAAAGAGTGGAAGCAACAACCACTGTTCAGCCTGTCTTTTGATTCTTTAACAAGCCTTGTATAATTTCCAGTGAGTAAAATAAAGAAATCTCTCTGAGCCAAAATTCTCATCCCTGAAGAATGAGGGGTCATGATAAATAAAAATCTAATAATTGTCTTGTTCAATTTCTTTAGAGAAAATTAAGCAATATTAAGTCAGATGTGGAAGGAGATAAGAGAAACACAGAAAATAAAATACCTTTAAAGAGTGATCTAAACCATGTTGAGGGATTGGACTTGGGTTGAAAAAAATAAAACATCCTTCACCAAAGAAAAACTGGAAAGGGGAGAAACATCCCTGTGAGAACTGGTAGATGTTGTAGAAACCTGCATTTCAACATGTCAAATGTGATCAACTGGACACATGTCATTAGCCATCAGTATTTTATTGCTAAAGAACTACCAAACGTTTATCTGTGCCAGTCTATTGTGGACTGCTTTTTGCTGCACTTTTCAGAAGGTCACTTTTGCCCCATTTAGTCCTGGAGCAAAAGCATCAGCAAAACGAGCAGAGGTGGACAGATAATGAGTCACGAGCTCCTAAACATTTAAAAATCACATACCTAATGAAGAAGATTGGCCGCTGCCTCATCCAAATTGTTGTTTTATGAAAGAGTTAGGGCTCTAATGCATGAGTTTAATACCATGTGTTTACCAAGCTACAGTAAACTATCTGTGCATTCTTAGGTCATTACAAGTATAAGATAAAATGCACTTGCTTCAACTCTTTCATTAAGGTATGAGCTAATACATTCTATCTTGTATTTGCCATAGGTTAAAAACACGTTCAACATCAGTCACTGTGGTTCAGCTGACACAAAGCTGCTTGTTAAGGCAAATTAATTCTGTTGCATGTTTCAGCCCTCTGCCAATGAAGCCACACAATTCAGAGAAATACATTTGCCCAAATCAAAAGTTTAGAGAATCAAAGAATGTTTCAGGGAAAAAGTATTATCTGGGGCTGCTTAAAATGTTATTTTAAAAAACAATTCCAATCTGGTGAAACACATCTAACATTTAATTGTGTCTCATTTAAGGAACGTCTACATCTTTTTGCTTGAGATTGACAACTGGACCCAAAACTGTAATAGCTTGTTTCTAATCAGCAGAAGTTCAGAATCTGTCTAAATTAAGACAATACAACATCCCTGACATTAGTAGAAACAAGAAAGCTGCAGTATTAAGGAATGAGACATGGCAACAGAGGCATTTTTAACTAGACTGTACGTAACTTCATTTTTTTTATTAATTATTCACCTATATTTGTGTATTAATCTCTATAACTGCATGCCAAACTAAAATTTTGCATAGAAGTTTGTGTGAAATGGTTAATTTTCTGTCTTCAGAAAGAAGACAGAAAGATAGACAGACAGACAGAAGACAGACCTGCCTTCAACTCAGGTGCTGAAGGCTCTACCAAATCAAGAAAGGCAAGAAAGAGGATCTGGGGCCAGTCAGCCTCAACTTGATCTTTGGGAAGGCAACGGAGCAAATAACCTTGAAAATAACCTTGGGGAAAAAAATAAAATAACCTTCAAATAA
>WAAD01007168.1:20369-61469 GCA_013389945.1 Fregata magnificens
GGCGGCGCGGCCCCGGGAGCCACACCTCAATGGCCGACCCGGG
Organism: Fregata magnificens; assembly: GCA_013389945.1. Lineage (NCBI taxonomy): Eukaryota > Metazoa > Chordata > Aves > Suliformes > Fregatidae > Fregata > Fregata magnificens. The sequence continues at coordinate 20,413 of WAAD01007168.1, forward strand.
GGCCGTTGCGTAAGCCGCCTGGCCGTCGCGGGCTCGCACCTGACTGACCCGGGCGGGCTAAATCTAAAAAGCTCCTTTGCCTCTTCTGTAAAATAAAACCTGTGGAGGATAAGGCCGCGAGTAAGATTTTAATGCGACACATCCTTCCAGCAGGAGTGTCAGTGGCAACCACGTACTCTGCTCTGAGCTAGGGCGCCAAGCCTTAGCACAAATCGAGTATTTATGCCAGCAGATTGTATTTTAGTCATATTAAGGGGCATTAAGATCTCGGCATCGGTTTGCTGCTCTGTCCCTCAGGTTACGCAACACAGAGGAAACGGGGTGCTCTCGGATTGCTAAACTAAGGCAGGAAATATGTTTAAGGCATTATATAAGTATATGATGATACAGAAATTATTACTGGTGGGGCCTGCTTCCCTGCTGCACCGTGTAGCTTGTGAAGGATTCCTGTAAAGGGGAACATCTTTAGCTTGGCCTTTCCTCAAGTCCAAATGCAAGGGCAGGATGACAGGAGGGTGTGTTGCCTGAGGCAGTGGGTTTGACCCTTAGCTTGTAAGCTCTCCTGATGAATGAATTTTTCTTAGTTACCTTTCACGTGGTGTTTCAGGGAGGTCTGTGAATGAGGCTGAAAAGCATTGAATTGAAGAACTCAAACCTACTTTTCTGTTACGATATTTAATGTAATTATCACTGAGAATTACCTAGGAGATACAGTGAGCATAGTCTCGTATGTCCATAGTTGTGCCGAGTATTTGAAGCCACAGGCTAGCCAGATAAACCCAGGGAGAAGTTAGTAACTAGGAAACCCAGAAATAAATACAGTCAGGATTTTCAACAGCCTCTCTCAGCAGAGAATAAACAGTGCTTTTTAATCAGTCCAGCACTATGACCTTGCAGTAACTGCCCAGGCTTAGCCTAGAAACTATTACAGAACAGGAAAAAACACACTGAGAAAATGGGAATTTAATATCAGGAAGTTATGACGGAGGAAGACTGCAGTATCTTCCTTGTCAGTGGAAGATTGCTTTTACTGTGTGATGTGTAATCTTATTTTAAGCCCATTTACTTTTGCTGGTATGTTGAGAGTGCCTTCAGATGACTTTTAATAGTAAGTTGTAAATTAATCCCAAAGCTGTTTGTCACAATTCATTTTTTTCCAGGGTAGTAAAAAAACCGAACCCCACTTCTGTTTTTAAAAATGTCTATATTTGTTTACGTAGTCTCTTGTGATTCTACTTTAGAATCGGTTGTTGGCAAGTTAAATAACGTATCAATAGAAGAGAGGAAGTTTTTTTGCAATTCATTATTTTTATTGTAATAACAGAACACTCTGAGAAGCAAAAGTTGTAACTAGGATCAGAAGTTACATTTATTTTGACATAATAATGTCAGAAATAATTCTTAGCCAGTAAAGCTACAATACACAACCTCTAAAAACAAGTCAGTATACATACATAAGCAAATTTTAGAAGAAAAATGAAAAATGTAAGGTTACATGATCCACAAGACCACTGTACTATCTAAAAGTCTTCTGCAGCTGGTATAAAGTCTGCAGTTTGTTTTGTAATATCAGAAGTTGGTGAAATGGATGATGGCCTGTCATCCTGGAACCAGAACTATTACTGATAACTTTGGAATGCTGGTAACCTAGGAAGTGGTTCATTGAAAGATTGATCTGTAAGAGAAATAATTCCTGTTCATATGCTCAGAAGGTGGGAATGACATTAAAAAATTGGCACTTGCTAATTAGCAGGGTATTGCCAAATATTATCAATGGCATTTTGCTTTAGGAAGATTATGTTGTCTAGGACTTAAACAAAATATGAATGTTGGTCTGTCTTCTACAGTTGGTTATATGTTGAGAGCTCTATGACTTCAGTGAGATGTTGTTGATAGAGTAGTTTACCTGTATGGATCTGATTGCGGGCTTGGGACGTAACTGCAATGCTTTAGGAGAGGATTTGAAATAATCAATAATGGGATTTGTTTTATATATTAAGGAGTTTTTCAGTACAGTAAAACTCGGATGTAAATAGGCTTCACAACATTAGTTGAGGACCAACTTTTTCTAGTCAAGTACCTAAAATTAGGGGGTCACCGTGATGATAATATTACATTCAGATAAAAAAGAACCAAGACATAATAGAATATTAATAGACTATTAAAAAATAAGATCAATTATTAGAAAGTTGCAAAAAAGGTATGCTATTATGAAAAAGGGGTGTAAAGAAGAGACTCAGTCAGAAATGTTACATAGAAACTGATCGGTAATAAAAAGAAAGTTTTTATTTTAGGAGGCATGATGGTGTTAGTTGACGGTTGGACTTGATGATCTTAGAGGTCTTTTCCAACCTTAATGATTCTATGATTCTATTTACCGCTTCCCAGTGGAGATTAAGAACACATGACAACCAAAAAAAAAAAAAAAAAAAGGAAAAAAGAAAATGAGAAAAGACATTATTTGTAGCTTTTTGCTTATCGATATAGTAGGATCAAGATGTTCATGAGAAAAATCCTGGATGTATCGCGGGGATCATTGTAGTCGTACTGGATGGAAGTTCTGTTAGGTGGTGGTCTTTCTGCTGAGTTAACACTGTGCCGATATCCCCACAGAGATTGAGCTCCATGCCCAATTAGAGGAGCCATTGTTTCCTCTTTCTTGAGATTACCCACCAGATGTACTGTATCAGTTATGTGATCTGAATAAACTAACCATGACCAGTTTATTATTAAAGAGCCTTGCCTCTTTAAGCCCTTGCCTCCTGCTTGTAGGCTGCTTGTGGTAAACTGCAGGTCCTGGGATGAATTCTCAATCCATTTGCTGAAAATGGTGTGTTGTAATTTGAGCTATGTAGACACAGAGAAAGCAACACTGGTCTATACATAATGAGAATACCTCCACCAGATACAAAAATGCAGCTATTTGAGAACTGAGATGCAGCCTTTGCAGTAAGTAGCAGTAGAGTTCAGGAGAGGAAGTGATGCCTACCAGCTTCTGATGAAACTTCAGGGAAGGTTTTGAAAGATCAAATAAGATGCAAATTAGAAAGAATGCTAAAACTAACATCTACCCTGTAGTTCAGTTGTAAGCTCAATGCTGCATTTGGCCACTGTAACTTACATCTCATTGGTTTAAGTCTTAGAGCTCAGGCTCTGTGAGGATATCAGTTCAGTACAAGTTCAGAAGGAAGTGCACCACCTAACACAACTTCCATCCAGTACAGTGCCAGCTGTACTTGGAAATGTCTTTTCTGTCTGTATACTCCTTTGAAACTTCTGAGTTATGACATATTATTTCTGTCTTTAGTAGTCCCTTCTATTGGTGACCCTGCATTTATTTAAAGGAACGTATTATTTAAGGGTCGTTGGTATGTGGTCCAGTTCAGTTTTCACATCTGTGTTACTCCGTTCCTCTGTAAAGTGGTGGTTTTGCCATGCTGAAGCCTAGAATGCAACTGGACAAGACGGGCAGGAACGCGTTCTGCTGTGGTGTGTTCTGTACCACTGGGAAAACTCGGGCTCGGGGCACTTTAGTTTGAAAGGCTGGGTTTAAAATGACATTGAAGAATCAGTAGGGATTCAATTCAACAAGCTACCTTAAAACACAGTCTTTACTGAAGGGACAACGAGCAGAATTATCTGTAAATCTCATGCCTGCAAAAGTAACTAGGACACAAAAAACAACCATTCAGAGGAGGTATTCTTTTGAATTTGAGGTACCTTCTTTTACTTTAGTCATCTGTTTAAAATTTAAGTAGAATCTGGAGGGTCATATGTTTTGGTTTCTAAGTGCCAAACATTTACTTGGTACTACAAAAACCAAGATAATTACAAGGTTCTGAATCAGACCTATTAAACTTACTAGAATTCAACTTCATTCTGAATTTTGGCCTTCCTTTCCAATTTGTTTAAGTCTTAGCAAACAGGAAAAAGAATCTAGCTACTAGTCCTAGACATCGCACTCTTAATTTCTGCATCATGTATGGGCTCATTTGCTTAAGAATATTGGGAGATCTTTACACAGGGCTGCAGGAAGGACTGACAGGTTGACTTGTGAGGTTTCTTGAGTTGGCACGTAGCAGCTGGAGATCGTTGCATGACTTGCATCCATCCCCTTAGAAATCAACAGAGAAATGATTCCTTGCCTGGCATAAAATCAGCAAGGAAGAAGCAGTGGTCAGAGTAGGGTGTTGGCTGGGATCGTGTCGTCATCCCCCAGAAAGCACCTCCCTATCCGGAGATGAGTGGCTACGAGAGCACAAATTTTGCAAGGCGGGAGCAGGCTTGAGCAGTAGGTGTGGTTTGACCAGAAGAAACTGAGCCAATCTAATAGCTCATTGACCTTGCCATAATTTAATCAACTTACACAACTGGCAGACAGAAAACAAACCCTGCAAAAATACTGCTCCCCATATTGCAAGCTAAATTGAGTCAGACTAGGCACAGTAGGGGACAGGGCTCCATGGGTGGGAGCAGATGAGGAAAGAGGTAGGACTCCCTTCAGCAGCAGCAAGTAGATTAATTCAGGGTGTCAAGCTTGCTAGACTGCAGAGGAACTTGCTTTTGGCTACGTTTGTGTAAAGTGTCTGTCAGTAGCCTGGGATTTCTAGCCTCTAGAGGAGCACAAACAGTATTCAAGAGCATCTGAAATATCAAGGCATTTGTATAGTCTGCTGCACAAGTGTGATGATATCCAAGTGTAACCATATAAAAGACAAATAATATTTATTGAAAGTGAAATTGGATTTTAGAAAAGCAATTCTTCTGTTTTAAATGGGAAATCAATTCTAAAAATACTAGTTTCTGCCTGAAACAACTCTATTAAAGAGAGGTCAAAGAGAAGTCTGTGGTGCCTGGATCCAGCTGTTAGCAGGGGAGACATTTGATTCCACTGATCTGCTCACATCCAGTGGAAGCTGTTGACGGGGTAAAGAAAGGCCTAGCAAACTAATGGACAGCACAGCATTCACAGCAGGAACACGCCAGCTCCAGACGCTTTCTGCACTTGACTGGAGGTCTGAGACAACGCAACCTAGCCACAGTAAGAGGAAGAACCTGTGAATAAGTAGCCTAACTACCCAGTCTGCGCACAAATCTAAAGGCTGTGACTGTTCACCAACACAGATGACAGATCTTCAAAGAATGGGGCCAACAGAAAGTCTGTCCAAGCTCTACACATGCCAATGTGTGAGGACAGTCCTCTGGAACATTGTTTCTGGCCTAGTCATTGTATTTATGAATTTTTTTAAGCTATTAGGACAAAATAAGTCATGTTCCCTTTTAGTCAGAAATTCTTCCTCATTTGTTACAGCTGCAACTCTCCCTGGGTGATATATTTTTGTATATTTAGCAAATTGCCAAATTCCATGGGGACATCTAATGTTTGACTGGTAAACAGGCTCTGTCCTTAATAACATGTTAGAGAAAACTAATTCTGCTGGTTTTTCTTTCTCAGGTTAAACTATGTGACTGAGACAGGAGGAGAATTTCAATGTACTTGCAGGAGGGTCTTTTCCCGCGTTAATTGCATTGTCTTGTTTTTATTTGTGTCTATAAATAAATAAAGAGTATATTAGTTATATCTTCTCTGTAAAATTTGGGTGGTTTTTATTCAATTGGCAGCTTATTCCATCTAAGTAAGAACTTTTTTCATTAACAACATTTGTTTCTTACAAAGAGGAAACAAATTCATCTAATCTCTCTCCCATTTGGAGAGAGGTGGCAGGAAAAAGCAGATGATAGCTGAAAACTTGCCCCTTAGCAGGTAAATCACTGTAGACAACTTTTTCATTTCACCTCGTTTAAATGAGAAATACATATCTCTTTCTTCAAGCTTCCTAAAAGTTACTGCCTTTGGGCCCCATCATTATCCTGTTTGTTTATGCTTAATTCCTACCCTTCAAGGTCATCACAACAGCTACAATTATAGAAATAAATGAAAAAAAATTGTAGATCCTTTAGGTAAGGTTAGAAAAATTGTTCAGAGGGAGAAGTCCATGACCATGACTTGCAGAATCAGTAATGTGGCATCTAAGAATCCTTCTCCATAGCCCGTCACAAAATCAAAATGGAAATAGATACATAGATAAATTTGCCTGAAAGAAAAAAATGTGTGTTGTTACGTACTTCTTGTCTAGCATAATTCTGTCTTTTCTCCCAGTTTGGCATTTTACTTTTAATAGTACTGATAGAAAAGTAGGCCACTGTGGAAATGAAAGAGAATGGCAAATTATATACATGCACATATGTTTACTGAAAAATTGAAAACTTAATAGCAGGAGTTATGTACTCTGAAAGGAAATATTTTTAGAGGGATGAAGTGACATTTTTTAGAAATCTCAGTCTGAATTCCCATTCCCAGAGCAAGAGCAAGCAGGACTCTGTGGCTCCCTCTAGGAGAAGGAAGTCTGGGGCTACAGTCCAAACCACATGCCGTGCTCTCTCTGGCAAGTCTTAGGGTTGTTGGTGAGCAGCCCCAGTTCCAGCAGCCTAACAGCCAGAGGGTTAAGGTGGTCTGAACAGTGAGGGATCAAGGGAGTGTTCAGTTTTGTATGTAAAGGAGATTCATAAACCTGGATAACAGCTCTAAGCTCCTGCATATCTTTAGGTGAGGGAGGTTTTTTGTTTCTTAAAAAAAAAAAACCTCCACAACAACCCTTGACAGGATCTTTGAAAGAGGAGTTGTGGGCAGCGACTTCCAGAAGAGGGCTGGGGGCCGTGTGTGGCAGGAGAACCTTCCCTGGGAGGTGTCTGATGCAGGAACAACCTGACCTTGCAGCGGTTCTCAGCGTTTTGTTTTAGGTGGCACTAGGGTACGGCACGCAGCCCATGCCATCTCTAGACTGGCTGGCTTGGATGCTCCCGAGGTGCCTGATCTGCTCTTGCTTCCCTGTGAGGAAGCCCAGTTGTTGAACAGAGTTCTGGCATGTCCACGGTGGCATATAAAGCCTTTGTGGTTTTTCCTGCAAGCATAATTTCATTAAAAGTAGACATAAGCATTAAGAGCAACAGAACAAATTAGGTTTGTGTCTTTCTACTTATTAACTTTAAAAGAGAAGGTGGAAAGTTCTAGGGTTCATTTCAGGTTTTTCTGTATCTGTGTTGCAGAGAAGTCAAAATTTAAAATTTGGACAAGACCATAGTAACAGATACATTCACCTTACCTTCCTGCAATACCACAGACAAGTGGAATTGCATCAGAAATACCAGGGAAGAGAAAGCTGAGTGAGATTTGAAATTCCGGTTCTGGTCATAGAAAAAAACTTTTCAGGGGGAAAAAAGATACTAATTAAAATTTATCTAAGAAATGCCTTAGTAAAAGAATTGTCGATCTATTTCAGCTTAAGTCTGAAAGAAGCACATTTGAGGCTTGAATATGACAATAATTAACACACTGATGGTGCTGACATAAAACGCCAATAGATATTTTTTAACTGCTAATTAACCTCTGGCTTCTATAGACATCTTTAAAAAATACACATCTTCATCACCTTTTTTGCAACTCACTAGCAATCACATCATTCACACTACTTCTCAGACCATGCTGCAGATCGCTCTTGGTCCTTTTGACCTGTTTTCATTTCAGAATTACTGCACAGCCCTACCAATCTAATGACACTTGCAAACGTCTGTGCTTGCTGCAGGTGTCCTTCCTATTTCTAAAAATTAATTAACGAAAGTTAATTATTTTTAATGTATTGTTTGTGTCTCTCGTCTCAATATCTGAATTATTGAAGTGGATCGTTGCTATTTGTTTTCACAAAGTTGGAAAACTCAGAAACCCCACTATCATCTTAATTACTTACAAATGAAGGGTAAAATGTCTTTCTTTCCGTGGCAGAATTCCAAAAGATGTAATGGAGACAGGATCTCAACGGCAAGCGTACGTTCCCTACGCATTCCTCCAGTCTCAGCAGGACCACTCAGGCACTGGAGGCAAAGCGTGTGTGCCGTGCATAAGCACAAGTATGCAGTTCCAGGACAAGGATCCCACTACATCTTTTACTTTGGAATAGTAGTGCCAGATTTTCAGCAACATGTTATGTTTAAACAGAGTGGTAATTGAATATTCTGTCTGCTGCATAGAAAAAAAATAGCTCATCCTCCTTTTCCTCTCCCAAAGAAAAAGCATTACAGTACTTTTTTTCCCCTAGCCTGGATTCCTGCATAAATTAGAAGGGTTTTGAGATCATTATCTCTTCCTATGTATAATAAATCTCTGTGTGTGTTCGCATGTGTGCACACATATGTGCATGTACATACTTGCACGTTGTGCAAGAGAAAGAGAGGGAACAAGAACAAACAGTAGCCAATTTTAACCACATCTGACAGAGCAATAAAAGGCTGAAAGTGTTACATTCCTATACATTTCATGAAAACAGGCTGCTAAGTAAAAGAAGATAGACCCACTTCAGCTTGAGTTAAACTCTTATTAAACACCAAGAAAGGTGCAAAGGTGAAAGATGTTATGAATACCCACCCACAGGAAGAGCTGCAGTCGGAGCTTCCAGCTATGTAGACCTAGGAGAATCCAAACAAGAGATACCCCAAGGGAAACCAAGCCCCATCAGATCCATAGCTCATGGGACTACTGGTTTGTGCTAGATTTCTATTCCATTGCTGTCCAGCTCTGAAGATGACATACTCAATGTTTGCCCTTTGACTCTGGGGATGAAATGATTTTTTTTTTTTTTTAATACAAACCTAATGAGCTGAAACCCAAGATGAAAGGAAGGACCGGAATGTGTTCTCAAAGACCACATGGGATATTCTCACCAGAGTCTCAGCGATTGGCATGCAGCACACTAGACAAAGAGAAAACAGTATCTTCAGGTTCTCAAACCCTGGAGACTGGAGAAAAACTTCATGCCCTGGCAGCCAGGACTTTGGCCTTGTTTAAGTTAGCAAGAGCCAGTGCTGTTAAAAGCCTTTCATCCCACTTTCTAACCTGTCACATCACTGATGTCCAAGGGTCTAACCATTCTCAGAAGTTTGGTGAGGGATACACATCTTAGGCCTATCGACTTTCCTGATTTTTCTGTAATTGAGGTGCGGTATCCATGCAGAAGATGCAGCTGGAGGAAGGAGTAAGTCAGGCTTCTCCGCGCTGTTGTCCCTTGCTGGTGCAGTGCGGGGCCCTCGGGTCTGCTGGTGACACACATGCCAGTGCCACACGTCTTTGGCATCTCGCTTGCATGCTGAAGGAAAACTGAAAGCAAGAGGGTCCAAACCGGGTTCTGGATAAAGTGCCAATAAACACACTGTCTTCACGACACTTACCCGTTATAGTGCTTGTCTCGGTCACATTTCCTCCCCCTTCATAGCTGGGGTGCATTTGACAAGGTTTGTTTACTTCACCCCGGAGTTGCATGTTCATCACCTATCAGTCACGCATCCGGGGACAAACTCTGGTGCTCCAACATTTGCAATCTACTCTGGATGACTGCCTGCCTTTTTATGTCCTAGTCACAGTAACTCATCTTTCATCTACACCTGTCTTCTGCACTGTACACTTCCGACCCTCCTTTGCTAGGCATGTTCACATTTCTAAAAATACCACCCAGGAACTTTTTATTCTTCTTCGTGTTGTGTAGCAAGGAAACTTGGCTCTCAAGCTCAGCAATCTTGCTCGTAGGTGCTGAGGCAATCAATGCACCTAGGCTGCCTCGGATGCCTGTAGCCATATTTAGCAGTGCTCTGATTCACAGGCCTTCATACCCCACACAAAGGAAGGCGAGATAATGAAAGAATTCAGCAGCCAAATCCTGCTATTCCCCTCTTCTTCCCAAAAAGGTTAACTCCAAGAAAAACAGAAGTGCCCATTCTTATCACAGGGTGACAAAGGGATGTGTGTGGCGTTATTATTATTCTTGCTGCTACACGTGTGTGAGGTTAGCCTGAGATTTTTAACAAAGTTTTTATTTAATCTTTTGTTGCTAAGAGAATAATAATGATCTGGCACAGTAATAAGAATCTCCAAGGCTTGGAGCAATAAAATCAAGTTACAGTCTTCTAAACTAGCTACATTTTGCAATTTTATGGGAAAATAAATATCCATTCTCTTGAGTACGTTATACTTGTCAGTCCCTGTTTTTCCTGCACTAATCTAAAATAAATTAGACAAGTAGCCTTCTTTTTGTGCTCTGTCATTCATTACTTAAAGATATAGAGAGGAAGTTAGAACAGCATGTTTGTCGAATAAGTAAATATTTAACAAATTGACTTTCATTTTAACAGTATAAGGGAACAGTATCATAAAACTTTAGAAATTTGGTGGTACTCTTATTGTTTTTTATGTGACACTCAAGTCATTGGAGCCATTTTATTCCCTGGATGAATGATAATTCCCATAGTAGGACAATTCAACATAAACATCTGCAATAAAACAGGTCAATTAAATCTGCAAGTTAATTCTAGGCCAGAGGGAGAAAAAGCTGCCTTATTCTTATTTACTGTTCCCTAGGGAGTTAAGACCCCAGGGCAGCACGACTCTGCACGGACTAGAAGTTAAACATGCGCTTGATTTCGGAGTTTCGGGGACCCACACGCTCACGGTTCTGTAATTCACAATAACGCTCCTAGTTGGAAGGGCTGTAGTCAGAAAATGTTTCCTTATTCCCATCATTTTCGGGCAATGAAGGAGGCAGGCCGGGAGGCAGGTTTCTAAAGCCACAGAAAAAACCCCAACTTTAGGGGTTTCCAAATGATCTGTGAAACGTTGTCATCTGCCTCTGGGCTTTCCATGGGGAGAAGAAACTTATTTGTGAAAGTCAGCATAAAGAGCCCCAATTTGGCTTCTGTGAAAAGTGTGAGTTAGATATTACTTTTGTCACATAGAAATCAATAGGAAGTAAAGTATGTTAATGATTTCCCACGGGGTCAGAGAGGCAGCCACTCACGCATTGAAAACAAGTGGCAACCAACACGACAGTGAGCTAATGCTCCTTTCTCCCGTTTCCTCATCGGTTTGTCTACTGTTTGTCCACACTTGATACGCAGGTCATCAGTATGATAATTATAAGCAGAGAAGAGACTTCACAGAGAACATAACCTGCTGTATCCTGAGCGAAAAGGCCTCAACCTGCCCAGTATCTCGTATTTAATTCAACTCCCCGTTCCAGTCTGTACCAGACCATTTGGGAGGTAGTAACAGAGTCTGAGAACTCCCAACTAGTGACTATGCAAAGTATTTTCATTGCTGCAGCTAATCTACAAAGACAAATATTTTCTTGTTTACACTGTGAGAAACAAGATATCCTTATCTCCCAATATAAAACATTTGCTCTTAGTTGGATACCAACACTGTTCAACTCCAAAACTGTTTGAAATCCTGGCTTGTTGCTTATCTAATTCAGCGGTGCCCATTATAGAAATCAGAGAACTCCCTCCAATACTGCTCTACCTCCCTGTCTGTCCCTATCTCAACCATCCCGTTGAGGATCTTCTCGTAAAATCTCTGCTGATCATGGAAGAGATTATCCCAATTTCACAGACATGATTGAGACATGCAGGAGTATCAGGAGTTTTGCCAGAGGTCACGGCAGAACCAAGAACTAAACTCCTGTTTTTTGGATCCCAGTCCATCCTCCCTTTCACCATCTTTCCACCTCAAAGAAGAAAAATGGAACAACGTTCTTCCTTGTCCTCTGTTTTGAGTAAGAGCCTAATTATTTGGCTACTGCTCCATTCTGTTCTTTGGAAAATGTTTTTCTTTCCTGTTGTAGATTTTCCACATACACATGCCTTCACAATTTGCAAATTGCTGCCAGACAGCATCAGTTAACATCCTGGGAAGCAGCAGGCCAGCTACGAATGCAGCTCCCAAGCAGCACCAGCCCAGGTTGTGCATGCACCATGCATCTGTAGTTACGCAGAAGGAAAACAGCTCAAGGCGTTAATGGTGGGAGTGGCTCTGAATTCATCAACAACTCGGTGTCCTCTTGGGCATTTCAGCGTCCGCGTGGGGAATCCTGCAAAACCCACGCACAGCCTGCCACCACCTGGCCTGCACTCTCCAGTTTGGACCATTTCATGCACACTTGTGCATAGGAAGCTTACCATTACAGCCCCTGGGCATTATAGCCAACTTGGGCTTTTCAGCCTGGATGTTAATAGAAGCCATTCCCAATATTTTGTCAATTAGTGCCATTGCCAAGATACTGGCTGAAGATTATTTAGATCTCGTTTTCCACTTTTTTTTTTTTAAAAAGGTTGTGCTGTACTTAAAAAAAAACCAAAGCCAATTTTTCCAAGTCTACCCGTGCAGTATTAGTAACTGTTTCCTTGTGGGACAGTGCTCCTCTCTCAGTCATCTCTGTATGGTTTTCAAGCCTTGCCACACGCCCATCTAAGTTGTTAATTCTCGCCGACATTTCCCTCTATCTTTCTTCCAGAGAAGAAAGGGGCCATTGAAGAATATCGTGCAGACTCTCAAGCAGTTCCCGAATTGATCCCTCAAGGCTCAGGCTGGTGAGAGGGCAGCACGGCTCAGAGGCAGAGCCCAGCAGAATTTGTTGAGGAACCTTTGAGCCAGCAGCATGCTGCTTGAAAAGCCTTTCTCCTTCAGACACGTTCGTGCCTCGAATCATTACCAAATATAGAATGTATTCTTTAAAACATACTACTTTCCCCACATGAGGTATCTAAAACTGTTGAAAAAAGCAAAGCTGAAAAATACAATGATACGCCTTGCCATATATGAGACGTGATTAAATCAAAATGCCCCAACAGCCTGACCTGGTGGCCATTCACTTTACTCGCCCGGGTAGGTGTACGAGATACAACCAGACTCCTCGGGGGCGCGGAGGTATTCACACACGCACACAGCCACGGGCTGGACTCCTTGCACGCCACTGGCTCTGTGACGGACTACGCTGGCATGCCTGCGGTCAAGCAGCCTGTTCGCATATAGGAAGGGGCATTCCGCAGGATCATTGTTAATAACAGGAAGATATTAAAAGTAACCAAAACAAAGACATAACATTCCCTTGTCCAAACACACTGGGGGTCTCACAGGTGCTGCTCTCACTGTCATCTTATCTGGCCATCACAGAAATGGTCTGTCCCAATATTTTGCCTCTGTCACGTAGAAAATAGCTTTACTGGCTCCCCTCCCACCAGGGCTCCAAACCCAGGCACCCAGTGCCCCCTCGGCCCCTTGCCTTTCTGTCCTGCTGCTCTTGCCACGCCGAGCATTGCAGGGCAGTGGTGCGTGCCTTAGGCATGTGCACTTGCCCAAGAAGCCCAGAAAGCCCGGAGCGGCACATTTGTTTTTATGTTTGAAGTGAAATCATGATATAAAAAAAAACAATTTGCATGGTTTACATGACATATCCTTCCATCAGGAAAGGTAGTTCCCAGGAAAAGGTTAAGGATGGATAGGATAGGAGTTAAGGAGAAGGATAAAGTCTTTCCTCCTGCTACTTTTTAACCCCCTTCTTGCTGTGTAAGTTTTCTGTTTCCATTCCAGGAAGCAGGCTCGCATTTTAGTGGCAGTTCTTGATCTAAAAAACATTCTAGTTTATTTCACACACAGAAGAAAAAAAGCCTTTCTGATTCAGTGCTTACACTGGATAGTTGATTTAGTCCCAAAAACTGTCAAAAAAGGAGGGATAACTCTCCCGTGCTTTGTTTCTTTTCCACTTTTACCCAGTCCCTGTGGCTGGCCTCGTCTCCGTGTTTTTCTCACATGTCTTGTGAGATTAGTCACTCCATCCTTCAACCTGTGCATTTGACACACGTTTATTTTCCACAGGCATTTGCTTCCATGCTGAAGTCCCAAGTGAGCTCTGTTATGCAGCACAAACCAGGCGTGTATCAGGTGCCCGCAGATGCAGTGGCCTACTTTGTGTGCCAGCCCTGCTTAGACTTCTCTCTTTTCAGGTGTGTCCTCGACGCCCTTCCCTACTCTTCAGGTAGGGATACAACTTCCCCTTCTTCTAGCTCTTCCCATTGTGCGCAGTCTCCTTCAGGAGAGGAGCCAGGTGTTTTGGGCTGATCCAGGCTTCGCTGTGGGGGCCCAAACCCTTCAGAGCTGGCAGTCCCAGCTGGGCTCCTTTGCTCCTTCCCATCAGTGCTGCCCTGCATCACGTTAAGGCACAACAGTGACCAGGAAACAACCACCCTTGAGCAAATACCCTCTGCTGTTGCAACACAAAAAGTGAAAAGCAAGATTGCAAATCCCGCTGCGATAAGGTATTCTGTGTTTTGATGCACATTTGCTTGAACGTTCAGAGATCCCAGCTCATCTCAACAGCTCTCTGACTTGCAGACAACATTTGCCTTGGTGTTTCTTTCGCTCGCATGTAAAGACTAACCATATATAAGCCACTACTCAGGCCAAAACTGAAGGCTACACAAGCAAATGCACTGTTTATCTGCTGTGTAACGTTTAACCGTGGTAGGAATTGAGCCCTAAGAAAATGGCAGCTGTTCACTGGGAGTAGCACACTTAGAAACAGATTAGGAGAGTCATAGTAACAAGATGCAATGTATATATATACCAGGAAAGCCCGTGCTCTGCATTGTGTGTGTCTGTTGCAAAATAGCACTTAGATGCTGCAGCGCTAGGTGGTTATGCTGCTTGGTTGAATAAAGGAAAAAAATGGAGGGGAGGAGGGAAAACAAACTGTCACCGCTCCGTGGGTCGGAGCCCTGACAGTCTGCCCGCTTTGTTGCTCTGCTTGAGCACCTGAACATTATCACGCTTGCACTTCTGAGACACGAATACAAATACATCCCTTAGATGCTGGCCAGCTGATCGCTTCTGCCTTGCAATGTTTTGCATATTCATTTTGGTATCCTTTTATTATAAGGCTGATAAATACAATCCGGACATTGAGGAAGCGGGAAGACCCAGCGTTCTTCCACACTGACACTGCATTCCTAGAAGGTAAATCTAGTTAAGGCAAGTCTTACCCCCCTGCAGGAAAAACCCCTGAAAACTGAAAAAAAACCCCCACATACTCCTAGTTTACGTCTTTGATCCACCAGCTTTACGCATGGAGCACAGCATGCCTCCCATGGAATTTTGCCGAGGGTTATTTTCCCCTCGTGCTGCCAGTGAGACCCCAGGAGCTGCAGTGTGCATCTGTTACAGCCGCAGGACAACAGCTGGGGGGTCAAGAAAATCAGAGGCAGAAGGGGCATCAAAACTGTTTTCTGACTCATCATAAAAATCAACAGAGGGAAAAAAAAAAATCTTTAAAATCCTCTCAAGATATTTTAATATTAAACATTAAGTTATACAGATGTGATACTTAGAAGTCACTCCCAAATAAACAAGAACTTTGCAAGCAGCTATTAGAATACTACACAGTTTATAGTAACACTATTAAAACCCCCAAAATATTTACAGTCTTCCCTTCTAACCCAGGGGTGTGCCAAAATGCAAAAAATAATTCTGGTAACAAGATGACTTACAGACAAAATGGTCTTGCAACATTTCCCAAGCTGTGAATAGTGGAAATGCATTGGGATCCTCCTTGTTCACACACACCATTTGAGCAGCAAACATCAGGTTTAAATATCAGGTCTCACCATGGGAGAGACACTCTACAGCTCCTGCTGGCCATCCAGTGGTGGGCATCTCCGAGCTTCATCTCAAAGAACTTAAAACAAGCAAATGAAACAACATATCACACTATCTAGACTCTTATTAATGAACTGTTTCTAGGTGCTGTAAGTTGGAAGTCTCTGAGCATGAACTGATACTGGTCTTCTCAACTACAGTGGTGCAAAGAAAACCAGTGCTGCTCAAAGGTCAGAGAAGATTTAATGCTGAACGCTAAGAGATGAGCAGAAGGTATAATTAATCTATTTAACTGTTACAGTCAGACCAAATTTGGGATTCTGGGGGAAGGCTACACAGGTCTTTCCTTTTCAACGCAAGGCGAGGATCCAAGTATATCCTAAGTGAACTGAGTCTTCTGGTGTTGCTTTCTTAACTGCTATGCTGGATTAGCCACTAGGGACTGCAAAAGAAAGCGTCCCGTTCTGTTCAAGCCCAGTTGAGCAGGCAATGGCAGGACTACCAGAGTCATATCCAACTGGCTTTGCAGGGAAGGGCACCTCAACAGGGCAGTGGCATAGCCAGCGTCTCGGTAAACTGGACCAACAGTGGATCATCCTGTGATGTCTCATGGTTTCTTATATCCCACCCCAAAGTTCTTGCTTCACTTTCCTGACCTACGATACCTTCTTTCTGTTCCCTTCATCCCTAGCTACGCTTGGTATTAATAGAAGTTTTACTTCTCTTTTCTTCAGCTTTGTTTATTCTGTTTTCTTGTTGTTCTCAGTATTTCCACCTCAAGCTACATGCTTTGTTCTCTCCATTCAACATGCACATTTGGAACAAGCAGCACAACTGTGTGAGCTCTGTACTTGTCCCTGCGCAACCAAGGAGAAGAGGGGCATAGGGTAGAAATAAGAAAAAGAAATAGGGAGAGAGGTTGACTTCCTTGCAGCTGCTCTGCTACCTCTGAGCAAGGCTAGTCCTCCCACATGAGCCTAGAGCCACCAACCCACTTCATACCAAAAGCAATGACTTCAGCAACCTAAATGTCACAAGGCTTTGCCTCCTCCTGCCTGACGTTCAGACAGTGGAGGGCATGTGGGAAAGAACTCACCCATTAAAATAACACCTTCAGCAGATCTCTCCTGGACCCACTGAAATGCCAAGCAGCTGCAGCGTTTCCAACAGTTCAGTGTAGAAAATATGTGGCTCCCTGGGATAAATCACCTTTGTTCCCAGCTCTTCTTTTTCTGAAGTCTGATGAGTCCCGGTGGCCTTGGCATTGCACCCAGCCCAGATGGCAATTCGAGCTGGCTCTTTCCTACTGTGCCATTGCACTGCGACCTGCGGGGAAAGCACCTGTGTAAGGTCCCAGTTTCTCCACCATGCTGGTGTGGGGGAAGCGGGTTGCTGCCTTCGGCCGGTGGCCTTCAAGTGCTCCTCAAAAACCCCAGGGAGACGAATAGGCCTTGTGAGCTCTTGCATGCACCTACCTTGATATGATTATGGGGTCGTAGACTTCAGGGGAAAAACAGACCAGTTCCTCCCTTCTACCTCTTCAGTCAAAGTATTCTTAGAAATTCCTTTTAATAACAGCGAGCAGTTTTTAAGTGGCTGGCGTCTTTCAAATACTGAGCAATATCATGTATTCAGAAAGTCACAGCAAGGTTTTTGTCTTGAAAAAGCTTAATTTCCTGAAGCACATATCAAAATCCCACCCTATGAATCCCTTCTGTGCAACAGAGCTCTCCTTGTTAAAATTCTGCACAAGCATATTTCCTCCCCGCTCCCTCAGGTACCATTCTCTCTATGTACACTACAATAACAACTGCGCCTTTACTAAGATTGAACACAATAGCCAGGTCTTTGTAGAGGATAATTAACAGCCAGCAGTGAATCTTAGTGTTTATTCAATGGGGTATGAATGAGTTATGAAAATTCGTTTTTGCTGGAGAGGTAATGGGATATTGTTATGTTTGCATATGCTTTGCCTCTTGCATGGTAGCATATTTATAGTGTTCAGAGTTTAAAGTCAGAAATATGCACACAGATATTATGCGTTTGTATTCAGGCAGCTATGCCTCAACATGTTTGCCTCTCTTTCTGTCATTAACGAAATCCCCGCTCCATCTGTATCTAATCCAAATTCCTCGTGTCCATTCTGAGCAGGATGAGTAGACCTGAGCCTCTCCAGCTGTTCCTAGAGATGCGACGGTTCATTTCTGGAATTGAATTTCCACAGTCTTACGGAAACTATCTAGCTTAGTGCCCTCACACAGGATACTTCACAGAGTACTTGGAGGTAAATACAATGACATTACACAGTTCTGAAATACGTGGAGCCCCTAAATTAGTGCGTGCTTTTCATTTCATGATAGAAAACTGTCATGTTGTTCTTTACTATTGAATAGCTAAGTATGCGTGAAAAGCAGCAACTCCCACTTGCAGTAGTGTATCTATATCTATAGAGTGTATTTGTCTATGTATATAGATTATATATGTAAAATACAGAAATATCTCTCAACTCTAAGACTGAAAACCAATTGTAGCATAATTTAAATGAGAACATGTTTTTTTTAAAGTAGAAATACTAATGACCATTGGGAAAAAGGCAAAAGGAAGAAAAATGTCCAGGTACATTAAAAAAATAATAAATAAAACAAAGTTTTATTGGGACTATTCCCAAAGCCCACAGTTTCAGTTCTCATCCAGGCTACCAGGAGATGATTAAGAGAAGAGGGACTTGGGCTGAGAAAAAGCACACTTTTGCTGCTGACTCACAAAACACCTTTTCCCCACTTTTTTGCGGCCCAAGAAATGTTGATGTTCCAGAAGCTCCTGCAGAAAGTCCCCAACTCTTACCTGGCTGCATGTTGCAGGCGCGCACTCCTGCATCACCCGGGCATAGCGAGACGTGACTGCTTAGGTGCAATAGCTGGATCAGGACGTGGCAAGCTTTGTCGCTGCTGTTACTTGGTTTTGCATTGCTAAGCACACACGAAAACTTGGGAACGCTGCCAGAAAAAGAGCCGTTTGATCTGACCTTGGGCCTGTGAAATGGCTGGAAAAGCAATAACGTGATTGCTGGCATGCCAACGAGTGTGCCAGGCAGCCTGGGCTGGTGTAGGAGTCCCGGCTGTAAATGGGCCACGACGGTGAGTTTCCCATTGCGGTCAGGGGTTTGCTGAGATGGAAACATGGCTGTACACGGGCACTTCACACCAGCACTCCTGGCAATGGACTTCACACCATTTCTGTAATTGTTACTGAATAGGTGGGTTTTTTCTTCTCCACTGCAACCTAAAAAGCCCCTTTCAGTCCAGCAAGTCATTCACACTGAAGGTGCATTTCCAAAGCAGTGATCTTAAGAGAGGATGGGGAATAAAAACATTGCAGTGCTCGGCTGCAGCGCAGCAGCCCTCAAAGGTGACCTACAAAGGCAGCCCGTGAGCCTCTGACCTCCCTTGCCCTTTTATCATATTTTAAAGAAGACTTGAATTTTTTTTCTTTGAAAACTAGCAGGGATAGATGAGAGGTTCTGCATGATAGTTTGTTTATTTGTTTGTTTTCCTTTTGAAATGTAGGTCCTGTCTCTCCCGGAGGGGGTTCTGGCTAACTGGGCAACTAATGAAACAATAATACTGCCTGAGTCGAGGGAGTGAAAGTCTAGAGGGGAAAATGCATTTTTTAATTTATTTTTTTGTTTTTAATCTGACTGCTTAGCATTCCTTCTTCCTAGTTAACATCTACTGGAGTTCAGTCATCAACTGACATTTTGGAGAAACAAGCTTTTTGTAAAACGTACAAGAGCTCCACTCCTCCTAGCAAAGCCTCTGTACTAAACACACAGCTGCCAGCCCACAGAATGGCGTTTCAGGCAGGACCAAAATTTAGTACTGTGCACATTTTAGGGGCTCAACAAAGCAAAAAAAGGGAATTTGTCTTTTAAGTATCTGTCCACTGCCTTTTTAAACCATCATGCAAAAGAAAACAATAAAAAGAAAATAAGAATTGCTCTGTAAATCACCTGTGGACAGCAGACGTGATGAGTTGGAGATATTTAGTTCATTTGCAGGGATTTCTTCTATGCATTGTAAAACACGTGCTCTGTAGTCCTTAGCTAACGTATCCTGCACCATGGTATAAAATGAATGTGTAACATTTTGAACTGCTGGCCAGAAGGCCACTTGACAAGGACTGCACTTGAAGTTATTCATTGCAAAGACGAGCTAAAAATGCGTCTGCTTCTGCACAGGTGCAAAAAAGCCACTCTTTGTACAGGAGGGGTTTTTGGCATTAAATTAGATTCAGGAGATGATGATGGAGATGCACATAATGAATTTGTAACTATGGGGAAGCAAAGCATTGTTTCTGACCCAGATAAAATGGGAAGTGCTTTGCTGATGTCCTCCCTGGCTCGCAGGAGGAGCGCTGCCCACCCAGCCCTGCAGCCCCGCCAGGCTGCGCAGCTCCCTGCCTGGGGCTGACAGCGCACCAGCACCTTTCCCGCCTCCGGCAGCCTCATCACGGCAACAAATACAAACACGGATTACTACACTAAACACGTCAAGCTAAGTCAATAGTTTAATAACCACTATTAAGGCTTTTCCAAATCCATTTAACAACTGTAAATTATTCCAAAATAAAATAGCCTCAGCCAATCAGCTGTGTAGTCACTGACCCACAACTATGTGCTTATTTCTCAATTAAGCAAATCTCCACACCCTGGTTGGCTTTAGCTGCTGTGGTTTTATACGTTGCAAGATCCAGTATATAAATCCCTGCCCCCTGCCTGAGATCCTCAGCTGGCTATTCCTGACACCAGGTACTGCAGCTTCGCCTTCGCTGGCGGTGATGCTGGTGTTAGGATAAACCTCTCCACTCCACTTGTACCCTGCCATGCCCTCCCGTCGTGTCCCCCAGCTAAAGCCATGCTGCTCAACCGCCCCTGCCCTGCCAGGGTGCGGGACCACCCTGAAGGCCTGTGCTTGCATGTGCAAGGACAAGGGTTGCTCACCCGCTGGCGCCGTCCCCGAGCTCCCCAGGACTGAGCCGGGGCAGATGCCCTCACCTCTTGGAGCAGCATCTGAACTCCCGTTGAGCTCCAGGGCTCGCTGTGTCCCGGGCACTTCACCGGCACCAGGGAGGCAAACCGGCAGCGGCACTGCCGGCACCGACAGGGAGGTGACGGGGCGGGGGAGCGCAGCGAGGCAGCGCCGTTAATGAGCCCGTGGCACCGCTTAGTTGTTTGAAGCCGGAGAGTTTATAGTAGCCAATCAGCTCGTCGGGGGGAGCGGGGAGAGCCCGTCAGGCACAGCAGGAATAATTGGAGGGAGCTCCTAATTAATTTGATAATAACCCTATCCTGTACTAACACACTCCACATGCAAAAATGGGTAAAAAGTGCCAATTAGCGGTGGAAGGGAAAGGAAACGCGTGATGGGGATTCAGGGCACTTTGCTGCCAAGGCCCGACAGCACACAGGTGTGCTGGGCACTCAGCGGCACTGTCCCTCCTCAGGCACTGGAGTGACCTGCTTGCATCTTCTGTAGCCTTGTATCTGCTATAGCCTACATCTCCATGGAACGAGTTAGCTTTCTTCTCGGTACTTGCATCCATCAACCAGCCATAGATGGGCTCATGATACATTTCAGGGGTGCTTGCTGTAAATTGTTTTCCTGGTCGGTTTTGCAAGACTTAAGGTCCTCTTCCTCCTCAAACGCACGGGAGCCTGTGGGACCTGCGTGCCTTCAAGCCGTGGAGGGAGGTACAGCCAGCAGAGCAGGGCCTCAGCTCCTTCGAAAATGGGGCTGTAGCTGCATGGCCGAGCTGGGCATCAACAGATGTCTCAACCCTTCCACAGCGGTGTCATCAGTTTTCTTGTTTTTCTCGCCACTCATCCAATCCATCAGGAGGTTTGGGATGAAGTGGGCAGAGCAGCCCTCCTCGAGCTCCTCTGCTCAGCTTGCACCACTGCTGGGGTGGTGCCAGCAGAGTCGGCCCGGAGAGGCCACCTGGAAAGCTTGCAGAGAGCCGGGACCCTGCAGGGACCCTGGAGCTGCCCCTTGCCGCCCACAGCACTCATCACAAGCTGCTGCTAGTCCACAAATCAAATTTAGGTCTTAATTTCTAAATACTGATGTTGGCCTGCCACCAGCATTTAAGATCGCCTTTTTTTTTTTTTTCCCTGTTAGTCTGTATCAAGCTGGTTTATATTTTCACTCGTTAATTTTCTCAAAACTCTCAGCATTCTGTATTACAACCTAATCCCAGGGCCAAAACTGGCAAATAATTCAATATATTTTTCAGAATATAGGCAACTCAGATCTAATTATATGCTGTTAAAGTTTTACCAGGTATCTCACCACTTTTAAAGCTCTCATGGAGCATGCAGCTATAATGAGCTCCAGCTTGCTTTCTGGGCAAATATGAAAGAGGGTTTTTTTTATTAATATTTGTGAACACTGACAAAAGTCTGTGCTCTGTGGTTGCTATTGTGATCGCTGGAACAGACAGCGAATTATTTCCTAATTTGTGCCTTGCAAAGCAGAGGGCACATGCAGGAATTTGTGTATTCCAGGAATTTGTGTATTCCAGGAATTTGTGTATTGTGTATTTGTGTAGCCTAGCAGTTCACAAAGCCAAAGCCGGCAAGGAGAGGAGCTTCAGAGAACAGAAGGGCAGTCGCTGCAGCTCCTGCCAGGGCCAAGAGCAGAGAAAGGGGACCCGAGTCCAACAGCCTGTCCTCACAGCAGCTCCGCATTCACAGAGCAAGGGGTGACTTCCAGCCTCTCGGTACCCAGCGCTTGCTTTCAGCCAGAGGATAAAGACGGTTGGGATGAAGCAGGTGCCCCCAAACACAGTGGTGCCCCACAGACCAAAGTCACCAGCCCTTGGGGGACCTCAGCCAGGGGATAAATGGATGGGAGGGTAATTGCAGGAGACTCTTGCCTGGGTGGGGATGCCTGTGCCCAGCGTGCCGGCGGGGACGAGCTGTGCCCTGGGACCCTTGGCACGCCTGTGTATCCTCGGCTGGGCTGAAATCAGGTTTAACAAAGCCTTGGAGGACCCCCCCGCCCCTGAGGAGTCCCCCCGAGCCCCGGGTCAGCAGAGGGAGCCCAAAGCCGCAGCGTGAGCAGGGGTGGGAAACAGGGTTTGTACCTGTGCAGCAAAGCCAAGCAAGATTTTCCTTTTCACGGGGCAATGGCTTTAACATCGGGGCCAAATCTTGGGTTTAAAACAAAGCCAAAAAAGAAAACCCTCCCCCAACATTCATAAGCCTCTCTAAAAAGCTTCAATTTAAAATGAAACACAAACCTGGCACTTTGCCACGGGACTGCACAGCTTTTAACTGACCCCATATGTAAAGTCAACCTGAGCGAGCTGTTAAATACTTTAATCCAACCCTCCGGCCCCCTAGAGGCACCTTCCTCCTGTGAACTCTGGAGCCAAATCTCTGCAACAGCAAGCTTTAAATCTGGAAACATTAACTACCCTCCCATCTCGTTAGAGAATAAAAGTATTCACTGGGACATAACGAACAGTAAAGCGAATGCCCAAGTTAGGGATAAGGCAGACTCAGTCCTCCTGCAAGGACACGATTTCAAACCCACTCAGCTTTGCTACACGATTGTACATCTCTCCGACTCAGGTAAAACTGGGCCCACCTCGGGCTCCCCACAAGCTACCTACTCCTTTCTCCTCTAAAGCACTCATGTTTGGAAAGTGTTAACTATTAGAGGTAGCACTCGGGCACAGCAGAGTCTGCCTTTTAATTAGGCAACAATACGAAGAGGCTCTCCTTCCTACCACGAGCAACAGAGAAGGCGTTGGTTGTAGAAAGCATCCCTGCCACTGCTGTCAGCTCCCATCCAAGCACGTTACACAGGAGGAGGGGTCTGCTCCTCCTTCCCTGGGAATTTCTTAATTTTGGACCGCATTGCAGTAGAGCAGATTCACCCCCCAGTAGAAATAGAACACACTCTTTCCTTAGAGCAAAGAGACCAAAACTGAAGCACAGGACATACTTAGTTAAAAAAACCCAACACACACAACTTTGATGTATTTGATGCAGGAAATTACATGGTTTCTCTAGCTACATTGCTATGAAATCTTAAGTGAAAGATTGCTTCCAGCAGAACACTCTGATTAAATCTGAAGAGATTTAAGAAAAAATAAGATTTCAAGGCCCAATTAATTTTCTGATTAAGAAGTCAAGATGGGTAAGGAACTGGGAGCAGCAGCTGAGATGCGAGTCTTTCTCCTTCATTATGCTTCTCTTTATTAATGAAGTTTTAAAAACCAAGGTACAGCAGAATAAAAGGCTGACCTTTGATGTATGTGATATGCCATAAACTAGAACCAGTCCTCCAGATTTTTGCCTGTCAGCTTTGCATTTACTAAACAGAAGTTGCCTTTAAAGATAATTTAACATGATTACAGGTCTCTGTCTAAGACTGAAGTTCTCTTTTAAAAGTAGCCTATATATATTGCCCCTTTCCTTCACAGTGTTAAAAAAAAAAAAAAAAAAGGCCTGAAAGGTTTGAGAACCAATGCTTCCTGCTTGTCTCTTTTTCTTGGCATCCCAAAGTCATGCAAAATCTTGTCCTCCCTTCTTTTTGCTAGAGAAATTTGTAGATGATCTGGGCTTCTCTGCAAGGGGAGAGGGGCTTCCTTGCTCCTACGGAAAAGTAGGAGAAAGGCAGTTCCTCGTAAAAAGAGCTTTTCTTATAAATGTATTAGTAATGATCGTGAAAATGAAAACAGTCTAAATAAGAAACATTTCTGGGTGCTGAACGAGGATATCACACACTCGGCAGAAGTGAGGCTGTATCAGCCGTTCTCCAGCCATCCACAGAGCCTCACAGAACAGTCGTGCCATTTCAGTGTTTAAAAACATACAACTGAAAACCAAAACCCTTTCCAAGATCTTCTTTACACACTAATAATCGAGCAGCACGTTATTTTCAAGGAATAATGACTAGAAATAGTTTCTGCAGAACCGTGTTCCTAACAAAATCTAAACCTCCAACTTAAAAATTTGACTAAAAAAAAAAAGAAGGCAGCCAAACTTTCCCCTGTGTCGGGGAATTTGAGAGACTCCCCCGTGCCCAGATCAGCTACGTACAAATGCTAGCACAAGGGGTTACCTAAAAAAAAGGGGGGGGGGCGGGGGGGGCGAAATCACCCAGGAGTAAAGTCGACTATACTGAGATTCCAATGTACTGCAGGCAGTGAAAATTGTCTAACCCCCTGAAGTTTGTAATCCTCGTCTAAAGTACTGTGTACTCCATAAGTAAAACCTCCTGCCCCAGAAATCCAAGGGAGGGTGAAAGAACTCACTTGAAGGTTTGCCTCTTTGAAAAAGACCTGAGGAAAGGGAAAAAAGGTCCATTTCAGGGCTCACAGAATAAGTGTATTTAGATACTCCTCCTTAAGAAAGGACCCAGATGCAAGCAAGGTTTGTGCCATAGTTTAAATCCAGGTTCCCAGGAAAACTTGCTTACAGAAAGATCAGAAGATCTGAGGATCATTACTGCAGAGGATTCAGAGAAATTATCTCCTAATACGCAGTTGAAGACAGAACTAGTCTTGGTCTCTCTTTGGCTTGAACCTCTACTGAAATTTAATGCTGACAAATCAAAAAGGGATATATCCAGAATCCGTAACCCTGATAAAAATGGGAAATCTGTATCATCTTAATCAAAGGATATGCCACCCTGAGCTGGATCTGTGTCTTGTCCCTTGGCCTCGTATGACTCCTGTGTGCTAGAGGTTAAGGGTTTGTTAAAGAATATCGGTTTTGATTAAGTGTCACATACGGTGTAAAACATCCTCTTTATCATTGGGAGTGAAGGTTGGGGGCCAGACAGTGCCTTTTAGAGAGCTTCTAATATAAATTAGGTGTCTTAGGTAATGGGTGGTTTTCAGACAGGATTGATCTTTCTATGGTCCAGTGAAAGTAGGTGTGTTTGGCGAGATGTCACAAAAGCGAGCTTCCTGGCACCTATACTAATGGGCTGGTTACCCCTTTTGGAGTAGGACTTGAAAAATGTAGCACAGGAATCCCCCCTCCCCCTTCCTAACTTTTTCATTTTCTTGATGTAATGGGCAAAGGTCTATATATCCTTTACTCCTTTGGTATTTCAGTCCTTGTATTTGCAGTATCACTCAGTGAATCTTAAGCCACTCATCCTTTTAGTCACTTACGGCTCCCTAAACTTGCATGAACTTAAAGATGAGGCGGTTATGAGTAGACTAGGTTACTTACTATTTTTATCAGTGTACAACCCTTGAAGAAAAATGTACCAAGTACACCACCACAACCAAATGATTTCTGTTTCCCATTAAGTCCTCCTTGGAAACTTTGATTGCACAGAGACCTAGGAAGAACTGTAGAGATGTTAAACCCTAAGTTCCCCTGCCTCAAAAATAAGAGCAAGCATGCATTTCTATAGACATCAAAACGTGTCTGTATTTTCCTCTTTATGAAGCAGAAATTCTCTCAGCTTTGTGCAAAGAGTGGCATGATCAAAAGCACAAACTGAGCGCGTGAGAGCCAGAAGCTCTAATGCAGAGTCTAACCACGGACCTCAGGCAGAGAAGCTATATACAAAATAAACCTTTCCTTTATAGTTCATTGACATGTTGTAGTTAAAACTTTTCTGAAAAGTTTCTGTGGATTTATGAAGAAGTGAAAGCACAAATGTGCAGCCGGTATTGCAGGCTCATAAACCCAGCCAATGAACAAAGTCCATAGATCTTTAAATATGCTAGAATATGCTGCAAACGTTTTCATATTTCACTGCATTTCCCACATACCCACCCGTCATTTGAGCACTGGTAAATATCAAATTTGTTAAAAATAGATAACCGAGGTACATAAGTCTATTCTGATTCTCACCCAGAAAAGCCTCCTTGGTCCCCAGTTTAACCAGGATAACCAAGACTTAGAGCATTAATATCCTTAATTTGCTTATAAAAGTGTATTTCTCTTTAGGCAAAGACTTAGTCACATATATAAGTCTAAGCACAGAATAGCTTCACTGAATACAGTGGGATTATTATGATTAAAGTTGCATTTGCCTGCAAACCATAACAGAACCGGCCTGAGACTTTGCCCTCCTTTTTGGTCATTTCAGATACGAAGCATAGAAACTCTTCTGTTAGCGTGGAAGGCCTAGACAACATTTTCTCTCTCCTATCTCAGGACCTCTCGTGCTTATTTTTGCTTGTTCGTTCATTCTTATTCTGAGGTAACTTTGTCAAAGTGCTTTTAAATGTCTGTCTTATTACAGACATTTTCAAAACCTGATTAACCAGTTGAGGTTTGGGGTTTTTTTTCAATAGCATCAAATGAAGGACACTTATTTCTTACACCCCACGTTCCCAAGCGGATTCCTACATCCAAAGGGGACATAGGGAACCAGTAGTGTGATGGACAGGTATTTCTGCTCGGTAGATCACATATCGAAATGAGAAAAGAGACGGATATTTTTCAGGTGTGGGTGCTTGGTGGGGACAGCTAAGGGAACGAACACACTTGTGAGGCACTGGGGTCCTCAGCCAGGCCCCCGGCAAGGCTCAGGCACCAAACGCCTTTGGGCTCATGGGCTGGTCTTTGGGCCCCCAAAAGAAATCAGCTCTTTTATTTTGAAGGTGCTCACCTTGGCTGTCAGAGATACGGTACATCTTTATTTCTAATGCGTTTAAAGATATTTCCTCCCAAGTAAAGGCATCAAATGGAATACAAATAACATATGTATTTTTACTGATTGCTAGAAATATTACCTTAATACTTCTAAGATACAATTTATCATAGTGTTAAACTACAAGAGTCATGCAAATAGACCTCCATTGCCTTTGAAAACAGAACTACTAATTTCAGAGTGAACGTACCCATCTCAGAGCGGCCGCAATGCCAATGCCCTTCCGAACCACTCCAGGAGCTCACCTAAGAAATAAACATACATTTTATGAGGCTGTCTTATACAACATCTCACATTATTCCTCATGGAAGAGCTGAAAAATGTTTCAAAACCGCAGAGTTTGCCAAAATAAGTCATTTGCCCATCAGAAACACACCCGATCCTGCAGGAACAACAGCCCAGCAGCAGAGTACATGCAAGGCTGGGTGTTACTTAGCTTTGTGAATTCGTTGACCCTAGGACCATGCTGTCAGGAGCACACAGGATATTTATGACCAGGTTTATAACAGCTGATGCCAGAAACAGGGGAGGGAGGCAGAGCCACCGCAGCAGGAGCCCCCTGCAAGCTCCCCGAGCCCAGGCAGGGGCTGCCTCTAGCAGCTGTAGGCAGCCCTTGGGGTTGCTTCCTCTGACTCCCATCATTGTCCTAATTCCTTTTATTTTTAATTTTTTTTTAATGGTTCAGACATAATTTCTAGGTGCTCCTGTCTGCTAAAACTCATGTTAAACGTTAACACTCCCTGATTTGCCACAGGAGCACCTCCTTCTCACTGCAGAAATACAAGGGGGAGATGGGAAGGAGCACAGACTTGCCGTGCTCCCAGCTCCTCTCCCAGACACTGGGCTGGGGGCTGGGATGCAGCTATGAGAGGTTGCTGGTCGAGGTGCTTCTCTGTCCTTTCCAAATGCACTTTCTCACAGTCTGGCAATTACTGAATAAGAGTGTTTCCGACAAGGATAACTGGTTTATTCCCAGCGCACCCCGTGTATCAGTAGGACAGGAGTAAACAGGCTGTGCGCAGGACCAGGAGGAGTCTGGCAGCGGCAGCATGGGCCTCCTTGCAGCCCCATTTATCCTGCCGAGAGGGAAGTTTGCCTGGGGCTTACCTTACAGAGCAGGGACGCCAGCGGCATCACAGCAGCGCTTTGTGGCCTGCCCTGCCATCCTCTCTTTCCCACGGACACCATCGGTGCCCCAAACCCCTTCCGTGCGGGGTCATGAGGAGCACAAGACACGATTCAGCGACTGGCAGTTCATTTTCTCTGCCACAGCAAAATTACTGCAAAGACAGAAAACGGAGATATCTCACTGCTGCAAAGAAACATTATAGAGATATTGGTGACTCAACATATGGAGATTTTGTGCCTGCCTTGTATTACTCAATTTGGCAGAGATAAGAAGTGCTAGGAGTGTAACATCAAACGGAAGCTGCCTGAGGGATCAATTCTACATTTATTACTCTCTTTTTTGTGCTGATGGGAATACAAATTAATAAAAGCTGTGACAAAAAGGTGATTGGATTCCTGGGATTTCCCGTTTTATCCCGTGGCCATCAAATGGCCACTGCCGTGCCTTGGTGGGCAGATCACCCGATGAGCTGGCTACCCTGGCCTAGGGTGCAAGGAAGGGGAGGCCTGTTCTGCTTGGGGATGAAGCACAGAGAGACGGGAGGTTTAAGGCCCATTGCCACAGAAAGTTCATGAGGCCTTGCTAGTGGTCATGATTAAATGTAGAATAGCATGTCCTACTTGAAAGGTAGGTGATGGATGTGAGCAAACATTGCTGCAGAATATGTAAGAGGCAAACAAAGGACTTTGGAAATGCAGGTCTATATCAGAGCAATCTACTTAAAGGGGTTGAAATCAAGAGAAAATGGTTTCTCTTCTTCCTTACTCTTTAACGCCAACACAGCCCAGAAAAGAATACACCTTAAATGCAGTTTGATATCCCATACCTTCTCCGTACCCCTCTGAAGGAGCTCTCTTGCAGACCTTACCAGTGCAAAATTTCTCTGTATGGAAGTGACCCTTCAAGGGTTTGACAATTTTCCATGTATGAGTGGAGGAGGGGAAAAATTAGACCAAAAAACCTTGACCTTTAAAGAACAGGCCTGCCAGATTCAAGGAACAATTTTCATTAAATGGAGTATTAAATCATTCAACGCTCTTCCTAAGCACAAGGTCCCCAGTTACCATCCTGCACCCACTTTGGTTTTATTAATTTCTAATTCCTGTTAGTCTTTCTTCATTAGGTGAGAGAAGAGTGGGTTTCACGTGCTGCGGTAGAGATCCACCTCTGCCATGGAGACAAAACGGAGGCCATCCCCGCTCCGGCGGGAGCCCTGGCTGCCCAGCCCGCTCCCCAGGGACCGAGCCCGAGGCATTGCTGCACACAGGAGGTCTTTCTGAGCTGCGTTTTCAGCATCTCCGCTCCCTCTGGGACGCGTGGTGCTCTGTGCCACCCCGGGGTGTGCCAGGCTTTGCCTGAGGCTCCTGTGGCGGCTCGTGACAGGTGAGCTTGACAGCCTGCGCTGCAGCCAGGTGATGGAGCATTAGCCCGCCTGCAAGTGCAGGCGCTAAATAAATCTCATGCCTAATCCAAATTGCTTTTGGTAAGAACAAAAGCTGAGTGCAAATAAATATTTCCATCTTATTTCAAATTCTAGGTTTCAACTGCAATATTAATGCTATTTTACAGTGTAATTTACTTGTAATAATATGTCATTATTGCCATTTTACAGTTTTCTCTTAAAGTAGTAAAGAAAATGTTTTAAAAGGCACAAATAGCTGCAGCACAAATCTCCATTCAGCCTAAGAATCTGTGCTCTCCCGTCAGAATGGCACGTAATTGAAAACAATGACATCCCCAACGCGCTAAACACTCCAGTCATTAACGCATTTTTATTTTGGAGTAAAAGAGCAGACATATAGCTTTTTTCCTAAATAGTAAATAAAAATTAAGCATTTCTCTTCCGTTCCCAGAATGGCATCTGCCAGTGAAGCCAGGGCTGACCTCAAGCACTTTCCACAAGCCCGTCTCAAACCAACACGCTGGATTTAGACACAAACATCCCCAAGGCGAAGAGTTTGCCTGCAACACAGCAGGTAAAAGGCGGCCTGCAATAGGAGAAGCATCCTTACCTGGTGACAAGTTCCTGAGCGCCAGGTGACCGTACTACTGTCTTGGCAGGAATTGCAGAAAACTCGGGCAAGCCTTCAAAAGCCAGGCTGCGTGTGAAGGGATAAAGATGTCACGAGGAAGAAGGTGTCGCTCAGTGGAGAAAACGTACTTTATACACCATACATGTAATTTTACACTAGTTACGTTTCCATCTCTCCTATATATCTTTGGAGGAAAACTGATGCACCATTAGTCCTCTTGATGCGTGAGGGAACCCATCCTGGGGAAGAGCTGACAGTTGAAGTCTTTGCTCTGTGAAAGGCTCCACAAACATTAAGGGCAGGATCTCACTGTTATTTATGAAAAATATAAATATGTCAACAGTTGGATTTAAATGGCAGCCATCCCTTGGTAGGAACTTGAAAACCCTATTTATGCCTTGCACAGACTTCCAGCACCCTTCCATGTAAGAAGTGTCCTCACAGCTGTCTCGCCCCCTACGTGCTCCCAGTCTGCAGGAGGAGGGATGGGAACTGTGGTTGGCAGGAATGGAGATACGGACACTCCTCCTCCAGGGAAAAGTCCTTCCTGCGGTCTGTGCACGGGACATCTCTGTGCAGCGAGGTCACACCACCATGCTGCTCGGGCACGAGCCTGAACTACAGGCAGCCCTGAACACACAAGCCCTGTAACCTGCTGGGGGACGACGAGTTGGACACCACCATCCTGGGGAATTTGACTGAAGCCTGATGAGCAAAGGAGACATCAGGGTTTGGCTGCCAGTCAGGAAGTAAAAACCTCTTTGTAGAAACTTTTTCACCCTCACATGGCAAGTGAAGAGGGACTTCAAAAATAATTTTTAATTTTGATTGGTCTTTATTCTTGCTTACTTCATGGCGTACCTGTTTGCATAGCCAGACGGTTGCAACCATTTGGTTCATCAGGGTGGAGTCCAGAGTCAAGGGATGCAAGGTGCGGGAAAGTCTACAGACTGCCACAGACTTCCCATCCTTCTCCAGAAGGTTTCCCACTGCTTTTCTGCCACCACGACACTCCACAGACAGATGGGGTGCAGGCTATCTGAGATCCAACTGGTCAGGAGGGTTGTCAAGTTGTCTCCTGAAGTCTGGGAGTTTATACCAGCAGCAACTGTGTTGAGCAGCTGTGAGATTTGTGCCACATTTCCAAAAAATGTGATTTCTCAGTGTGATCTCTATCTGAATTTGGCACAAAAATATTTAATGGCTGGCAAAACATTAGTAAATAAAAGCAGATCAAGACAATGTTGTTACAATAACAGATTACATTACTATTCTCTGTCCTTAGGAAAACCCTGATTAGACCAAGATCCTCACGGGGTCTTATGAATAAGTCAGGAAGGGGCTCTAATGACCCCGCGTGAGAGCACATGAGCTGCACCGCAGCCAGCGAGGTGCCAGGTGCCTCTCAGAAACAGGCACTAGCCTGGATGACTAACAACAGTTATCACAGGGGGTTTGTTGATTTTCTTTAATAATTTGGGATAGATTTTCTGCTAGTATAAACTAGTACTGCTCTATTGAAGCCAAGAGAGTGCTGCCAATTTATATCAGCAAAAACTGACCCTTAGTCTATTTTTAATCCTTTTTTTATGCAAGTCTTCATTATCTTACTGAAGAATTGTACCTCAGTCAGAATATTCCCCGCTGCAGGGACAAGCAACAGACTTTTCTTGTTAATCAATGTATGGGAAACTCCAATAGCTGAAGTACCCTTCCACCTTTGCAAGCACACCTAGCATTGATTGCTGATCTTAGATCGTGAATTGCATAATTATTGAACTAAGAGAAAATTAGTTTTTGCTTGCGAGTGTCAGGACAGCTCTGAATCCATGAATGACTCACCCTCAGGCACTGGTGTTTAATTTATGAGCTATTTATCTCCTTGCACACACCCCAGCACAAACAATTATACTTAGTAATTTGTTGATCTTATCAAGGCTGTTCGATGTTACTATTGCTACCTCCAATAATGCTGTGCTTTGAAACTTAAACAGGATTTATAACCAAATCTGGATACTTCGCACACAATTCAGATTTCAGAGAAGTTTAACTCTTTGGCAGCTAATAGGTTTTGTGTGCAATTTTCAAAGGAGAGCAAATGTTGCATCTTTTGCTGACAAATTTGGCGAGGTGGCCCTTCAGCAGCATCAGAGCCCCTGGTAAGAGCTAGTTCTGTCCTTGCACGGCACGGGTGGGTTTTCCTAGCAGAGGAGGAGAGAGGGGAACTGATCCCTGTCCTGGGCCAGGGCACCTGCATCACCTCCATCCCATCTGTGCTTCGGGCAGGCTGCAGCAGCTGGGTGCGGTTAAACCCTTGCGCTGGCGTTCAGGCGCCGAGCCATGGTGTCTTCCCTCGGAGCCTGTCTTGCTGCTCCAGCTCAATTCTGGGAACCTTTTTATGTGGGGAACAGCCTTCCTCATTACTGAACGAGGACTTTGTTAACCTTTAAATTATTACATGTTTACCGTAAATCAAACTTTATGGACCCCTTTGCACAATCTAACTCACTCTCTTTGGTGTTGGAGTAGGTACCAAACTTGGGGCCACATGTGCTTACCTCAGGCTGTACTTCAGGTGCAGGCAGCTTCTCTGTGCATCCGTGGCCGTGAGGTGGTGAAGGTCCTCACAAATGGGTTTCCCAAATCCCCCTCACAAACCTTTCTGCCTCCTTGCATGCTGCCATGATCATTAGGCTCACTGAAATGTAGCAAGTGAACTCAGTATAAGAGGTACAAGCCGTGCAGGGATTTAAGTGCGCTTTCAAGTCCAGGCTTAAATTAGCCATAATGTCAGACCTGGAGGCGCTGCCATGGGCAAGGCGGGGGATCGCTGCCGGTGGCTGTGGCGGCAGGAGGTCTGCAGGCAGCGCAGCCAGTGCACCCCGCACCCGGCTCTGCTTGAGCTGAAGGGTCTGGGTCACTGGGGGTAAAAACGTCGTCAACACGGAGCGGTACTTTTTCCACCCCCACCCTCACTGAAACAGCCCTTGGCGTGTTATTTATCTGTGTTTGGACGTACGCCCGTATATAATCTTAGCTTTTTCAATTCCCCCTGTTGTGCAGAGTTCCTGCCCTGCGGGGCCCAGCAATGCCGAAGCCAAAGACCTTCCCCTTCTGCAGCAGCGGCGCAGCCGCAAACGGCAGGGAAACCCCCATATTCCTGTTCAGCCAGCCTGGATACGTCGGCCCGTGTACTTTCCGAGACACGGGTGAATGTATTTTGTTAACTTACACATCGCATGTGCTCTTGCAACAGCCGCAGATTTTATTTTCTGTATGGTTTATAAAGTTTTTCTGTGCTGAGCACATACATTTTGCATGTAGAAAATAAAACGCTACAGGGATTCTGTAACTGTGTAGAGCTGTAATGAGCTCTGATGAGCAGGCACCTACCAAATCATCCGTTTATGACGGCAAGCACACACATGTAACTTATTTCACAATATGCAACACGCTGCCATATGTGTCTATTCCCATGGATTGGGAATGGGCACTACCTGTAGGTAGAAGCCAAGAAATAACTGCTTCAAAGACAGCCTTGAAATGCAGAATTTACTTTAAAAACTTTCAAAGCCCAACCAGCACACCACTATTTCAATCTGTTGGGATACTGTGATGAATACCACTACTTTGATTATTATTATTATTATTTTTTCAAAGCTTCTGGTGGTTTTCCTGGTTTAACTGAAGTAAAATGGTGGATTAGCATAATCAAACATATGGAATTAGTATGGGGGGAGTAAAAATTAAAACAAGTGATTATTAGTTTTAAACAGTTACTAACAGTTGTGGAGAGAAATGTTAAAATTTAGCTAGAATTTTTTAAACTGAAAACCTTGCCACACACATCACTCTTTCAAAATGCAATTTTACGGTCATACCCTGCACCTGGTAGAAGAAATGCTCAGTGTTTAAACCATCCGATGGAACAGGGCATGCAGCATCACTGCCGACCGCCATGGTGAGGACCACCAGAGCTCTGCAAGGGCGGTTTCAACAAGCCTGGCAGCCACACGAACATAAAATGCTGCACGGAGAAAGCACATTGCTGATACTTTTGAAGTTATGAGGGTTATTTGCCAGCTTGCTGGTGCAGAGGCGTGAGGAGCTGCCACCGGGCTGAATGCCTGGGAACCGCTGCTGCCCGGCCAGGAGCCCCATGTGGGGGCACGCCGCGCTCGGCAGGGCTGCGCCTGCCCACGGCAGGCACCACCCAGCAATCACAGGCAGCATCAATAAAGCGCCAGGAGGTGTTCAGCTAAGCTACCCCAGCTACAGTGCAGCCACTCCAGCTGGAAACTTCTTCTGTGGGAGACAAGGAAGAAAAATATGGCTTACGACATGGCATTTTCAAAGCAGGCACTCTGGCATACAGACTCCTTGACCAACCAGGCCCTGTGGTCTGGGAAGAGATCATGGTGAACTTGGGTGATGAAGGGGAGAAGGTAGATGGAAACCTGCAGCAGGTAAGAAAGGATCCTTCAGGAAAGGTAAATAATTTAAAACAATTATGATAATGCTACCAACTCTACAGGGCTGGACACAGTCAATGAAAGAGCAAATAAACATGAAATATACTTTTTTTTTTTTAATAAAGATTTTAATCAAAATGCAGAACTGGGAAGGACATTAAAGAGATCATGGTCTTTACTGGTGTTTGGGGATAGCCTTTGAAGGAAAGTTGCTTTGGAGAGGAGGCAAGAATGGTAGTGGTGGGTCAGATCAGAGGCCCATCCAGTCCAGCATCCTGGTTTTTGACAGTGGCCAGCAGGTGCCTGACAGATAGAAGGTATAAGTACCGGTTTTCTCCCAACATCCAGCAATTTGTGACTTAAGGACACTCCAAATGCAGAGGTCATACCTTTGTTTTGAACAGGGGTTTTTTTTCCCAATCAACCCCCTTCTTCTTCCCCCACGGCTTTGTCCAAGCATTTTTGAACCCTTGCCAACCTTCAGCATCCAAATCATCTTGTGGCAAGAAGTGCACAGCTGAAACCATATAAAATAAGTATTTGTTTTAGCCTGTCGCCCACACCAGCCAGAGCACTGAATTTATTGAAGACATGGAAATCCTTCAGTTCCTCTGTGGAATATTCTGACCCCAAAGATGCTCAAATGGCAACCAAGAGATGGCCAGCTACATCTTGGTGGCTCTTATCGTACTAACACTTTTACTTCAATTTTCAAATAGCCAGATGAACACACCCAAGTTTCAGGCAGTTAGGTGGCTACTTCTAGTTCATCACCAACCACTTGAGCACACCCACTATCTGTTTTACTTTAGGTAACATACTATGGAAAAAAATATTATGTTTTACATGATATATCAATCCACACAGAAAGCTCAAGCCTGCTCCCCTTGTGCTGTTCTGGGAAACACTGATTAGGACAGAAAACTATATCCCACATGAGAGGTATTTGTGGGTACAAATAGTCTTCAAAAGTTAAATTTCCATTCTTTGTGCTTCTTAATGGTCTGAAATGGCCTCAAGTTGCGTCAGGGGAGGTTTAGACTGGACATCAGGAAGAATTTCTTTACCGAAAGAGTGGTAAGGCATTGGAACAGGCTGCCCAGAGAGGTGGTGGAGTCGTCAACCCTGGAGGTGTTCAAAAAAGGTGTAGACGTGGCACTCCAGGGCCTAGTTTAGGAGTCATGGTGGTGTTAGTTGACGGTTGGACTTGATGATCTTAGAGGTCTTTTCCAACCTTAATGATTCTATGATTCTATGAAATGTCACGTATTGGGGTGCCCAGGCACATCACCTAGATATTGCTATTGATGCTGCCAATAAAAGACAGCAGTAAGCCCTTACTTGTCTACAGCAATGTTTTCATTTGACCAGGAACGTACTTCTAAAAGTGAATCTCCTGATCACACCTGTTCACGCACACACACGCTCTCCCTGCTTTGCTCTGCATTGCACAGGAGTCTCACAGCAGGCAAACTGGTTATCCCTTGGGTATCTTATGGCAAACTGGTACTCTCTTGAGACTGAAGTGAAAATGGCACTCTAACTCCTCATGGGACCAGCCTGCAACTAGTCCAAGGTAGCCCCTCATATACCTGCCACGGGAACATCAGGTCCTCTGTGCCAACTGCTTCGCTCTCCAGATCTACTCCTAGAGTCACCCCACATGCCAGTGCAGGCACAGCTGTTTTCACTGACATCTCCGACATCTCCACATCACTTTCAGGCACTCTCTTTTGGGCAGTTTGGAGGCAGGTAGCAGTGATTTCCCTGTTCCACTAGCTTTTGTTTAATCCCAGAAACATGCCATCAATGCCATGGCTATTAGACACTGAGGAATGCAAGTTAAGAGGAAGGGTTAGTACTCCTCCTTTGCAAAATTCCCTACTTCCCGTATTTTGGAAGAGCAGTGCCTACAATGTTTTCTCACCCTTGTCCAGCTGGAGAAACAAAATGTCTCCTCTTCACCATCATCATCCCCAGTGAGTACAGGTCACTGAGACTTAGTGAAGAGCATGCAGGCAGATTTCACTTTTTTTTCTTAAATAGCAAATGTGAGTAGGATGGATACATTGCACCTGGAGTCACCTGTGCAGGCTGAAATGCATAAATAATGTGTGCTTGGCTCAAGTTAAATCACAATTCTATTTAAAACAGAGTGCTTGAAACTTGCTACATGTATCTACGAGTTTTTAGTTGTACCTCTTAAATGCATAGACCCACCGAGGAGAAACACAGGCTGCACATATTTAATGTGGCAGTTGCCACAAGTCACCAGTGATAGGAGTAACAGAGCTTATCAGATTATTCTTTCCTTTAAGAAAACTTGTTTTTATTCTGGAATAATTGATTAGCTTCAGTAGTTAAAAGAACATTAGTTAAAACAGCTGAAGAGATAAACTATTCAGGCAAGTTAATAAGCTGACACATAAAATGTTACAGAATATATATTTTTAAAGAAGATGTGGCAAATATTTTAAGTTCGTTTTCTATTTTCAGAATACTGCAATAACTTCAACCCCCCCCATCTGTCAAGAACAACTTTGTTCAATTTTTAATAATTTTTATTTTTAGAACACAGAGGTATCGTGAAGTACACACATTCAAACCTAAACACATATGGCTTATTAAATGTAACCAAGAGATGCAAAAATAAAAAGCAATCCATTAATTGTGCTGTCCTTTCTAACAACTTCTTCACTGACATGTAATAATTAGGGAGCATGGGGATATTTTGGAAACCAGAACAAATTGCAGACAGGACAAGAGAACACGTTTCAGCGGCTATTAGTGCAGTAAAGAGGTTACTTCTCTTTCACCAACACACATACTCCACTTCTCACTCACCTTTCATTGCATCTAAAACCCAGCATGAGCCCTTCTCTGTTACTAGCACCTTGCTGACTTCCAAGAGAAACAGGTAGGCTCCGTTTTCTTTTGGATTTGACTTTTAACACAAGATTTGGTGGTCCTAATCTTTTCTCAATTATGTAACATCAAAATAACGCCAAGAACAAACACTAACCGCACTAGGGAGACGATACAAAAGAGAATTTCAAGGGTTCCAAAACATCTGAAGTCCTAATTTCCCTGCTTTACAATACTCTCCCCCCTTCCGCCACCATGAAAAAAGGAGACGCTCTTTAAAACAAAATCAACAACTACGTATTGAAGTCATCTGCCCTCCCTCTTTCTCCTCAGTGCAATTAAAGGCATGATGCCAACTTTTCAACAATGAGCCTCGTGGCTCTGGCTGACCCATGTCTTACTCTTTCAGCAATGAGCAATGAAGCTCAAAGGCAGCATTCTCAAGGGAAGCCTCGGAGTAGGAGATGACCAGCGCTCCCAATATCTTAAACACAGAAGGGAGGTTAGCCAGTGATAAGTTGCCTTTTCAAAGTGGATAGCAAGCAAATTTATCACAGCGATGGGAGAGCTCTGGCACACCAACAAGCCACAGGTAACATCAGCATCTCTCCCAGCCCTGACACCACTGAATCTGTAGCTGAAACCACAGGCACACAGGCACTTCAGAAAAGGTCAGGCTCTTTTAAATACATTAAACATACTGCAAGTAAGGGCAATTCTACAGCTTGCATTAAAAGTACAAACTTGGTTTTATTTTTGCCAACAACTTATTCTTCTGTGTTACCCAAAGAGACTAGCTCTCCATCATGGTTAAAGGGGTAAAAAAGTACTCACAGCTGCAGCCTTATTTCAGCAGAACGACTTACCTATCCAGCACAGCGTGACCTCTTCCTTCACAACACTATCTGCGTCACCCTCCGCTGGCCTGAAAACCAGACCTGAGAGGACAACACACAACATCAGGCACCGCTGCTCCAGCCTCCACAATTTAATAGTTTCAGGACAAGAATGAAATACTTTTTCAAAATGATTTGAACAAAAAAGCTTCAGTCTCAAAGATAACATGATTTTTCTACACATATTTCCTCTTTCCAGTAAAAATAATTTACGCCGCATCGTTCTTATTATCCTTACTATCATCTTTCAGTGAATGTCCATCTATAAATTCATTAACTTTTTTGAGACAAATCATTGGCATCCTAATCTTGTGATTCCCATGAAAGACTCACTTTCGAGATACAATTGCAGCTGCCCCACACTGCCAGTTACTGTATCATACACGTCTTAAAATTCTGTAATCAGCATCCACCAGGTGCCGTATCGCATTCAGCACACCACAGTCAGTCAATACAGACATCCCCAAACACACCAAGGCTGGTTTTGTCAAATGTTTTATTGAGTGTAGACATCTGGAGTACTGTAAAACATGCATTATCTGTAGATTCAAAAAGGAGCAAGCCACATTGTCCTCACTGTCAAACGTGTCAGGCTTGGCATACATGATGGAGATTAATGAAGTATCATGAGAGTAATATGGTTCCTGAAAAGCTTCTACAATTTGGAGTAGGGTCTTAATCGTTTGAAATGCAAAGCTGTTCACATTTAGTGAACTTGCGTGTTTGCTGGAGGTGCCATATTTTAATTCAAAACAAACAAGAATAATTTCACTGGGGGTGGGGGGTGGGGGTGGGGGTGTTCCCTAGGTAGAAACTGTATGCTTTTTGTTTCCAGATATCCCATCCTAAATAAAAATTCATATGCTTTTTGAAGCAGCACAGTTTATTTCTGAGCAATGGACAACATCTGATATTCATTTCTTCTTGGGTTGTTGAGGTGTATTAAACTTAAAGAAGATAATATCTCCATCCTCCACTATGTAATTTCTGCCTTGTTGTCTGTATTTTCCAGCAGCCTGTAAATAGAACAGACAAAAGGAAAATGGGTTATTCCATTAGACATTT
This sequence comes from Fregata magnificens, assembly GCA_013389945.1. Taxonomy (NCBI): domain Eukaryota; kingdom Metazoa; phylum Chordata; class Aves; order Suliformes; family Fregatidae; genus Fregata; species Fregata magnificens. The sequence goes on from WAAD01007168.1 coordinate 60,092, forward strand.
TATAGTATTTTCAAATTGTAATTATTTAAATACATTTTGGTAAAGAAATGGTACTACTTCAGCTTCAGAGTTTGACGGCCGCAATACTCCTCAGTTTGACATGATTTGGTTTTACATACATATAAAATATATACAAAAATAATTTAACCTCCACTGAATCAGTGGTGCTTAAATGCCATCGGCATTATATAGTGGTAAATCTGTAAACCCTGGCAAGCTTTAAGACAAAGGACACTGAAACAACTCAGTTTTGGGGTTTGTTTTCAGCTTTCAGGCTTTCTTCATCTAAAAAACCTGCACATGGCGAACACTGGCAGCAGGAATCTAAAACAGTATTGCTGGAAAGGGTGATTGGCAACAGTTAGCATCATGGCTGCGTGGCTATTAAACTGGTATATGAACTACTTCTGAGCGACTCCAGCAAAGGACAAGTGAGTACTGTCAAAACTAAAGATGGGAACACTATGCAAAAGTCACAACTGTACATGCCTCGTGCTTCGAGCGGGGCTCTCTTGTCTGCTTGTGCCCAGATAATGAAGGGCTGAGGAGCACAAAATACAGGCTCAGGTTTTCTGTCAGAAATTTCCTTTAGAAGAAATTTGCTTCAGAAGGACAGATATAAGAGCAGATAGGCTGTGAAACCAGGATACAGGAGGAGGCATATAGACCAAAGACATGAAAAGGAAATTCGTTATGAAAATGCTGTACTTGAGGAGAGCAGAAAATAGGCAAGGAATCTATTAAATATCAGTACTCTCTGCATTAGAATTTATTATTATATTTTTCTATCTTTATCTCATCGTAATTAAACCTAGTATTATAGAGGCTACTGAGAAGCTGTGGTATTAGGACTGACAGACTGGGCGGGAGGTGGTCTGCAGAAGCATTTATCTTGAAAAGTGATCTACAATATGGAAAAGTTGAGAGCTTCTGCTTTAGTTCAATAACCATTCCTGTTTTGAAGTTTTCTCTTGCAGGAGAAAGTGCTTCCATGCAAGACCTCACTGTGCCATTATTCTCAATGACACTATCACAGTGGTGGCATGCTAAGATCCCATTACAGGAAAGCTGTTAACTAATGACCTTAGTTGCAGTAGAACAGCTCAGATTAATGGTACATAGTTAACTTCGACACCTTTCTTTCACAAAACCTGCTCTGTGAAGCAACGTATTTCCCCATATTGCTATCTAGGAATTTAGAGGCTTGATAACCTTGTTGCTGTCATTCCTTATTTAAATGTTGTCACCAGTGACGCTAGACTACGGAAAACTGCAGATAAAATAGCCTCGACAATAAATATATTGTGCAATAGTAATTGACCCATATGACACTATCAATAAATAATAAATAGGAGTTTGCAAATGTTTTTATACTCCC